>JAPKLX010000182.1:167816-215108 GCA_026898415.1 Leonotis leonurus | reverse complement strand
GGGGGGGGGAATACACCAAATACAAACTTTTCAGTTTACTTGACAAGATATATGAGAGTTCAAGCTATTCTGTCTAAGAAATTGCTCGTAGATGACTAGACAGATCGATATGCAGATCGATAGCAGTCTTGCTCCAAACAGATTACTCTCTTAGTGAATACACTTAGCTAATAATAAGAGTGATCTTATTATTTTCTCAGTGTTGAGTGAGTGCGGAATAATGGTGGATTAGTGATTGCTCTTGTTTAGAAAACCTTAGTGATTATCCAGATTGTTAAGAAGATTGATTGAGATGCATATTGATGATAGTGCAGAAGGTTAGAATAATAAACAACTGAAATGAAATATGCAGGAATGTAAAGCACACAGTTGTTTAACGTGGTTCGGGAAATCCCTACGTCCACGATCTGGTCCAAACTAGACCAGATTATCCACTACTAGGATACTCTACTTCTTTATACTCGTGGAGAACGAGTCACAAGTACCAATCAAAACTAGACAGATACTTATGCACGAATTAAGGGTCATGTCCCTTTACAACAGATTACCTCTACGTTACCAATAGAAGACTACTAGCTAGCAGGGTGATCTCCTTTTGTCTCGATAAGACAGACTTGAATCGAGATGATTGATGTGATGTAAAATCACAGAGTGTTGAAGCTCTTAGTCTGGATAGCAGATTGCTTGAAGATATGACAACAGTATAGCTCGCGTGAATGTTCTCTCTTCCCGTTCTCCAGATCTCTAACTTCAACTATATAGGCATTGAATATAAAATTCTAGCCGTTGTTGATTGTTGGTCCCGAAAGAGCTATGTTTGGTGTATGGGGAGGGAATACACCAAATAAAAACTTTTCAGTTTACTTGACTAATTAAGAAGAAAAACTTAAGCTTTCTGGATTACAGATTGCTCAACGTGACAGACCAGATTGACTATCTAATCAATCTTGTTCTATCCAAGCAGAATCTCTCAAGTGAGTAATACAAAGCAGAAAGTAAGAGTGATCTTATTTTCAAACAGTGTATTGTGTGCGGAATAATAATGGACTTAGTCGGTGCTCTTTGATTAGAAAACCTTTCAAATCTTAGACGAGTATTTAAAGAATTGATTAAGAATGCAGTTTGCGTGAGAGTGACAGATAGTGAATAAAACAACTGGAATATAAATGCAGAATGTAAATAACACAGTTATTTTACGTGGTTCGGGAAACCCTCTACGTCCACGGTCTAATCCAAACTGGATTAGATATCCACTACTAGGATACTCTCTTATTTATACTCGCTGAGAACGAGCCACAAGTTTCAATTACAAATCTGATTGAAACTTATGCACGAATAAGGTTCGTGTCCCTTTACAACTTACAGAAAACTACTGTAAAATAGGATTTCTTCACATTAATACACTAGAAAACTACTAGCTAGCAAAGATCTCCTTCCTCTCTCGATAAGACAGACTTGAATCGAGGTGAGATTTTGATCACGAACGGTTTGAAGCTTTTGTCTGATCTGAAATTGAATTGCTTGAGAATCTTTCTGTAGTATTCGCTAGCTCTTATCAGACCTATATAGGCTTTGAATCTTGAAATTCTAGCCGTTTGTTGATTGGCGTGATTTTATCTGTGGATTGCCAATCAATCATATCTCTTCTTTCCTTGTTGACTGAATCTTCTATGAATGGAAAGCAGATCAACTGTGATTACTTTCCTTCTTCGTGTCAATCAGTGATTCCCTTTCCAATTCTTGATGGATGGACTTTAATATTTACAAGGTAAGAGATATGATGAGAAGGGCATTGTCATCTGGTGGTTTTGATAGCTCTTATTGATCTGTTACCATTATTGACAGGTATAATTCAACTCTTTCTGTTTTTGGAACCTTCTGGTTATGCCCTTTCTGGTTCTAATGTCTTTCTGGTTGAACACTGGTTAAGTACTTTCTGGTTGAACAACTTTCTGCTAAAGTTGATTTGCTTCAACTTTCTATTCGAGACTTGCTGGTTCAACTTTCTGTCTAAGACTTGCTGGTTCAGCTTTCTGTCTAAGATTTGCTGGTTCAACTTTCTGTCTAAGACTTCTTTCATCTTTCTGTTTGAAGCTTTCTGGTTCAACTTTCTGTTAAAGTTGTCTTGCTCCGACTTTCTGGTACTTAGACTTGCTTCAGCTTTCATCTGTTACCAGGAGATAATACAGATAATATTAAGTGTGTTTTCGAGATAACATCATCAAAACTTAAATTATCTATGGGGTTCCCAACAATTTCCCCCTTTTTGATGATGTCGAAACAACAGTTAATCAGCGTAACCAAATTAACATGTATCATGTTCTGGATAGATTAGCCAATTGTTATTTAAGATAAATAACAATAAATAACAAGAGGATAATGGGACAGTAAGATTTTGTCTCCAGAAAAACTCCACATCAAACAGATATCAGAATCAATAAGTACATGAGGACAACAGAAATAACAGAGAGTAAAAACCGAAAATAAGAAGTAAGATCTATCTAAGAGAACCATCTGGCTGCACCGCCCTTCTTCATTTTCTCTCTCTGCGCATCAGATACTAACTGGATGCTCTCATAGATTCCATCTCTCACCCTGGCGTAATTTGGATCGTGATTGTCGATCTTATATCCCTTCAAAAAGTATCTGTTCAGAATAAATCCTTGTTTAACCTTCTCCCAATCGTTCTGATCATCTTGTGGAACCCATGTGTCAGTGGGTGTCTGCTTTTTCAAGGACAGGTTCCACGAGAAGGCTTTCTTCTTTTTCTTCTTAGACTGGGTGGTTGATTGAGATGATTGCTGTTGTGAGCGTTCAGCAGATGATGGGGATGAGAAAGGTGTTTGGAATGACTTTTCTTTGGCTTCCTGTGCTGCTATCTTCCTCTCTCTCTCTGCCTGATCTTTGTAGAACTGAGCTCTGAAGATTGGGTCACATGCCTGCTCCCTGCTGACTCTAAATAACAGCAATTCAGCAATCTGGTCTCCTTCATCCACTGATTTCTTTCCTTTGTCCATGGGAGTGTGAGATGTTGGTTGAGCTGTTTCTGTTCCGAGAAGAGTAGGGTCTGGCCTTGGAGGTGTGGTAGGTCTGGGTTGAGTTGGTGCTTGTGTTTCTGTTGCAATTTCCACCTCTTCTGTCCTCAAACTCTTGCTGCTATCTTTACCTGCCTTGCTGCTACCCTTTCCTCCCGAGATTTCCCCCTTTTCGACATCATCAAAGAGGGTAGTGATGAGTGTACAAAGTGAGGCAATCTCTTCAGTCATTTTCTCAAACTTCTCTTCAGCTTCTGATTTGAACCCAAGCAGAAAATTGATGGTCTGGTTGGAGGCGTCCAGTTTCTGCTCTAACCTGCTGTTCATTGTAGACAGAGTCTTGTCATAAGTCTCTTGAAGTTCTTCAACTGCAGTAATGCGGTTGCTCTGAGCTTCAAATTCCTCAGGGTTTGGATATAGGAGGTCATTTAAGACGTCAACTTGGTGTTATTGCATAAGTTCCACAAATTTCTCTTTTTCAAAGAGAGCAAATTGTGCGTGGATGGATAAGTCAGTGTCTTCCTTCAACTGGGCAGCAAGTTGACTTCCTTTCTGTTCTACAGCAGCAGCAATTGTTTCTTGTTGTTTTGCCAGAAGATCAGCTAGCAAGGTAGTGGCCTTTTCTGCTTTTTCGTCTATTCCAGTCAGACGAAGATTGATCTTGGCTTGACCCGCTTCATTTGCCAATCTATCATCGTCAATCTTTTTGTCAAGCTCCTTCCTTCTATGTGTTAATCGAAGATATTCTTTCCAATCCCAGTTGGATGGACTTTAATCTTGACGTGGCAAGAACATATGATGTGTAGGATGATGTCAGCAGGTGAGTTGATGACTCAATCGTTCTGGTTCCTCGCTGTAGGCATCGATCTGGTCGCTGTCTGTTACAGCAGATTGATTCTTTTTGGCATGAAATCTTGACCTTCATCCTATACTAAGTTTTGAGATTGACTTCTATAGGGATATTTCCTTTACATATCAAGTCATCTCCTAATCTGTTCCATAACACGATACACTTTATATATAGTGATCTGTTTTACATTTAGAACAGTTTAAGCTAGAAGAAAAACAGCTAAGTGTGTTTTGAAAGGCTATCATCAAAACTAAATAACTTTAGGATTCCCAACAATTATTATTCGTTGAAAGTGTGAATACGGACTCTTTCAGTTCTGGCCCAAACACACAGAGGAAATCAAATCGCACATGTGGAGGCCAGCGCTAACCACCCTGGTCATATCGTAGGAAGTGTAGGAGCTAGCACTTCTCAAGAAATGTCTGAGGCCTGGGAATTAAAAATAGCAACCATGGTCAATTAGGCATTGATTTCTACTGAGATTGTGCCCAGAACTACTTAAATCCCGAGTCCCACACCTGAAAGTGTCACGCCCCGCAGGATGGGGCCTATGCGGAATAAGAATTCAACAAAAATATAATTGAGAAATATTTCATAACGACAAAGTAATGATTAACAATAGAAGAAGAAGGGTAAACTCCAGGATTTTGGACACTCTAGATACGACACTAGTTAAATGTATGAAGACATTGAACCGTAAACAATGAAATAAATAGGATCAAAAACAACGAATGTTATAACTTAAATAAATAAGGGTAATTTATGATGAAATAGGTCAAGCAAATATTATCAATAAGGATCGAGAACACTCTGAGTACCACATTTCCAATGTATGAGGACATTGAAAATGATCTATTTAAATAAAGTAACTCTTGAGAAAGACTAAGAGTTTACAAGATCGAAGCATTTTTAAGATTCAAAATAAGGTAAGGTCCAAGCCATTTAAGACACAACAAAGTTTACTAAAAACAACGAAAATTCAACTTAGCACAGTTTGGGGTTTGTTTAATTGAATCAAAAGAAATATTAGCTCGAAGGAGGGAACAACCTCGCCAACACCAACCTCCAAAGCCAGTTCGTCTACGCCTGCCTCTCAACCTGTGAAGAACATTTGAAAGAAATTTTAGGCTGAGTACTAATGTACCCCGTGGGTTTCTTGCCCCTTTATCAGTGAAAAACTAGCATAAACATTCATAAAAAGAATATTACATGCCCAACCATATGTCGCAAGGCGTTTTAAAACGAAAGCCCACCCTACGCATATGAAAACATACATTTTACCATCATATCGAGCTCGTCATCATTCTTTGCTCATTCATTGTGTTCCTCATTGCGACTAGACAGGAAAAACCGAAGTCTTCCGCGAATAATCCCCTTTCGCCAAGACCGGGGAACCTGGCCAAGTTCACCTGATCCGGACTTTCCGTGTACACTACCTTGGCCGGATCCGGCTCAAGGCACAATTGTTAACTTACATCATTGGCAGCGCCAATCAATGGGTACAGTAATACCGATCCATCACATTTAGGATACACATGAGCAATACAAAAACTTGGCATGTAAATTCACATTTAATAAAACATTTGGAGCTCACTAGCTCGAAAATACCGTACTGTAAATAGGAAACCCACCTCAATCTTGTGGATCAGTTGAACGGGAAAAATGCACGAGTCACTTATCGGCCTGAACGGAACCTACAATACAAGTCTCAACTTAGGAGGCTAATCATACAAGTCGTCCCTATGTTCTATTCCTACTCCCAGGTTTTTGATAAGAAACATTTATAAGTTATGCCATTAATTATATAACTATATTTTTCATAAATAATGCCCGTGATATGCATGATGCTCGTGGACATATAAATCATATAAACATATACAATCAAGTTTAAGATCATTAACAACTTAAGTACATATGAGCATATAACTTAATTTCAAATGCTTAAAGGGAACAATTTCCATATATACAATCCATACAATAAAATTATATCAATAATTATACAAGAAATTTATGTCACATATATCATATACACCTAACATATCACAATATGATGCAAAATAAACACATAACATAATTTAAAGTAAAGAAAGTACAATACTCACATGAACAAGTCTAGGGCAGATTGTGCATGTAAATCAGTAGATTTTGAAAGGTCATAACTATCACCTTACAAATAAATAGAAGCTCTAATTTATCAATCTAGAAAGCTACTGGAGTCATCTATCATTTAAAGAAAACAAGAGTCAAAAATATTAAGTGAGACAGAAGTTATTCAAGGTATACTAAGATCTGCCAAAAACGGGTATCTTACGGGCTGTCATTTTGTAAAATCCTTTAAAAATACTTATACTTGTTTAAAGGTGTTGAAAACTTATAGATATTATAAATACATAGTAAATGACGTTCTGTAAAAATTTCAATCAAAGGAGATTAATAAAATCCTATGAACGGAGACAATTAGTTCAGCTATGTTAGAAAGCATTTCAGATTCGTGCAACGTTTTTGGAGGATTTCTTAAAAATATCAAAACAACATATTTTTCCCTAAAACTTGGTAGTATTACTCTACATATAACCTAATATTCCCAGAAAAGTTTAAACATAAATTACACCTTATAAAACCACATGAACACAGAATACAAAGTGTCACCATTTACAAGGATTTTTACTTCAAACAGTCAACTTCAAATATTTTTCAAAAATCACAAACATTATAAAAATGGACGAAAATTTACAGTATTATAATTCACATAGTAAGGTATCTACATATAAATTTTCATCATAAACGAAGTAGTAAATCATGTCGAAGCAAGCTCAGTAATTTATCTAAAAACAAGGGCACATGCAAAAATTTCAGATTTTCACAGTTGCGAGGCCTACTTCACATATTTTTTTTGTTAAACACAAACGAACTTAGAATAAGCTGAAATTTTGTATACATATATTTAACATAGCAAGGTTTATATATAAAAAGTTTCAAAACAAATGGAGAAGTAAAACGACACGAGACATGCAGAAACTTGTCTCGAAAATTCATCGGTAGGTTCTAAACTTCTATTTCTTCTCTTTCGTGTTTCTCCTCATAAAACTTTAAAGATTTGAACTTTATTATATAAAAATGTTTAGGAAACATACAAAATTCATCCTAAGTCAATGGGGAAGAGGTTGAAGGGGTTTTATAGCTCAAACTCAAGAATACAACTTGGTAAACATAATATACCTCAAGTTCTATCACTCTCCTCCTCTAGCTTGGAATGATGGATGATGGAGTGCTATTCCTCTTCCTATCTCAATAGCTTGGATGGGGGTGAAGCTCTTAGGTGTGGGTGGAGGATGGAAGCTTGGCGTTGGTGTGCATGCAACAATGGAGGAGCTTGGCGTTGGTGTGCATGCAACAATGGAGGAATGTGTTCTTGAGCTTGAGAGTGTCAATGGAGGTTGTGGGGAGAGAGAGGTGTAGGGTGAGAGTTGTAAGAGTGAATGAGTGTCTTGGAAAATGAAGAAGATGGGAGAAGAGTGTGATTTTGGATTTTCTTGCATGGGGGAGATGAAAGTGACGATTTGGAGTTTGGAAGAAGAAAAATTTTACTTTCCCAATAATTATCTCTCTCAAATCCTAATTATTAAGCCTAGATGTAGGATTTGTAGTATCTTTTATTTATATTTTGTATAAGTGTATTATATGTTATTTATTGGATAATTTCACATATAATAGATACATTATAATTCCCCTACATATATACATATTATGTAATACCTCAATACATGCTCACTACACACATATATATATACACCTATATATATATATATATCACTTATACATTCAAGTCATCTATGTAAATATTTACACATATGATAGATTATTAAGATTCACATTTATAATCAAATTTTCTAAGCATTACAAGTTGGAACAAATTGACATGATAATTGCACATAAAAAATTATGAACACAATTATTTAATAAAATCATACAAATTATCAAAATTTATGGATGCTAATGCAATGCAATTAAATATTTCTTGTAATAACGTATAGAAATTTTAATCGAAATTAGGCAATAATACGTAAATGTATAAAAATAAAAATCTCCGGGAGAGTAATTTATAACTAAATATCTTAAGCTCGATAATTAGGGATTTATTTTATTCGAGTTTTTACAGAAAGTCTCAGACCTCCTAAGTTCCCTCTAATAGGAGAGGGGGGTAAAATATTGAAAGACAAACAACCACCTCTAACACACTTAGAGGAGGAATATGACGGATCTTATCAACCACCATCATTTTCTCATACTAATGAGGAAGCATGGCATACCATCTCTGAACAAAAGAAGCAGATGGAAAAACAACAGGCTCAAATGGAGGCGCTGCTAAAGGAGGTTGAGAACCGCGAGAAAGGTCTGCAATTAACAAGGTGGGGCATTATTCACGGAGCAGACCCCCACTCCAGATGAGATTTGAAAGTCTTTTCTCAGAGGACATTCAATTAGATCATTTACTAGGAAAATTTCGTCCTGTGCATTTAGAGTATCAGGGTAATACCGATCCAGAGGAGCATCTGATGTTCTTCGACAACATAGCCATGTTATATCAATATTCAAAGGGGGTGAAGTGTAGGATTTTCCTCACTACTCTGCGGGCCTGCCTAGCAATGTTTCAGACAATTGCCGGCCATTTCAATTTTTTATTTTGAAAACTTGAAGAAGTTATTCTTATATGAATTTTCAAGTGCAAAGAAAACTACAATAAGTTCGCTGCATTTAACTACGATTAAACAACACCATCATGAATCATTTAGGGAATGAATACCTTACAAGGTTTAACCTTGCGGTATTGGAAATAATAGAGGTGCAACCCTCTATAAAGGTACAAATGTTCATGGAGGGAATGCATAGTGGTCCATTCTTTGACTCTCTGGTGAAGAAGTCACCAAGAGATTTTGAGGATTTATTATCCAAAATCGGCAAATAAATCCATGTGGAGGTTGCCAAATTATTCAGGAAAACGGAGCACACCAACCTCAAGAAGGAAAGGAAGCCAGAGGAGAAGGACATGCCTGACGAGAAATGGAGATTTGAGGATAGGAAGAGGCCATTCTCATATGCCCGTAGACCTTTTGACTAGTCTGATCGTCAAGAGAGAGTATTTACACCATTGACTCGGGAGCCAACAGAGCTCCTGGAGATTGTTATTAAAATGGCAGGGGTATTTTTTCTTCAAGATAAAAGGATCACCCAAGACACCCGAGGTCTGTCAAATTATGTAAGTTTCATAAATGCCCGTGGCTCATAAATGCGCATGATCCAAATGTTTAAATTACTCACATAAATAATTAATTCTTAATCACATATAATACCTAGATTAATTTATTTGGAATTAGAACCATCAATCTCATTTGCTAGCCGCACTTACGGACCACCGCCAGAATCAGACAGTGTAGAAGAAGAGTCAGAATCGGAGAATGACTAAGAGAAGTAGAATTTAATGTAGTAAGAATTTAGTAATGTGCATGTAGAAAGAAAGAGTGGGAGACTACCATGTATCAAAGCTTTGTTTGATAAATTAAAATCTTGTTTTCTTTACTAGCAATTTCTTTTTGATATGCAAACTTGATCATGTGATATTGCCATTTATTCTTTTCCTACTTGAGCCTGTTGCTTAAACATGAGAAATTACTCTGTTGAGTTGACGGTTATTTGAGAAAAACCTGGTATTCCTTTCAATTCGATTGAATACTTGTTGCCTATATTGTTTTCATTAACTTATACTTTGCAATATGTCACCTCGACATCGCAACCCTATATCAGAAGAAGTAGAACTTGAAAATGAAAATACTCCCCAACATTCTTCTGTACCAGTATTTATTTCAACTAACCAAAAGATTGCTGAACTGTTTTTCCGCCAAAACTCTCCCACTTTTAGCGGAACAGGTAGTCCAGCAGAAGCAGAAGAATGGATTCGAGCCATAGAACGAATCTTTAAGTTCTTAGAGTGTACAGACCCGGAAGTGTCTTTTATGTATTTCGCTTTAGTTATAGGGTCCTGCCGATTTTGGTGGGAAGCGCGTCAGAAAAACCCTCATTCCAGAACAGCTGGAGAGCTTTGCTTGGGAGCAATTCAAGGAAGAATTGTTTGCTAAGTATGTTACACGGAGTTATCGAAAATAGAAAGAAGTAGAATTTACTACTTTGAAGCAGAGGAAGAAATCGGTGGTCGAGTATGATCGTAAATGTTGTAGTCTGTCTCGATATGCTTTGTATAAGATCGAAACGGACGAGAAGATGGCAGAGTTATTCAAGTCAGGGTTACGTCAAGAATTAAAGGTTATTTTGGCAAGCCAACCCTCCCTCTCGTATACCGAGACGTTAAATCGAGCGCTAGAATTTCAGCACAGCTTTTCACCCGCAAACAGATAGTCAAATAAAAGAACGATTCAAACATTAGAAGATATGATCCGAACAGTAGTATTAGATCGAGGCGAGCAATGGGAACAAGTTCTACCGTTGGTAAAGTTCGCGTATAATAATAGTTATCAAGTGACTATTAACAAAGCGCCGTACGAAGCTCTTTATGGCAAGAAATGCAGATCGCCTCTCTACCGGGATGAAGACGGAGAAAGAAAAGTTTTGGAACTAGAAGCGATAGAAGAGATGATCCAAAATCGTGCGACAGATAAAGAGAAGAATACAAGAGGCTCAAGATCGTCAGAAATTATATGTAGATATTCGTAGAACCGAATTGAATTCCGAAATAGGAGATAAAGTTTCCTTAAAAGTTTCTCCTACTAGAGGTGGGCATCGATTCGGTATAGAAGTAAGACCCATAGCTTACAAGCTAGCATTACCACCAAGTTTTGGTAATACATGTATAATGTATTTCATATGACGCGATTGCGAAAACAAGTGTTTAATCCAAAACACATAGTTCATCAAGAAGAAATAGTTCCCGAATTAGATTTGAGTTACGAAGAAAAGCCTGAATGCATCCTAGATCGTAAAGAACAGAAACTAAAGAATAAGTCTATTCCTTTAGTAAAAGTGCAATGGAGGCATCATGGTTTAGAAGAAGCAACTTGGGAACTAGAAGATCAGATAAAAGAGAAGTATCCCGAGATCTTTACCTGAGGTACTAAATTTCGGGACGAAATTTTTTTAAAGGGGGGTAGAATGTAATACCCCGAAATACTGTAGCCATAACTAAAATGTAATTAAACCTTAATTAAGGCTATGCATCCTTAAGAGAATATTTTTATGAGATTAAGAAGAGTTTGAAGAATCTATTATACGATTTAGAAGAAAGAATTACGAATATTTCGTTAAGAAAGAAATTGGAAGTTATTAATTCCATACTAGAGATTAAAGAGAGGGGTTAAGATAGAATAAATTCAGACGAAGCATACCCCTCAGAAGAGAAAATTTTTATCTATTAGATAATATAGAAAAATGGAATTAGAAATTCCATTAAGCTTGAAAACAGACAAAAGAAAGAATAAAAACTTATTATCGTAATTTCGGTAATAATTTAATTAGTTTTCGGCAAGAATTCAATTTGGGAATTCGACAGCCGTAGCAATATCTATAAATTTTGCCCGATTTTCTAAGGTATATAGAAGAGATTATTATAAGGATTTTGTTAGAAAATATTGTTTTGAGAAGGAATTTATTTAATTAAATTCATTCGGTAATTTAAAACTCGAATAAGTTATTCATACGAACTCGGAATCACGAACAGTCTGAACCAGTGAATTCCTTGTGTCGAGATGAGTAATCCAGTATTAATATCTCGGAACCCAAAAATGGAGGTTCTAGAAGGTTCTAGAACCCCCTAGAGTGATGTAGAATTATGTATTTAATTATTTAATTAATAAAATATAATTACTTAATCTATAAGAAATGAGATATATATCATATTATCATCACCATCAACCTTATTCTTCCTCCCATGGTCGTGCACCCCCTCTCCCACCATAGCCAAAAAATTTCTCCTTCCATAATTCAAGTTCTAAGCTAGGTTTTGATCTAGTTTTCAAGAAATAATCATCTTTAAGGTAATTAATCCTTCTCTTTACATCTTTAGTTTGTAGAAATTTAAGAAAGTTTATGTTATTATCCATGATATCTATAATTTATAAGATATGATGTTAATCCTCAAGTATGGTGTATGAAATGGATAGAATATCATGAATTAAGTGATGTTTTGGAAAGAATTGCATAAGATGAGGAATAATTGGATTTGTCCTAATTCTTTCCCATGAACCCTAATTTGATTATGTAGAATGTGATTGTTTTGAGCATAGATAAGTGCTATTAGATGTCAATAAACATGATTAGAATAAGAAATTAGATCAAAATCAAGTTTTCTATCTTAAGCACTAAGGACCGAAAATTCTACTTAAATTGTTCTATAAGATTTTGATTTTATTTATGTAATTGAGATCATATTTGAGTTCAATGGTATGAATAATACCTAGATTAATTTATTTGGAATTTTCCAAGCACTAGAAATGGATTTTCAAAATTTAATGGTTAATGAAGTTTCATAGTTTATATATATGTTGATATTGATTTGCTTAGATGATGATGTATTAGAGTTATTTAGATGGTAGTAAGCATGAATGAAGCAAGAGATTAAAGATATAATCATCACATCATTAAGATCTATAAAATGCTTGGAGAAGGGGATGATCCAAAGGTGTATATAGAGGAGTTATTTGTGTGATCTAAGATCATAATTGAGATGAGGGAAGAATATGAAGTATAATGTGAATTTGTTGGAATTAAAGAGCTAAGTATGTAAGAATTAGAAATTGTTAGTTAGTAGATAAAGAAACGCAATATTGAGATTTAAGTATGAGAAGCTAATTAGATTTGTATCATTATAGAAAAAGGGTCAGATGAGACCAAGAAGGAAATAAGAGCAGAAAGAAAAGAGAATCTAGAAGACAGGGATAATTGGTGGCTATGAGTAAATTAGTTCCTTAGCTCTAAGGAACATCCAGGTGGGCTTTCTAACCAAAGTTATGCATGAGCTAAAGATTTGTTTATGCTTTGATATGTTTTTATGTTTAAAGAAGTTGACTTGCCTATATTTTTGAGTGCATGATGCATGATGCATATTGCCTATCTACGAGAGAATTACGATATCGGCCCTATGCCGGACGAGCTGCCGGTAAGGGTTTGTGTACACATATGTGACCGTGAGCCGGTGAGCGGACTGGCCGGTCATAGTGTTTGAGAGGGAGGCCTACCTCTCAACACAAGAAGTGCGTAGATATGGTATTTCAGATTTCATAAGCAGCTGTGAGCGGGTAGCCTTCGGGACCGACACAGCAAGAGAAAAAGAATGCCAGCATAGCATGTTGCATACTGCATATTTTCAGATTTCAGATATTTGTTTACAGACACATTTTATACATATTCAGTTACATTATTTTTAGAAAAGAAAGATTTGGCAAGTCAATATTTTAGCTCTATGAGCAAGTTTTAAATGTTTTGGCATGTGTCCACTGAGTGCTTTATGTACTCACGCCCTGCATGTTTTCTTAACGTGCAGGTTGAGCTGGAGGTGGCGATGGATTTGAACACTGTGGTTATCTTTGTATATAAATTGTCAGTGAACCATAGATTGTCTTGTTGTTTGATGATGGATATTTTGTAAGTTGAGTTATGTGTCGTCATACATGTAGCTCAACTATTTCTTCCGTTGCAAATCTATGTTTTGATGTCATTTGAACGTTTGATACCTTCGTATCAGTTTAGCCCTTGATATCCATGGTAGCACTTTTCTTTATGAGTTATCATTTTTTATCTCTATGTTTTGGTTTCTTGAGTTGGTATTTAGATGTGTTGAAACTCCAAATTCAAAAATTGTGCAAACTTTGTTTTTGCTAGAAACAGGGCAGCTCGTTGAACCCACTTTTTCGTGAGTTTCATAAGTCCGAATTTTCTGAATTTAGTGTCATTTTAAAGATCTTTTCAATACCTTTCCAACGGTTCTTTCGGATCTAAATTCGGAGTCCGTATGAGAAAGTTATGAGCTTTCGAAGTCGATGTGTCGGCCCTGCCCTGTTTTTCGCGAGAATAAGTTCAAGTTTCTTTGCAACCAAACATAAATTACTAGAGTTGTTTCCAAGTTAGTTAAGTCATGGCTTAATTTCTTGACTAAGAGATGGTTAAGAAATTGGGCTGTGACACAAGGACACCACAAACCTAGATTAGTAGTGCCTTTGAGATAACGAAGAATCCTTTTAGCAACTTCCATGTGTGATTCCTTTGGATTGGCTTAGTATCTAACTCAAACTCCAACTACAAAAGTAATGTCTGGACGACTAGCTGTAAGATAAAGTGATGAACCAATAATTCCCATGTACCGAGTAATGTTGGCTGGTTTTCCATTTGCATCTGGGCAAAACTAGTCATTGGTCTGCATTGGGATCTTGACAGGTTTGTTGTCTCTGACTCCAAACATCTCAATGAGCTCCTTCACATACTTCCTTTGGTTAATGAAAATGCCTTCGAGTGATTGCTTGACCTGTAGTCGTAAAAAGAAATTCATTTCACCCATCATAAACATTATATATTTATGTTTCATTAACTACAAACTTATCACACAAGCATGGAGATTTGGACTCTTAGATCTGTACGATGAGTATGTGGTCTTGAACTTTCATAATGAACAACTTCTTCTCCACATAACCTCGTTTGAAGCTAGATTCCAGCAGAAATGTATACATGATCTCATACCACGCTTTGGGAGCCTGTTTAAGTCCATACACTGCCTTAACTAATCTGTATACTTTGTTGTAATCTACTTCGTCAAACCCATGTGGTTGTTCCACATAGACTTCTTCTTCGAGTACTCCGTTAAGGAATGCACTCTTGACGTCCATATGGAACACCTTGAATCTTTGAAATGCTGCATACGCTAGGAAAGTAGAATTGCTTCAAGTTTTGCTACTGAAGCGAAGGTTTCATTGAAATCAATTCCTTCTTGTTGACAGTAGCCTTTGGCAACCAATCAGACTTTGTTTCTGACCACCTCGCCTATTTCATGTCTATTGTTTTTGAAGATCAACTTGACATTGATTACTCCTTGATGTGATGGACGATGTACCAGATACCAAACTTCATTTCTCTTGAACTCGGTGCGTTCTTCTTGCTTGGCCATCGTCCAGTCTACATCCTTGAACTCTTTTTCTATGTCTCGTGGCTCAGTGTGGGAGAGATACCAACAATGAGATCTGTTGGGTGAGCATCAATCCACCATCTACGTTGAGTCATTTCTTCCTCAGACACTTTTGGTTTTGTCTCATTATTTGGTTCCTCGAATTCGTGATGAGATGTAGAAGGAGTAGCAAAAGGATAATAAAAAACATCACTATTTAGATTGAGTTTACCCAGGTCATTTGCCAATAAAAAACATCTGCTTGATCTGCATGGTCTGGTTCTGGTGTTAGATCTATGGGTGGCAGATCCTCAGTAGGTTGCAGGTCAACAGGTTCTATTGTAGGAGCAACTTCTCTACAAGTCAGCTCTTCTTCTGCTTTTGTTGGGACTATATGCTCATGTTCTGTAGTCCCAAGGACAGATGGCACATTATATGTTCCCCCTTGATTCGAGCATTCCCCTTTAGCAGTCTGTTCTTCTTCATCTGCATATCTGGAAATCCATCTTAGAATATCATCCACGATCTGGGATGTGGAACTCCTGAGTTTGGATGCTTGTTATGCGCTTGTATTCTCTTTTCGCTGTGAAGATAAGCAGATTCATCAAACACAACATAAGGTGTTACCTCCATAACAAGGGTATTCTTATTAAAAACTCGATATGCTTTGTTGATCTATGAATATCCTAGATATATCCTTGGATCTTCTTTGTTATGAAAAGCTTTTAATTGAGATTTTCCATCGTTATGGATGTAACACATACAACCAAATGCACGTAGATATTTAATTCAAGGCTTCCTGTTATTTCATAGCTCGTATGGAGTTTTCTCATGACGCGTTGTGACCGCTGATTGGTTCTGGGTATAGCAGACTTTGTTGATTACTTCTGCCCAAAACTTCTTCAGTAGATTTTTCCCATTTAATATAGTCCTCGCTGCTTTCTTTAGAGATCTGTTGCATCACTCAATAACGTCATTCTGCTATGGAGTGAGAGAATCTGAGGTCTGGTGTATTCTTCCCATCCTTGAGCAATAATTGTCAATCATTTGGTTCATAAATTTTGATCTCGATCTGATCTTATTGACTGTACCGAATAGATCCATGTGGAGTAGCTCAAGAATTTGACTCGTTGAATGTCTAGCTTTGCCAGAAAATGACGCTCTGGTTTGTTTGCCTATCTGGCATGCATCAAAAATGTGATTTATGTTGAAGACATGATCTGGTAATCCCTGAACCAACTTCTCCTTTTCTAATTTGTTGTTGGTTTTAATGTTCAAGTGGCTCAATCTCTTATGCCATAGCCAACTCACTTCTGTGTTGGTCTTTGTGATTAAATAGGTTTATTAATCTGTGCTCCATTGAACTACATAGAGTTTATTTATCCTGCTGTGGGGTGTAACTCTTTCCTCATTATTTACTACACACATGTTAGTTGTAAAAAAAACTTGTCTTCAGATGCACAAAATTGGCGAACAGAAAATAAGTTATGCTTAAGACCATCTACAAACGATACAATATTTACCATGGTCTTGTCAACTACAAGATCTCCATATCCTTTAGTATAACCTTTGGTATTTTCTCATAAGATGATGTTAGGTCCATTGCGTTTTTTGTAGTTGGACAGCTTCCCTCGATCACAGATCATGTACATCAAACATCCGTTGTCAATGATCTAGAGAGCACCTTGAGCATCGATGCTACTTCTGTAGCTTCTCCCACCATACAATAAAATAGACTTAACAACCCATTGTAGAAATATATTCTTTGTTAGTAACATTTGTTCCTATTGGAAACCATATATAACGAGCATTGAAAGAGTTAGAGTTAGATCGAATCTATCGGCCCCTGAAGTCGACATAGATCTGTTCATCCTCTATTCCGTTCTGTAGTTAGTTCTGTGTGGGTGATCTGGTAGCTATGTTTTGTTGTTGCTGCTTCTTAATATGACGTGCATGTTCGGTTGTTTTCTGGTGTTTAGCATGATCAGAATGACTTGGGGCTTCTTGGCATGATTTGGCAGTTTCACAATCTGGTCGGGCTGGGCCTTCTTGGTCTTCATGATATATTTACCTTTGCCCTTCCCTTGAGCATTGAAAAACTCACGTTGCTTAGCAGGTTGATCATCTGTGAAACTGATTCCTTTCTTCTTTATTCTTCATTGTTGTTCAATGATGTACTCCTTCATCATATGGTCATTCCTCTGGAATGTGTCGAAGCATTCTTCTCCTCTGCAGCTTGCTTAGACAGTGCCTCGTATCTGGCAAGAAGATCATTAATATTTGCATTGAGTGTTGTGATCTCCTCATCTCATTCTTTGATCTGCTTGTATAGATTACGTTCTTGTTTTGTAAATGATATGCTGATATCCTTCATCTCTATGATGGTAGTGTCGAGAATGTCTATCTTTTTTAATGCCCAATCAACCATGTCTCTTGGCCTCTTACAATCTGCTAATGTCTGATTGGATTCATCCCAGGAAAATCTCTCAGGTTCATCGTTCTAGTCCTCATCTTCTACTTCCTCTTCAATAGTAGAGTCATAAACAAGTTAGATGAGTTAGAAAAACGTGGATTTACATTGATCCAATTCGTTGTCCATTCCCACGAAGCGTTCATCATCATCTTCGCTGAATACTTCTTGTGCGAAGAGAGCTTCAACATTATCCGATGAAGAATCAGAGAAGTTCTCGCTGGTTGAGGCAATCTTTTCTACTATCATTATTTTCCTTTGTTCTTTTAGCTTTTTATCTCTTTAGCTCTTAGTTCATCTCGTTCTGATCTGCTTAGTACTGGGCAATCTGTCTTGAAATGCCCTTTCCTGCAGCCAAAATAAGAGAAATCATCATGATTAGCCTTAGTATGATTTGAATGTTTTACTGGGTCCTTATGGTCAGGTTTTTCTTGGTTTACTGATTTGTCGTACTTAAAGTGTCGAAGATTTTTTCGGTATAATCTTTTGTATTTGTTTGATCTTGTTTCTTGCTTTTCCAGCCTCTTTGCCATCATGGAAAAGTGTTGCATGAGTTTCTCCTTTCTAGTGGAGTCTTCATGAGTTGATGCAAATTTAGGGTTTTTTGCATGATCTGCTTTGAAGACAATTTCCTTCTCCTACTGCTTGCTAGTAGAAGCTTCTGTAGATTCCTGTATCCTGCACACTTCAAATTCATTACATGTGAGGGCATTGAACAACTTCTCAGATGTCATGATGTTGAAGTTTGGTCGCATTGGATACAACGCAGTGTACACATTCCAGCTCGGAGATAGTGCACGAATAACTCTCACATTTAGCTTACATTGTATGTATTTTCTCTTGTTGATAGTGAATATCTCCAGCGTGATTTTAGTAAATCTGATCTTTATTTTGGTGGGAACCCCACACAATATTTAGTTTTGATGATATTTCTGTTTGCTAGGCTGTAATTTATTCTACCTGTACCGGATCACTATAACATAAAGTGAATCTGATAGAGAACATGTCTTTAGACCAGATTAGTGGATGACATAGAATGTAAAGGATTAAATCCTATAGAAGTCATTCTGTTAGATTATGTTATGTGCGAGAACTCAGCTTAGGTTCGGAAGCCATGATCGAGAACAAGCTATCACTAGCATGCAACAAGTTCGATGAGTTCAAGATGAAGCATGGAGAATCCATTGAATAGATGAAGAACAGATTCATCGAAGTGTTACTTGAAGTTTCTGAATTCAACAAGAACAAGTACACTCAACGAGAGAAGAATCTCATGATACTCAGAGCGTTGTCACCAAGCTAGGATATATACTCTGCTATGCAACCACTACGTGCTGATTTCAACAATCTGTCAGTTGAAACATTATTTGATCATCTGGCTGTACATGAATGTGATATTAGAAGAATTCACAGACCATATCATGCATCAAGCAAGAAGAACAAGAGCAGTTCTAAGAAGGAGAAAGAAGTAGCCTTCAAAGCGAAGTGCGTAGCAAATGAACAAGTAGCGCCTGCTGCAGCTGAAGAAGGAGGCTATGACAAGCTGCTCAAGGATTTTGCTATGATTGCCAAGAGAATAGACAAAATAGAAGTGAGATCAAGGAAATATCGTAGATTCTACAAAGACAAAAAGAGTAGATATTAGAAGAATAGAGAACAAGATCGATCTGAGATCAAAGGAAAAACAAAAAGTAATGGTAACACATCTAGCTCTATTGACTATACTTGTTATGGCTGTGGCAAAACAGGTCACTTCAAGATAGACTGTCCTGACTTATCTAAACGTTAGAGAGAAGAACTAAGAGCTAAAAGAGATTGAAAGCTTAAAGCTCAACGCAAATCCATGCTGGCTGAAGAAGACTCAAGCAGTTCGAGTCATCTATCTGATAGTTCATCAGAGAATGATGAAGCATTTTATGTGCAAAACACAGAAGAAGATTGAGATGAATGCTACATGGGATTACACAACGGTCTTGTCCAGATCGAGGTAAATTCTCATATCTCTATGTTATTAAATAATCCTATCTATGACTGTTGGGGACCCTAAAGTATTTTAGTTTTGATGATGATCTCTCGAAACACACTTAGTCCTTTTTGTATTAAACTGTTCTACGTGTTAACAGATCACTACATGTAAAGTGAATTCTGATAGAGAACAAATTAGGAGATGACTTAACATGTAAAGGAATTATTCCTATAGAAGTCATTTCTATAAATAGTATAGGATGAAGTCCAAGATTTCACACCAAGAAGAAATCGATCTGCTGTAACAGACAGCGACCAGATCACTGAACAGATCGATGATCACAGCGAAGCACCAGATCGATAGAGTCATCAAACCACCAGATGACATCATCCTACACATCATACCATCTTGCCACGTCAAAATTTAAGCCCATCCAACAGGGTTTGGGTAGAGAATCTGCTTTCCATACTTAGAAGATTGAGTCAACATTTCTACAAGGCGAGAACAGATATGATGGATATCATTGATTGGCAATATACCATCAATCTCACGCCAATCAACAACGGCTAGAATTTCAAAATTCAAAGCCTATATACTTGGAGTTCATGGTCTGGAGAATAATAACAACAACGCACGCGAGCTATATTGACAACATACTCTCAAGCAATCTCTGAACCAGACTAAGAGCTTCAAACTGTGATACTACATCACACCAACCCCACCTCGATTCAAGTCTGTCTGATCGAGAGAAAGGAGATCACCCTGCTAGCTAGTAGTTTTCTAGTGGTAACGTAGAGGTAATCTGTTTTAAAGGGACACGACCCTTATTTCGTGCATAAGTATCTCTCTAGCTTTGATTGATACTTGTGACTCGTTCTCCATGAGTATAAAGAAGCAGAGTATCCTAGTAGTGGATAATCTGGTCTAGTTTTGACCAGATCGTGGACGTAGGGATTCCCCGAACCACGTTAAACAACTGTGTTCTTTATATTTCTGCATATTTACTTTCAGTTGTTCATTATTCTAACTATCTTCACTATCATACAATTTGCATCTCAATCAATCTGTTAACAATCTGATTAATCCTTAAGGTTTACTAAACAAGAGCACTCATTAAATCCACCATATTTCCGCACACACACAATACTTAGAAAATAATAATATCACTCTTATTATTGTCTAAGTGTTTACACTAAGAGAGCTATCTGTTTGGACTAATCTAATATCGGTCTGGTGATCCATCTGGTTAGTCATCTGACCAGCAATTTCTTATTTAAGAATAGCTTAAACTCTCTTATAAATCATCAAGTAAACTGAAAAGTTTGTATTTGGTGTATTCCCCCCTCCATAGACCAAACCTTGCTCTTTCGGGACCAACAAGTGGTATCAGAGCAGTGGTTCAAACGACCATTATTTTTATTTCACAAGGTTAAAATCTGCGTGGTCAACTTGAATAGATCTAGGAAAATCCATTTTCATTCACGTGCATACTATCTGCTATGGAATCATCTGTTGTTAGGGCTTGTGAAGAATTCTCCATCCAAGGATATAGAGAATGGAGCTTCAGAATCAAAATGGCACTCAAAGCCCATCACTATCTAATGTGGAAAGTTATTGAAGATGGCCCACTACAGATCACAGAAGAAGTTACAGTAACCAACTCAACTGGTGTAACTACACAGACTGTTCCTAAAGATCCAAGGAAATATACAGCAGAAGAGCGTCGTGAAGCCAATCTGGATGAATTTGCTAAAGGGATCATATCTAGCACAGTGAAAAGGGTACATCTGGCCAAAATCCAAGATCTCGATACTGCCAAAGAGATGTGGGAAGCCCTAAGAGACTTGTGTCTAGGATCTGAAGTCATGATTGAGAAAAAGCTGTCTCTTGCCTGCAACAAATATGATGAATTCAAGATGAAACTAGGCGAGACCATTGAGCAGATGAAGATGAGATTCACTGGAATTCTCCTTGAAATATCTGCGTTCAACACGAACAAATATACTCAAAGAGAAATGAATATGAAAGTACTAAGAGCACTTCCACCTAGTTGGGAGATATATGCTGCTATGCAACCTCTACGTGCAGATTTCAATAAACTATCTACTGAAGCGTTGTTTGATCACCTTGAAGGACATGAATGTGATATACAAAGAATTTGTGGACTAGATCATCTGTCCAAAATGGCAGAAAGCAGCTCGAAGAAGGATAAAGAAGTAGCCTTCAAAGCGAAGAGCAAACCAGATGATCCTTCTGATCCTTCTACTCCAAGAGAAGGGATATGATAAACCACTAAAAGAGTTTGCAATGATTTCTAAACGTATGGACAAGATGGAGATCAGATCGAAGAAGTACAGACATTTTTATAAAGACAACAAAAACAAATTCTACAAGAAGCGTGACAATGATCGATCTGATAACAAGGAAGAATCAAAACAGCAGACTGGTAAAATCTCTAAAACATCTAACTCTATAGATTACACATGCTTTGGTTGTGGCAGAACAGGTCACTTCAAAACAGACTGTCCTGATCTATCCAAAAGCCAAAGAGAAGAGTTAAGAACAAAGAGAGATCGAAAACTCAAACATGAACGAAAAGCCATGTTAGCTGAACAAGAATCAATCAGCTCGAGTCATTTCTCAGATAGCTCATCAGAGAATGATGAAGCCTTCTTTGCTAATGACGAAGAAGGATGGGATGAATGCTATGTGGAACTAGACAATGGTCTGGATGAAGTCGAGTTAAATTCATGCTATTCCGATTCCTCAAATGATATCAATCTGGAACAGGATAATGAAGATTAAACTGACTACTCTTGGGAAGAAGTAAATGAGATGTTCAAAAGCTATTCGAGCATCAAGAGATTGTTTAGAGAAGTTGTAGAAGAAAATGACAGATTGAAGAAATCTGAACAGATACTGAGTACAGCAAACACTCAATTTGTTGTTAAAATAAACGATCTGGAAGAACAGATCAAGGGAAAAGACAGTGAGATTCACTCACTAAATTCAAAAGTGAAGGATCTTATTACAGGAAATAACGTTGTTGAAGAGAAGATAAAGAAAGGCAAAGAAATGATCTATAAAAGTGATGAGCATGCTAAACTGTTAATCAATATGCAGCAAAAGGACACATCTGGATTAAGATATCCAGGTCACTCAGAAAAGTCTTCGGGAAACATAAGTTTTGTACCAGAGAGAAAGCAAATACCAGATCAAGTAATAAATCTAAGTAACAAGACTGTCAACAGACTGATTACAAACAATACACCCAAACAAAGGGTCAACCAGGTCATTGCACAGAAACAGATCATGCTCATAAAAAGAATGTCAACAGGACATTACCCAACAAAAATATCAACAGGACATTACCCATTAAGAAAGAATTGAAGAAAGATGGAATAGAGAGATATAATCCATTTGTATTTCATTCCCTGTCTAAAGTTGATAAAGTTAGGAACATCATTACCTGTTATATATCTGTTCCTAACCCAAAAATGTTCTGGATTCGAAAGGGAACATTTGCTAATAACCAAGCACCCAAACGTTGAAAGGTAGCTAAGTTGAATTAATTGCAGGACCAGAAGACTGCAAGAAGAAACAAGATAGCTAGAGGAGCAATCTGGATAATAGATAGTGGATGTTCGAAACACATGACATGTGACAAGAATCTACTATCAGATTACATTGAAAAACCAGGACCTCAGGTCACCTTTGGATGTAACTCAAAAGGATACACCAGAGGATATGGAAATATAAAAGTTGGCAAGACTACCATCTCAAATGTTTCGTATGTTGAGGGTCTCAATCACAATCTATTTTCTGTAAGTCAGTTCTGTGCTAACGGCAACCAGATCGTTTTTGATACTAATAACTGTTTTGTGAAGAAC
The DNA here is from genome assembly GCA_026898415.1 of Leonotis leonurus. NCBI lineage: Eukaryota > Viridiplantae > Streptophyta > Magnoliopsida > Lamiales > Lamiaceae > Leonotis > Leonotis leonurus. Next base: position 191,739 of record JAPKLX010000182.1, on the reverse strand, counting down.
AAGGAAGGAGATGAGATACTCCTTACCGGAAGATTGCAGGATAGGCTATATATTGTCCAATGGACAAACCAGATCGAGACCTGCTTAGTCACTAAGACTGTATCAGAAACCAGCTGGTTGTGGCATAAGAGATTAAGTCATCTAAACTTCAAGTCAATCAACAGGATTGCCAAAGAAAAATTAGTGGAAGGACTTCCAGATCAAGTATATGATAAAGATCATATATGTGATACTTGTCAAGCTGGAAAACAAACCAGATCATCCTTTACAAGCAAAACAGCTTACTCAAGATCAAGAATACTGGAGCTTTTGCATCTGGATCTGTTTGGACCAGTTAAACCTCTAAGCATAAATGGAAGAAAATACACTTTAGTAATCATTGATGACTACTCTAGGTTCACCTGGGTCATCTTTCTGTTAAAGAAGAAAGAGACACTAACCAAACTACCTGATTTTCTACAAAGATCACCAAACAAAAAGAGATGAGTGTAGTTACCATCAGAACAGATCGTGGAACAGAATTTCTCAACCAGAAGATTGAAGCATACTGCAACAAGATGGGAATCACTCATCAAACCTCAGCTACTAGAACACCTCAACAAAATGGAGTTGTTGAGAGGCGAAACAGATCACTTAAAGAAGCAGCTCGTACTATGCTAAATGCTACCAATCTACCCAAGAAATTCTAGGCAGAAGCAATCTACACAGCCTGTTATACTCAGAATAGATCATCAATAACCTTCAGACATGGGAAGACTCCTTATGAGATCTGGAACAACAGAAAGCCTAAGATATCTTACTTTCGCACTTTTGGTTGTTTGTGTTACATACACAATAATGGGAGATCTCAATTGAGGACTTTTGATAGCAAAACTGACCCTGGAATATTCTTAGGATATTCTGATGTTAGTAAAGCATATCGAGTCTACAATAAGAACTCTCATATTGTGGAGGTAACACCTCATGTTGTTTTTGATGAGTCTATTGTTGAGTACAGGTCACTAGATTATAAATAGACAGAGAACCAGATGACTACAAGAAAGATGAATGAACTACTACTTGAAGATATTCTTATCTGGAATTGAAAAAGTGATGATGAAGAGATTAACACTCCACCTATTGCTGAGGAAATCATACAGCAAGGGGGAACAACTCAATATGATCTGGATGAAAACAGATCACCAAGCAATGAAACAGTCATTGCAGAAGATAATCAATCTGAAAATCAAAATCCAGAAGAAAATCCTGATGAGAATCCATTCCAACCATCTTCTACATCACACCCTGAATTTGAGGAACCAACAGATCAACCTGAACCTGAGATATCAGATGAAGAGATGACCAGGAGAAGGAGATGGATACAAGATCATCCACCAGAACAGATTTTTGGGAACCCATCAGATCGTGTGAAAATAAGAAGAATGCATGGAGAAAGTGCATTGTTAAGCTGCTATCTCTCTCGGATTGAGCCATCTGATACTCATGAAGCACTACAAGATGCAGATTGGATAACAGCAATGCAAGAAGAACTCAATGAGTTCAAAAGGAATGAGGTCTGGTATCTCGTGGACAGACCCAAACACCAAGGAGTCATAGGTGTAAAATGGGTGTTCAAAAATAAACGGGATGAGAATGGTGAAGTAGTCAGAAACAAATCCAGATTAGTAGCTAAAGGCTATAATCAACAAGAAGGCATTGATTTTGATGAAACATTTGCACCCGTAGCCAGACTAGAAGCAATAAGGCTATTCTTAGCATATGTTGCACACAAAAGGTTCAAGGTATACCAGATGGATGTCAAAAGTGCTTTCCTCAATGGTGTCCTTGAAGAAGAAGTCAATGTGGAACAGCCACCTAGATTTGAAGAAGCAGGTCCAAATCAGAAAGTATACAGATTGACAAAAGCAGTCTATGGTCTAAAACAAGCCCCTAGAGCTTGGTATGAGACATTATCAACATTTCTACTAGATTCTGGATTCAGAAGAGGATCAGTTGACAAGACTTTATTCATCATCAAAGTCAAAGAAAATATCCTCTTAGTACAGATCTATGTAGATGATATCATATTTGGATCTCAATCCACCTATTTATGTGACAAATTTGCTGAACTTATGAAAAATAAGTACCAAATGTCCATGATGGGCGAAATGAGTTTCTTTCTAGGTTTGCAGGTCAAGCAGCTACAAGATGGTATCTTCATAAATCAAGCAAAATACATTCAAGATCTGCTGACTAAATTTGGGATCAAAGACAATAAACCAGTGAAAATCCCAATGGAGACCAATGGGAAAATTGATCCTGATCCAGAGGGAAAACCAGCTAACATCACTCAATACAGAGGGATCATAGGATTACTACTCTACCTAACTGCTAGTCGACCTGACATCACACTTGCAGTACGAGTATGTGCAAGATATCAAGCAAACCCCAAAGAGTCTCACATGGAAGCAGCTAAGAAGATATTAAGATATCTTAAGGGAACAACCCATATAGGTTTATGGTATCCATGTGAAGACAACTTTGAGCTAACTGAATACACTGATTCAGATTATGCTGGATGTAAGCTGGACAGAAAGTCAACATCTGGTACATGTCAGTTTTTAGGAAATAAACTGATCTCTTGGTTCTCAAAGAAGCAGACATCTGTTGCCACATCAACCACAGAAACTGAATATATGGCGGCAGGGAGCTGTTGTGCTCAGATACTTTGGTTAAGACAACAGCTCAAAGACTATGAGATCGATATCAAAGAGATACCTATTTTCTATGACAGCTCAAGTGCTATAGCAATCACACAGAATCCTGTTTTGCATACCAGATGTAAACATGTGGATGTGAGACATCATTTTATAAGAGATCATGTTGAAAGAAAACATGTATAGATCGAGAATATACACACTGAGATACAGAGAGCAGATATTCTCACCAAAGCATTACCAGAAGAAAGATTTAAGATGCTTTGTGGGAAATTAGGATTATTAAATCTGGAGGAAATGACCAAATAGTCTTAGAACAGATCATGCAAAATTTCAAACTGGGAATTGACACAAGATCATCATATTCCAACAGGGAATTATAACCAGATTGACATAGTCCAGATTGATAAAGACCAGATCATGTAAAATTCCAACTGGGAATTGACACCAGATCACTAAGTGCATGTTAATAGTCAAACAGATCAATCGAAATCCAACTGGAAGTCAGTAAAAGCTCATCACACTAGATTGATATCCAAATTGGAAAGTGGCATGAACAGATCGATAATGCTGACAACAGTTCGTTAATAAGGAGATCGATCTGGACCAGATGACTAACAACCACGTGGATATTAGCATTTTTATTAATTTTCCCACTACTTGGTTAAGGGGGAAAAATTCAACAATATACGGCGACTATATCAACTTAATTATAACATATATCTAATTTCTGACACAATATATCTAATCTTTTATTTTTTGTGATGATTGATACTATGTTTGGGAACAGTGATCAAGGAGATATTTACCAAATCAAGAAAAAGGAAGCACTTTTGACAGTGTAAACAAACACGCGCCACACTACAACCCTAGGATCCAAAGCGCGTGTATCATACGCATAATAGAGGCGGTAATAGACTACAAGTCTATACATTGGAAAGGCGGGAAAAGCTGAAAAAGGGAAGGATATTAATTATATTACTACCTTACTTATCTTTCTTTTCTTTTATATATATTTCATAAGGCGGTTCGACTATCACCACACACACTTCTTCTTCTTTGCACTTAGCGAAATTCTCTCCCTTCCAAAACTCTCTCAATCTTCAAAAACCTATCCGTTTCTACCAATATGGCACCCAAATCTACTCTATTTCTTGAGCAAGTGAAGTTTCTTGACCCATATATTCATCAAGATCTCTTCGCAGTACTAGACACCTTTGGTTTTCACAAGTTGGACAAGGCCTTCGACCTTGTTAGACGCTGCAAAGGTTTCAAATTTATGAGCGTTTCTCTTTAACTGTTCGATATCTTGAATGCTCTGAAACTTTTCAAACTTGTATTAAAAATTATCTTTACCCATTTGCATGTATATGTTCACTTATACTGGGGTATAGAACTCTATATTCTGTAAATTGCTACTGGGCACTCATACTTCATTGATGGAAGGATAGTGCTCACATATACATTGTTTTGACTTTGCTGTAGGCTTTCACAATACAATTACTACACATCCTGTCCTCTTTCTACCAAAGGAAGTTGCGGCCTTTTATCTCTCGTGGCAAGGAGAGAAAGGAGGGAACGAAGCAATCATCAGGGTTAGCAAAGGCAGTACACTCAGTAACACCACATACAATGTATTAAACATTATCGACAATGTTTACAAGTTGAAGGATGAAGGTCTCAATCTGGGAGATATCAGTGAAGAACAACTTCAGGAGGCTGTAGAGATGGTAATGGTAGTGCCCCTTCGTTATACGAACAAGATGTTCAACAGGGCACTGCTAGCACCCGAATTCAAGATTGTCTTCGAATTCGTCCAGCGAATATTTTTGAACCACAATGGTTCCTATGACCAAGTCACTCCCGAGAAGTTCAAAATTCTGGCTGCCGTCGTGCTTAACCTACCGGTTAACTGGAGCAGAATACTTTTTGATCTCTTGGCAAAGGAGACCAAGATGATCACGTTTGTGAAGGGAGCCAGCCCTGGAATTGAGGTGAGAAGAAGCAGCCTAAGACATTCAACCAAAATAAGCTACATGCTGGAAATATTCTTCAACCAGCACAAATGGGACTCAGTTGTGGAGTTCAATGATAGACTGAAGTTCCCGAAGGACCAGCATCAAATAGAAATGTCTATGGACATTTCTGCCAACCTGATTGCAAGGGTAACAGACCCTGTTTTTGTCAATGCGTTGATGGAGATGGGAAGTTCCAACCCAATCTGGGTTCCTCCATCTGCTCCAGCTGAGAAGTCTACAAAATCAAGAGTTACAAAAGAAAAACATGTTGAAAGGACACCATCTAAGAGTTACAAGAAGAGCAAGCTCGGTTGACACAGACACCTCCATCGCAGCTCAGCAGCCCAAACCTAAAAGAAGAAGACTACAGAAACTCGTGGAAGAAGTCCAAGTCGAGGAACCTGCTGTTACTGAACCAACTATCCCTCAATAGGAGGATGAGGAGGAAGAGATTCTGGTCGGGGGACCACCAGAGGACGTGGCTCCTATCTCCTCCTTGGACCCAAGCCAGGTCAAGGATTTTTCTCCTGCTCGAACTGCCAGCCCAGATGAACCCCTGGAACAAATAGATGAGGAAGACGAAGGAGAAGATGAATCCAAGGATGAGGATGAGGAGAAAAAGAAGGCAGAAACAGTAGTAAAACTACTCGAAACTGAAGCAGACCACTCCGTACTTAAGACTTTTCCTAGCATCCAGCTCACTCCTGAGAGCTACGAAGCAGCCAGATGCCTCAAATTCCTTCTGCTCGTCAAGGACAAAGAATTCTATGTCCTTGATGCCCTTCTCCGAACCAGATCAATTAATGTACTGAAAGCAGAAGAAGCTACTCTGCTCAACATCTTCACTGCCTCCTCAATTGCTGAGTTGAGGGATACTTACATCCCAGACATTCTGGCGATGGCTAAATTTGAAGCCAAAGAACTCCAGATCGACCTCCGATCTGTATATGAAAAGGCAGAAATGCTGGAATTTTATGAGAGCATTGATGAGGAAGTAGCTGAGGAAGTTGAGGTTGAAGCTGAACTTACTGATGCTCACCCACCGGGTGCAGCAACACAAGTCTTAGAACCAGATCAGCAGATGGCTCAAGCCACAGAACAGATCGTGGAATCCACTACACAAGCTGAGGGGGAACCAGCCACGAAAAGCAAGATCATAATAGCAGTGGTGGATTATTCACAAGAGCAAACTGAGCAAGCTGGACAGAGGGTAGGTGGTCAACTAACTGATGAAATCTACACCCCTGCTGTTGCAGCCACGATGGAAGAATTTGTGGAGATGACAAATTTAGAGGACATATTGATGACCCAACATCAATCACTGTCAAATGAACAAGTGAAGGATCTCATCTCCCACAAAGTTGACAAATTTATGTATGGGACGCTCTCTACAGTCCAAGACCAAGCAACTCGCATTCTCACTGAGTTCAACAACCATCTGAAATCCCACGCTGACCAGGTTGACTCAAACTTGAGAAGAGTGTGCAGACTGAAGCTAGAAGAATTGAGCAAAAAGATGGACGATGATTGATCTGCTGCAGAGGAGAGGAAGGCACAAATCGATCAGACTCTAGTAACAATGGAGCTTAAAGTCAATGAGATGTACAAAATTGTTACTGAATTTGCAAAGAAAGAGAAGGATATGGTCCATGCTATTGTTAAGGAGCAGATAGATGGCATCGCTGGTGAAGTGATTAAGGCTGCTAACTCAGAAACTAGAGCAATGTTCAGAAAATTTGAAACTGATGGAAAGGACTTTGTCGAGAGGAAACTGAGTGATCTGCGCTATCCTACAAAGACGATGATTGATTCATTTTTTGATGAGATTGGAATAATAAAAGAGGAACAAGAGAACTTCATTGCCAGTCTGGCCTAGGCAAAGACATCATTCCAAAAGCAGATCAATGATTCTAACTTGAACATCACCTCTCTGCTCACACAAAAGCTAGACTCGGACAAACAAATGAAAGACATGAAAGAAGAGATCACCTCTCTAAGGGCACTCATCAGTCTGTATGTTGATGATGTCGAAAAGGGGGAAAGATCCAGGAAAGGAAAGAAGACAGTGGTTGAGAAAGGGAAGGGGATGGTTGCGAAGGGGAAGTTGCAATCTGTTGCCACGGATGAAAGAACTGAAGCTCAACAGGAGCAACATATTACATCAGATCGACCAACTCCACCATCTGCTCAAATTCAAAGGACATCATCTTCAAGCAGATCGAGCCACTCTTAACCAATAAAGAGGAAGAAAAGATCTGGATCTGGCTGGTTTCTCATCAACTCCTATAAAGACAAACAAGTCAAAAGAAGGAGAAACCAGCTGGGTCCCAGACAACTTGAAGAATGGTTGGGAGGGTTTGAAATATGGCTTCATAATGTGCCGATACTTCATCAGAGAACCTGCATACTGCGAGGGCACACCCAATGAGGCATTCAATTTATACTTAGACATGAATGATGCCAAGGATTTGGTGGAAGCTATAAGAGAAGGAGCTGCAAGAGCTCAAGTCACCATCACTGCACCAGAAAGAGAGTTTAGAAAATGTCCAGAGATTCCTGGTACCAAGCTACCAGATAAGACCTATCTGCTCACCTTCATAAACCAGCTCGCAGAAAACAAAGGCTACAAAATTGATGCTGAGGATCCAGACTACATAAGGGTGAGAGAAGGTGTGTATGAGAGCGTGCAGCTAATCTCAGATGAAACAAGAGCTAAAATGAAGAAGCAACAGGAAGAAAGAAGGAAAATCAGATAGATAATCATTTCTCATATCTTTACAATCTGTAATTCCTATTTTTGATATGATGAACTATAATCTGAATTTGCCCCTATCTATGAATGTTGATTGAGTTTCTGATGACAACCTCTTATTGTCCAGAACATATATAAACTGCTTTAATCGTTATAACCTAATAACGAAACCTAATCAATCTGGCCATCAAACCAGATCACTCTTAATTAGTTATTAGTATATCTTTGTAAAGTGTGGTTTCGACATCATCAAAAATGGGGAAATTGTTGGGGACCCTAAAGTATCTTAGTTTAGATGATGATCTCTCGAAACACACTTAGTCCTTTTTGTATTAAACTGTTCTACGTGTTAACAGATCACTACATGTAAAGTGAATTCTGATAGAGAACAAATTAGGAGATGACTTAACATGTAAAGGAATTATTCCTATAGAAGTCATTTCTATAAATAGTATAGGATGAAGTCCAAGATTTCACACCAAGAAGAAATCGATCTGTTGTAAGAGACCGCGACCAGATCACTGAACAGATCGATGATCACAGCGAAGCACCAGATCGATAGAGTCATCCAACCACCAGATGACATCATCCTACACATCATACCATCTTGCCACATCAAAATTTAAGCCCATCGAACAGGGTTTGGGTAGAGAATCTACGATTGACATAAGGAAGGAAAGCAAGTGTTAGTGATCTGCTTTTCTTACTTAGAAGATTGAGTCAACGTTTCTACAAGGCAAGAACAGATATGATGGATATCATTGATTGGCAATATACCATCAATCTCACACCAATCAACAACGGCTAGAATTTCAAAATTCAAAGCCTATATACTTGGAGTTCATGGTCTGGAGAATAATAACAACAACGCACGCGAGCTATATTGACAACATACTCTCAAGCAATCTCTGAACCAGACTAAGAGCTTCAAACTGTGATACTACATCACACCAACCCCACCTCGATTCAAGTCTGTCTTATCGAGAGAAAGGAGATCACCCTGCTAGCTAGTAGTTTTCTAGTGGTAACGTAGAGGTAATCTATTTTAAAGGGACACGACCCTTATTTCGTGCATAAGTATCTATCTAGCTTTGATTGATACTTGTGACTCATTCTCCACGAGTATAAAGAAGCAGAGTATCCTAGTAGTGGATAATCTGGTCTAGTTTTGACCAGATCGTGGACGTAGGGATTCCCCGAACCACAATCTGCATCTCAATCAATCTGTTAACAATCTGATTAATCCTTAAGGTTTACTAAACAAGAGCACTAACTAAATCCACCATATTTCCGCACACACACAATACATAGAAAATAATAAGATCACTCTTATTATTGTCTAAGTGTTTACACTAAGAGAGCTATCTGTTTGGACTAATCTGATATCGATCTGGTGATCGATCTGGTTAGTCATCTGCCCAGCAATTTCTTATTTCAGAATAGCTTAAACTCTCTTATAAATCATCAAGTAAACTGAAAAGTTTGTATTTGGTGTATTCACCCCCCCCCCCCCCCATACACCAAACCTTGCTCTTTCGGGACCAACAATGACTCTGGTAATAAAGATGAACCTGAAGTCTCATGGGAAGAGATCAATGAGATGTTCAAGAGCTACAAAAGTATAAAGAAACTGTTCTCTGAAGTTATTAAGGAGAATGACAAGATGAATGAGACAGTAAATATTTTGAGTGAAGCAAACACCAAGTTTTCTGCTCAACTGAACGATTTGGGAGAACAGATCAAGACCAAGGATGCAGAAATCTACTCACTCAACTCTAAGGTCAAAGATGTGATCAACAGAAAAGAGGTAGCTGAAGAAAAATTGAAGAAGACCATGGAGAACATGAGCAAGATCAACAAAAGTCAAGAACGAGCTAGTATGATAATTGACATGCAGAGAAGAGGAATAGTTGGACTAGCCTATACTGGAAAAGCGAGTGAAACCAAGTTCGTGGCCGAAAGAAAGAACATACCAGATCAAGTCAAAGATTTGAAGAATAAGAAGAATCAACCCTAGAAGATGATGATGAAGGAAACAGGAGATAAGAAGTATTTTCAGATGAGAGGACAACCTGCTCATTATGTTAAAACAGATAGAAATCAGAAATCGAAGGCCTCTACTAGAACATCATCAACCAAGAAGAAGAAGATTAACTGGGATAATATAGAGAGGAATCATTCATCTGTTTACAAAGCCATATCAAGAACAGATTATATAGGAAGACATATTACCTGTTATATTTGTGTTCCTCACACTAAGTTAATCTGGTTTCCTAAAGGAACATTTGCTACTAACCAAGCACTCACTCATTGAAAGGAAACGGTAGCTAAGTCTCTATAATTTCAGGATCGAAGAACTGCAAGAAGAGGACAAGTAGCAAAGGGAACCATCTGGATTATTGATAGTGGATGTTCGAACCATATGACATGTGACAAGAACTCTCTATCAGATTATGTTGAAAGACAAGGACCACAGGTAACCTTTGGTTGTAACTCAAAACGTTATACCAGAGGATATAGTAATATCAAGATTGGCAAGACCACCATCACCAATGTATCTTATGTGGAAGGTCTTAGTCATAATCTATTTTCTGTTAGCCAATTTTGTGATAATTGTAATGAAATTGTTTTTGATGCTAACAACTATTGTGTGAAGAACAAGGAAGGAGATGAAATTCTTCTTACCGGGAAATTGCAAGACAAATTGTACATTGTGCAGTGGACAAACCAGAACGAGACATGTCTAGTTACTAAGACAATCTCTGAGAAAAGCTAGTTATGACACAAGCGACTTAACCATCTGAACTTCAAGATAATCAACAAGATTGCAAAGGAAAAGTTAGTCGATGGACTACCAGATCCAGTACATGACAAAGATCATATCTGTGAAGCATGCCAAGTTGGGAAGCAGACCAAGTCATCATTTTCCAGCAAAGCAGCTCACTCATCTTCCAGGATATTGGAGTTACTACACTTAGACTTATTTGGCCCAGTTAAGCCATTAAGTATCAATAGAAGGAAGTACACTCTGGTCATAAATGATGATTACTAAAGATTCACTTGGGTCATCTTTCTATTTAAGAAGAAAGAAACAATGGAGAAGCTGCCAAACTTTCTCAACAAGATCACTAAGCAAAAAGAGACTTCTGTTGTAACAATTAGAACAGATCGCGGGACAGAGTTTCTTAACCAGAAGATTGAGGCATACTACAACCAAATGGGTATCACTCACCAAACATCTGCAACAAGAACACCTCAACATAATGGAGTTGTTGAGAGGCGAAACAGATCGTTGAAAGAAGCAGCTCGCACTATGCTTAATGCAACCAAATTACCAAAGAAATTTTTGGCAGAAGCCATCTACACGACATGTTATACACATAACAGATCGGTGATACCTCTCAGACATGGGAAGACACCATACGAGATCTGGAACAACAGAAAGCCCAGGACACAGTATTTCCGTACTTTTGGTTGTACGTGTTATATATATAACAATGGGAAATCTCAATTGAAAACCTTTTATAGCAAAGCTGACCCTGTAATATTTTTAGGATATTCTTATGTTAGCAAGGCTTATAGGGTTCACAATAGGAAAACTCATGTTGTGGAGGTAACACCTCATATTGTATTTGATGAAACTATTCTTGAATACAGTGAAACAAGTGAAGAATAAGAAAACTCATGTTGTGGAGGTAACACCTCAGGAGGAATACTGCTTGAAGATATCTTGATCTGGAATTCATCAGAAGAAGATGAGATTAATGATCAATCTGTAGCTGAGACCAGCACACAACAAGGAGAAACATATCACATTGATCTGGATCAGACCAAATTAACCCCAGATAATAGTGAACCTGTGGAAGCAGCTGATGCTGAACCTACTCAGAGTCAATCTAAAGAATCCAGAGATATTAATAGTTGGAACAATGATCAAGAGATTGAAGTTGAAAGACCAGAAGATGCAAATCCATTCCAAGTAACTTCAATAGCACACCCTGAATTTGAGGAACCAACAGAAGAACCTGAACTTGATATATCAGAAGAAGAGATGTCCAGTTAAAGAAAGTGGATACAAGAACATCATCCACCAGAATAGATTGTTAGGAACCCATGAGATTGTGTGAAACCCAGAAGAATGTATGGAGAGAGTGCACTTCTAAGTTGTTACTTATCTCGTATAGAACCATCTGACGCATATGAAGCACTACAAGATGCAGATTGGGTAATTTCCATGCAAGAAGAACTCAATGAGTTTAAGAGAAACCAAGTTTGGTATCTTGTAGACAGACCAAGACACCAGGGAGTTGGAGGTGTTAAATGGGAATTCAAGAACAAACGAGATGAAAATGGTGAAGTTCTCATAAACAAAGCTAGATTAGTTGCAAAGGGATATAGTGAACAAGATGGCATTTACTTTGATGAGACATTTGCACCAATTGCCAGATTAGAAGCAATCATATTATTCCTGGCATATGCAACATACAAGAAATTCAAGGTATACCAGATGGATGTTAATAGTGCATTTTTAAATGGTATCCATGAAGAAGAAGTGTATTTGGAACAACCACCTATTTTTGGAGAAGGCAATCCAGACCAGAAAGTTTACAGATTAGCAAAAGCAGTTTATGGTTTGAAACAAGCACCCAGAGCGTGGTATGAGACATTATCAACATTTCTGCTGGAATCAAGATCAGTAGAGGATCTGTTGACAAGACATTATTCATAATCAAAGTCAAAGAATATATCCTTTTAGTGCAGATATACGTTGATGATATCATTTTTGGATCACAATCTGGTTATTTATGTGATAAATTTGCTCACCTTATGAAAAATAAGTATCAAATGTCCATGATGGGCGAGATGAATTTCTTTCTAGGTTTGCAGGTGAAGCAGCTACCAGATGGTATATTCGTTAATCAAGCTAAGTACATCAATGATCTGATCACCAAATTTGAAGTCAAAGATAGTAAACCAGTCAAGATTCCAATGCAGACCAATGGGAAGATAGATCTAGACCCAGAAGGAAAACCAGCAAATATAACTTAATATAGAGGTACCATTAGTTCATTACTATACTTAACTGCTAGTCGACCTTACATTACTTTTGCAGTTGGAGTATGTGCTAGATACCAGGCCAACCCCAAGGAATGCACTGATGGAGATGGGGAGTTCAAATTCCATTTAGGTGCCTCCACCCAAGGAGGAAGAGAAGAAGAAAGAGAAGGCACCAAAGGAGAAGATGCAGAAAGAGAAAGTACAGAGGAAGTCATTTGTTAAGAGGGTAAGCTCTATGGAAACAAACACTTCGACATCTACACAACAAACGAAGCAGAAAAGGAGAAGACTCAGGAAAGTACAACTTGACTCTCCCGTACTAGAAGAACATGTCCAACAACAACAAGGAGAATCCCCTCAACTAGAGGAAGATGTTCATCTACCAGAGGGAGAAGCTCAAGACACTCCTCAAGAAGTGGAGCCAGAGTCCACATTTGCCCTAACCAGGCAAAGGAATTTTCGCCAACTAGGACTACATTGCCCTCACCAGATCATACGCAAAAGATCACTGAGGAATGAGAGGAAGAAGAGGAAGTTGATGAGGAGATGGAAAAGAAGAAACAAGCAGAGGAAGTCATACATCTGTTGGAGAATGAGGGAGATCATTATGTTCTCAAAGATTTTCTAGGAATTCAACTATTACTAGAGAGCTATGGAGCAGCTCAACGGGTAAAGTTGTACCTACTGATCAAAGACAGTGAATACTATGTCTTTGATGCATTGCTGCAAACCAGATCGATAGAGGAATTGGAAATGGAAGAGGCCACTCTATTGAGCCTTCTTCAGGTGAATACTGTTGGAGAGATGAGGACAGATTATCATCAGATAATCCTTGCCATTGTTAAACATGAAGCCAAATAGCTCAAGATCGACTTGAAACCATTCTATGCCGACATAATGGATTTCTATACAAGTGTCACTAGGTCAGATGATGAAGCTGACCATGATGTGCAGATGGGTGGTCGAGGAGATGACCAAGCAGATAGACCCAACACATCTGGTGCAGCAGACCAGCCCAGATCAACAGCAACACCAGCAACAAACCAGCCATGCTCATCCACCACACAATCTACAGCAGAGACACTATCTGTTGAGCCAGTTGAAACTACTCCCACACCTACACCATATGCTGATCAACCTGAGAAACCAGCAGAGACTTTAGGGAGTGACAAGGAGGCAGAGAGCCTGTTGGCCAAGTGATTTGAAGAGAGGCCACGAATCAACTGTACACTCTAGGGGCCGCAGCTAAGTTGGACGAACACATTTCTTTCACAGATCTGGAGGAGATTCTGGAAAGAGAACACAAATCGTTCAACAATCTGCAAGTTGACGATCTGATCACTCTACGCATCCAAGATCAGATGACTCTTACTTGCATCGTCCTCCAATAGAAGGCCACTCAAGTCCTGACTGATTTCAATCAGCATCAAAAGGACTGTGTCACTGATATGGACAAAGACCTGCGAAGGAAGTTCATAGATAAGTTCAAGGAGCTGACCAAAATGACGGACAATGAACAGCAGAATGGAGAAAAAAGTTGAATGACTCTGACTAGAACATCACTTTCCTCCTTAACTTCAAAGCAGATGTCGAGCAGAAGCTCGGGGAGGTGAAGGAAGAGATCGACTCCTTTCATACACTCATCAAGACCAAATTTGATGATGTCGAAAAGGGGGAAAGATCTGGAAAAGGAGGAGACTTTGGAGGTGTAGATCTTGGAGGACCAGATGAAGGTCCAGATGGAGGTGCAGGAGGTACAGGAACAAATGAAGCTCAGCAGCAATTCACAGAAAGGGCATACACACCACAAAGACCAGACCCCACAATCTCTACAGTAGATCAACCCCAACAGCAAGCAGCTGACAAGGGCAAGAATCCTATTGCAGATGATGAGGGTGCCCAAATCGCCGAGCTCTTACTGTTTGGTGGCAGCAAAGAACAAGCATGTCACCCAATATTCAGGGCATAATTTTTTGAAGAACAAGCTGAGAGAGAGAGAAGGGCAGCAGAATAGGATACAAGAGAGAAAGCTCATCAGACACCGTTCTACACCACAGTCAAAGAAGAAGAAGAAGCCTTACATGTCTTGGAATCTTTCTCTATAGAAGAAGACACCCAAGGATTCATGGGTACCAGATGGAGAGCAGAAAGATTGGAAATCACTCAAGCAAAGCTTCATTCTCAATAGATACTTCTAGAAAGAACCAACCTATTCTGAATAGACACTAGATGAAGACTTCCACAGATACATGGACAACTTTTTTGACAAACAGCTAGTTCAGAGGATCAGATTGGCTGCCGAAAATGCTAAAATCCAAATTAAGGTACCCGCAAGGGAGTTTATGATATGCCTGATGATCCTAGGAATCAACATATTTTATAAGACATATTCTCAACTACATCAATCAAGTAGCCAAGATTAAGGGCTACAAGATTGATAATCATGATCCCAATTATACCAGAGTGCTTCATCATTCTCTGATGAACTATCAGATAGGTGACTCGAGTTGATTGAGTCTTCTTTAGCGTTGAGCCTTAAGCTTTCGATCTCTTTTGGCTCTAAGTACTTCTCTCTGACTTTTAGATAGGTCAGGACAGTCTGTCTTGAAGTGACCTGTTCTACCACAACCATAACAAGTATAGTCAATAGAGTTAGATGTTTTACCATTACTCTTTGCTTCGCCTTTGCTATCAGATCAATCTTGTTCTTTGTTCTTCTGATATCTACTCTTGTTATCTCTATAGAATCTGCGATATTTCCTCGATCTGACTTCCATTTTGTCCATCCTATTGGCAATCATTGCAAACTCCTTGAGCAGTTTGTTATAACCTCTATCTTCTGATGCAACAGGTGCTACTGGTTCATCTGCTACACACTTCACATTGAAGGCTACTTCTTTCTCCTTTTTGGAGCTTCTCAAGTTCTTCTTGCTAGATGCATGATTTGGTCCAAAATTCTTCTAATGTCACACTCATGAATAGCTAGATGATGAAAGAGTGCTTCAACTGATAGATCATTGAAGTCAACACATAATGGTTGCATTGCAGAATATATCTCCCAGCTTGGTGGTAATGCTCTGAGAATTTTGAGATTTTTCTCACTTTGAGTGTACTTGTTCTTGTTGAAAGCAGAAACTTCAAGTAACACTTCAATGAATCTGTTCTTCATCTGTTCAATAGATTCTCAAGGTTTCATCTAGAACTCATCGAACTTGTTGCATGCTAGTGACAATTTGTTCTCGATCATGGCCTCCGAACCTAAGCTGAGTTCTCACAGTGCCTCCCACATCTCTTTGGTTGTATCCAGATCTTGAATCTTTGCCAGATGGACTCCTTTGACTGTGCTAGAAATAATTCCGTTGGCAAAGTCATCAAGATTTGCTTCACGTCGTTCTTCTGAGGTGTATTGTTTGGGATCTTTAAGTACGTCCTCTTTGACTACGCCAGTTTCTGTGACACGAGTCTTCTCTTCATAGATAGCTAACAGTCCTTCCTCTATCACTTTCCACATCAGACAGTGATGAGCTTTTTGACACATCTTAATTCTGAAACTGCTTCTCTATATCCTTAGATGGAGAATTCTTTGCAAGCCCTAATGACAAAAGATTCCATGTTAGCAGATAGTATGCACGTTAATAAAAAAAGTTTTCCTACATCTATTCAAGTTGACCATGCAAGTTTCAACCCTGTGAAACAGAAACAATGGTCTTTTGAACCACTGCTCTGATACCACTTTTCGGTCCCTTTTCAGTTTACTAGACTAATTTTTTAGAGAGATCAAGCTTTCCCGTAAAGAGATTGCTTAAGTATGACTGACCAGATCGATTATCAGTCTTTCCAGATTAACTCTCTCTCCTAATTAACACTTAGTAGATAGCAAGAGTGATCTTGTTATCCAACAGAGCATTATGTGCGGAATATGGTGGACTTAGTTTGTGCTCTATATTAGAAAGCCTTTAGAAAACTTAACCATGTATATTAACAGATTGATTAAGAATGCAGATTGAATGATCGTGCTGGTTAGTGAATAAAACAACTGAAAGTAAAGATGTGTAAAGTAAATAACACAGTTATTTCTACGTGGTTTGGGAAACCCCCTACGTCCACGTTCCAATCCAAACCGGATTAGATATCCACTACTAGGATACTCTCTTCTTTATACTCCATGAGAACGAGCCACGAGTTTCAAAAAACATCTTGTTGAATCTTATGCACGAATAAGGTTCGTATCCCTTTACAACTTACAGTATACTACTGCAACAAGATATCTTCATGTTAACCCACTAGAAAACTACTAGCTAGCGAAGTTATCTTCTTTCTTCTTCTCGATAAGATGGACTTGAATCGAGTGGTGTGATTTCGATCACGAACGGCTTAGAACACGATCTAGTATGTAGAAATCTTCTTGAATGAATGCTTCATTGATGGAATTGATTTCTGAGCAGAGTAATAGCTTGCTTGATCGTTAATAATCCTCATGCTCTTCCAGACTTCATTCTAATCCTCATGCTCTTCCAGACTTCATTCCAACAGTGTAGAATTTTGAAATTCTAACTGTTGCACTTTATAGGCTTGTAATAAATGTGATTGCCAATCGAGAGATATGAATCCCAGATTATCTCCTCTTGCCTTGTGAGAAAGGTTGACCAAATCTTCAAAATATGGAAAACAGATCGTGATTGATTCTCTTTCCTTCTTCGCACTGTGATTAATCCTCCTTCCAAACTTGATCTCTAATTGATATACTTTCCATCTACGAGAGATCTGCTGATGTGGCAAGTTGATTAGGATTCTCCTAAGTACATCTAGATAGTTGATCGAATGTTAGATGACTATGTTGATCTGGTTCTAGCTGGCTCACTCCACAGGGCATGATCTGGTTGGCAGATTAACATCAATCTGGTCAAAGTCAATCTGTCTCAAAAATGCTCCAAAGCATGGTTGCAATCTCAGTGAATGGTTTCTTGGCAACCAGATCAAGTGGCCATCGATCAGATCATCTGCTTACTTTATAGGCTCCTGCTGATCTAGTTCTTTGAATAGAACATACGCTAACAAGATGACTTCTTTAGGATATAATCTTTTACACTTCAAGTCATCTTCTAACCTGGTCTAAGGACTTTATATTCTAGTGATCTGGTACAGGTAGAACAGGTTAAAGCCTAGCAAACATAATATAAATCTAAGTGTGTTTCGAAAGAACATCATCAAAAAAAAATTATGAGGGGTTCGCAATAGCAAGTATGGAAAGGAGCCATCCCTTTCAATGTGCAGCTTACTCTGCCTAATGACCAGCACCAGCTGGAGATGTCAATAGGCCTATCACCGGCTTTGCTCAACAAGGTGAAAGATCATGTTCACATGAGCCACTTGCTGGAGATAGGGAACTCTAACCCCACATGGGTAGCACCAACGAAGGGGGAAGACAAGAAGAAGAATTCTAAGGAGAAGAAGGATCCAAAAGAAAAGAAGGAGAAGAGGAAGCCAGCTAAAAGGGCAGGCTCTTTAGAAACTGAGACATCCTCTACCTCTCTGCCAAAACAAAAAAGGAGGAGATTGAGAAAGACACAGCTATTCTCTCCTGAACCAGGAGATACTACATGATGTTATACTAGAATCATCATTTGATCATAGGCAAGAGAAAGATTTCTCACCTACAAGGACAGACATCCCTTCACCAGATCATCTGGAGGAAATCAGTGAAGGAGAAAAAGAAGAAGAGCTTGATGAGGAGACCGAGAAGAAGAGGCAAGTAGAAGCGATTATCAAATTATTGAAAAATGAGTCAGATCATTCTGTCCTACATGATTTTCCTGGCATTCACCTTACTCCAGAAAGCTATGGAGCAACTCGACGAGTGAAGACTTACTTACTCATCAAGGACAGTGAGTACTTGGTGCTGGATGCACTACTCAATATCAGGTCGATAGAAGAGTTGAAGATTGAGGAGGCAACACTTCTGAGCATTTTTCAAGTGACCTCTGTCACTGAGATAAGGGAGAGCTACCACCAGATGATTCTTGCTATTGTCAAGCATGAAGCTAGGCAACTCAATGTTGACTTGAAATCATTTTAGGCTGACAGAATGGATTTCTTCGAGTGTTGAAGACACAAATGATGAAGCCGAAGAAGAAGCAAGGGTCGAGCCATCTGCTCAACCATATGATGTACATATGGAGTAACCATGTACCTCTTGCGCACCAGATCAACCAGCAACAGAACATACCAGCACATCTACACCAGCAGCAACCCAACGCTATCTGGACCAGAAACTTTAGCAGCCGTAGCAAACCAGTCTTCTACTCAGCCAGAGAAAAATGAAACACAAGGAAATGATAAGGCGCAACAACAGAAAAAGAGAAAGAAGAAGACCCCCACAATATTCTTGATCCAATCGAGGAGGAGCCAGCAGGCCAGGTAATCGGAGAGGAGCCTACTGACGAAATCTATACACCTGGCGCAGCTGAGAAGTTAAAGAAGCATATCTCATTCATCGACCTGGAAGGTATTCTGGAGAAAGAGCACAAATCATTCTCCAACATGCAAGTCGATGATCTGATTACCTTGAGAGTACAAGATCATCTGGCCACCACATGCAATGATATAAAGGAGAGAGATCTGCGAAGGAAAATATGAGATGCTGTCAAGGACCTTACCAAGACGCTGGACAATGACAGAGATGCAGTAGATGCTCCTATGGAGAAATTCAACCAGAGGTTGGACAATGTGGATGAGCAGGTGTAGGGAAACCACAAACTGGTTGTCGACCTTGCTGAAAAGGAGAAAGCATTAATTAATGACGCTGTTAAACTACGATCTGCATCCATAACAACAAAAGTGTTGGGAACCCCACAATATTTAGTTTTGATGATGTTCTTTCGAAAACACACTTAGATTTTATTCTATCTTGTTAGATCTCAATCTGTTTTACATGTACCAGACCACTACAATATAAAGTGTATCTAATAGAGAACAGATCTTAGTCCAGGTTAGAAAATTGACTTAACATATAAAGGACTTCATCATGTAGAAGTCATTCTATTTTTCCTTAGTTCCTGGACCAGATCGACAGTAGATTGAAGCAAACAGAAGACCCATTAGAATGGTCACTCGATCAGCTATTACCAAAACACTTAGAAGAGTCTACCATGCTTTGGAGCATACCTTCTGAAGGACCAAATCGCTGTACAAATTGATATCAATCTGGTGTGACCAGATCGATGTTCAAGATTGAACCAGATGATATCAGTTCAACTATCAGTTAATTGGCAATCATGCGCTTTGACTAGATTAACTAATGAAGAGTCCCAAACTCATTGCCACATTATTCACGCTATTAATGTTGGTCCCGAAAGAGCAAGGTTTGGTGTATAGGGAGGGGGGATACACCAAACTACAATCTTTTCAGTTTACTTGACAAGTTATGAGAGATGTTCAAGCTATTCAGTATAAGAAATTGCTCGAAAATGACTAGACAGATCGATAAGCAGATCGATAGCAGTTTAGTCCAAACAGATTACTCTCTTAGTGAAAACACATAGCTAATAATAAGAGTGATCTTATTACTTTCTGAGTGTTAAGTGAGTGCGGAATAATGGTGGAATAGTGGTTGCTCTTGTTTAGAAAACCTTAGTAATAATCCAGAATGTTAAGGAGATTGATTGAGATGCAGATGGATGATAGTGCAGAGAGTTAGAATAATAAACAACTGAAAATAGAGAATGCAGGAATGTGGTTCGGGAAAACCCTACGTCCACGATCTGGTCAAAAACTAGACCAGATTATCCACTACTAGGATACTCTGCTTCTTTATACTCGTGGAGAACGAGTCACAAGTATCAATCACAACTAGAGAGATACTTATGCACGATATAAGGGTTGTGTCCCTTTACAACAGATTACCTCTACGTTACCACTAGAAAACTACTAGCTAGCAGGGTGATCTCCTTTCTCTCAATAAGACAGACTTAAATCGAGGTGGTTGGTGTGATGTAGAATCACAAGATGATGAAGCTCTAAGTCTGGATGGCAGATTGCTTGAAAGTATGACAACAGTTTAGCTTGCGCGTATGCTCTGTTTTTCTCCAGATTTCTAGCTTCAACTATATAGGCATTGAATTTGAAATTCTAGCCGTTTGTTGATTGACGTGAGATAGATGGTATATTGCCAATCAATGGTTTCCATCATATCTGTTCTTGCCATATAGGAAAGATTGACTCAATCTTTGAGTTATGGAAAGCAGTTTGCTAACGGTCTCTTTCCTTCTAAGTGTTAACCGAAGATCTTCTTTCCAATCCCAGTTGGATGGACTTGATCTTGACGTGGCAAGAGCATATGATGTGTAGGATGATGTCAGCTGGTGGATTGATGACTCAATCGTTCTGGTTCCTCGCTGTAGGCATCGATCTGGTTATCGATCTGGTCACTGTCTGTTACAGCAGATCGATTCCTTTTAGCGTGAAATCTTGACTTTCATCCTATTCTAAGTTGAGATTGACTTCTATAGGAATATTTCCTTTACACATTAAGTCATCTCCTAATCTGTTCCATAACAGGATTCACTTTATCTCTAGTGATCTGTTTTTACACGTAGAACAATTTAAGCTCTAAAATATCTAAGTGTGTTTCGAAAGACCATCATTAAAACTAAAAACCGTAGGGTTCCCAACAATTTCCCCCTTTTTGATGATGTCGAAACCACACTTTACAATGATGACCTAGCAACTCTTAAGAGTGATCTGGTTTGATGACCAGATAGATAATTGTTCGTTATTTAGTTTATAACGATTTAAGATATTTAATATGTGTTCTGGACAATAGAGTGTTGTCATCAGAAACTTCAAAGATTTCATATATGAATAAAGAGACAAATAGAGTTTACAGATAGTCAAGACAAGAAAAAAATAAGCAATGCAGATCATAAAGATATGAGAAATGAGTCTATCTGCTTTTTCTTTTCTCTTCTTGTTGCTTCTTCATCTTTGCTCTGGTCTCGTCCGAGATAAGCTGGACACTCTCGTATATGCCCTCTCTGATCCTTATGTAGTCCGGGTCCTCTGCATCCACCTTGTACCCTCTGTTCTCAGCAAGCTGGTTAATGAAGGTGAGCAGGAATGTCTTGTCTGGTAGATCAGTTCCTGGAATGGTGGGGCATGATCTGTATTCTTTTTCGGGCACAGTGATCTGGATGTTAGCTTGTGCTGCAGCTTTTCTAATCTCTTCCACTAGATCACTAGCATCATTCATGTCTAGATATCGATTGAATGCTTCGTTAGGTGATCCATCAGTGTATGCAGGTTCCTTCAGGAAGTATCTGCAGAGAACGAATGCATTCTTGAGCCCTTCCCATCCATCTCTTAGGTGCACTGGGACCCAGTTGGTCACTCCAGATGGTCTGATGTGAGTCGATGGCCAGCTGGATCCAGTTTTCTTCTTTTTCTTTTGAGTCTGGCTCGATCTGCTAGATGATTTAGATTTTTGAGTGTGAGCATATGGAGCAGATGGAGGGCTGGTTGTTTGTGCAGTGCTCTGCTGCTCCGGTTGAGCTATCTCCTTTCCTTTCCCTTTTTCAGCAGCAGCAGATGGTTTTGTTTTCTTCCCATTCCCTTCCCCCTTTTCGACATTAGCAACAACCATGTTGATAAGTGTCCGAAGGGAAGAGATCTCATCCTTCAATGCATTGATCTCTGTCGGTCTCAACTTTTTGTGTAAGCAGCGATGTGATATTGAGATTGGAATCATCAATCTGCTTTTGAAATGATTTTGTGATGTTGGCAAGCTGCTCTGTGTGACTCCCCACATCTTCTTGGATGATCCCAAAGTCGTTGAAGTATGTTTCGATCATTGTTTTCGTGGGGTAGCGCAGTTCACTTAACTTCCTCTCAACAAAATTCTTCCCTTCCTTTTCAAATTGTCGGAACATGGCCTTGGTGTGTGAGATGGCTTCCTTTAGAACGTCAGCTGCTATGCCATCTGTCTGGTCCTTTACTATGGCATGCACCATGTCCTTCTATTTTTCAGCAAAAGCAGTGATGATCTTGTACGTCTCTTTTACTTTGAGCTCAGTGGTAAATAGACTTTGATCGATCTGTGCCTTGCGTTCTTCGGCAGCAGCTCGATCATCATCCATTTTTTTGCTAATTTCTTCTATCTTCAGCCTGCATATTCTCCTCAAGTCAGAGTCAACTTGATCAACATGGGTCTTCAAGTGATCGTTGAACTCTGTGAGTATGCGGATGGCTTCATCTTGAACGGTGGAGAGAGTGCCGTACATGTACTTGTCAACTTTCTGGGAGATGAGATCTCTCACTTGTGCATTAGACAGGGATTGATGCTGGGTCATCAATATGTCTTCCAGAGTTGACATTTCAACGTATTCATCCATTGTGGCAGCGACAGCTGGGGTGTATATGTTATCTGTGTGTACACCACCCACTCTCTGTCCTGCTGGTTCATGTTCTGGTTCCCCCTCAGCCAGTGCAGTAGTGGGCTGTTCAACCTCAGCCATGGGCTGATCTGGTTCTATTATTGCTGCACCCTGTTGGTGAGCATCAGCCTGAGCTGCTTCAGCCTCTTCTTCTACAATCACTTCTACAATCTCTTCATCTTCGTGATCAGAGGTTATACTTTCGAAGAATTGCAGCATCCCAGCCTTCTCATACAAAGATCTAAAATCGATCTTTAACTTGATGGCTTCGTGCTGGGATATGGCTAGTATGTCTTGGGGAAAAGATTCTCATAGTTCTGTGATGGAAGAGACTTCGAAGGAGTTTAAGAAGATGTGTTGGGAACCCCACAATATATTTTAAGTTTTGATGATGTTCTCTTGAAAATACACTTGGTATTATTCATGTTCTGTATCATCTCTTTTTAGTGTTTATAGACCAGAAAGATGAAGAATATCTCAAACAGAAAGCTAAAGCAAGTCAACTTTAACAGAAAGTTGAACCAGAAAGCTTCAATCAGAAAGATGAAGAATGTCTTAGACAGAAAGCTAAACCAGCAAGTCTTAGACAGAAAGTTGAACCAGCAAGTCTTAAGACAGAAAGCTGAACCAGCAAGTCTTAGACAGAAAGCTGAACCAGCAATGTCTTAGACAGAAGGTTGAACCAGCAAGTCTTAGACAGAAAGCTGAACCAGCAAGTCTTAAGAGAGAAAGCTGAACCAGCAAGTCTTAGACAGAAAGCTGAACCAGTAAAGTCTTAGACAGAAGGTTGAACCAGCAAGTCTAGAACAGAAAGTTGGAGCAAATCAACTTTAACAGAAAGTTGTTCAACCAGAATGCACTCAACCAATGTTCAACCAGAAAGACATTAGAACCAGAAAGGGCATAACCAGAAGGTTCCAAAGATAGAAAAAGTTGAACCAAACCTGTCAACGATGGTAACAGATCAATAGA
>JAPKLX010000182.1:123022-146875 GCA_026898415.1 Leonotis leonurus | reverse complement strand
CTCGTGTATGTCACTCAGTGTATGTCACTCAGTCCTCACAATCACTCTTTGATACTGCACAAAACTTCCCAGCAGAATCTGTCGTCAACTCTTTAGCTTTGGTCAAGAGCTCGGACTTGACTTCCAGAAGACCACGGGATAGCAAAGGAACCACGATTAGGGATGGAAGGGGTTGTATAGGCAATGTAGGGTGTAGGAAGGAAGGGCTTGAACGAAAAAAACGGGAAAAAGTCGAAAAATAGAAAATTTGGAAAAGTTCGGAGGGCGATTTGACCTGGAAGACGATGGAATTTGGCTAAAAAAGCCTATATCTCACAGCAAATCAGTGTGTCTTGCTCGGAGCGTCGTTTCGCTTCCGGAATGGTATTGTGCGGAAAAATCGGAGCTCAGGGTCAAATTTTAGAAAAAACTGCCGACGACGGGTTCTAGGGCGGAATGGGGCTGGATTCTTGGCTACAAGGCTTGATGTAGGGTGAAAGATGTTTGGTAGGCTGGGGAATGTTCGGTGGGTAAGGAAAGGCGGGTAAGGAATGTCGTGTGGGTAAGGAAAGGCGAAAAAGGATGAATTTAGGATGGAAAGTTATTACTAATTGGACTTCAATTCAAATTAGGAACAAAATCTGAGCCAAATAAGGAAAATAACCAATTCCCAAATCTCATAGAACCAAAACAGCAAGAACGATCCCCAATAGGAAGGCAATCACACCCAAACCGAAAGATTACCAACAAGAAAAAACAACGACCTATCCACCAAAGGCAATACGACGTCCCCAATCGATAGTTGATGAAGGACAACAATTCTACCCAAGAAGGAAGACTCACGACCAAAAGATGTGATCAGCTTCCCAAAATCAAATCACACGAATCAACTAAATAATTTCTCGATGATCAAGTTCTAGGGTTTTCTTTTTTTTTATCTCTTTTTTTTTAAACCATTATGGAACTAGACGTCTCTCCACTTTGGATGGAACCACGACCAGCAGGCGTTGACGTGGCTCTGATACCAAATTTATGATACGGCCAACAATATGCGGAAGTAAGAACTCGAACACACGTCAACAGAAAGGTTGGTTCAACCCAAATTACGAACTGAACTAATAGAGAGCAAAACTCCTTAAACTCTGATCTAAATTCAAGAATGGAATAGGATCAAGTACAATACCAAAAACGAAGCCAAACAATCGGTCAAAACCCTAGTTGGAGACCCGATTGGAAAGTATAGCAATTCAACTCGGATTAAGCTCAAATTTTATCACCAATTATAAACTGAAGTCTAAAAACAACATATCCAAAATTTAGCCAATTCGCACGAGGGTTTGAGATCTGTCTCGGGGCGGACTTTTGCTGCGTTTTTATGGTTAAATTAGAGACGACGGCGTGTGGAGGGAAATTGGATTGGCGTGGGAATGGGATGGAAGTATAGGCTGGGTAAATGGTATATGATGGGTGAGGGAAGTTGGAAAAGGCTGGAAACGAAAGAAACAAAGGATGAAGAACTTACCGAAACGAACCCCGGATTTACTTGAATCCGAAACGCGTCTATGGATCGATCTTCGCGGCTTGTATAACCCGGATACTACTGGATATCACGAACGAGATAGATGAATTCAAGTTCTAAAGAGCCAACTTAAGAACTCTACCAAGAACGCAAGAAAAACGTTAGACAAAAATAATCACTCAATTTTTGATTCAAAATTGTCTGCCCTCCAAAAGAGTTGTTCAAAGTCTTAAATACTGTAGATTTTGACCTAGGCCCATAACTACAATTAGGGCACTAATTCGAAAATATAAAATCCAACAATTGGGCTTAAAACAAAACACAAAGTCTGAGCCCAATTAAAATTAAAACAAGCATAAAGAAACCAAACACTAAGGAAGCCCAATTTTCGAACCAAAAGGTCTTGTTCGAAACTCCTATGATATTCTTCAATCTTGGATGCTGGTCCTATTCACCAATTTGGGCTGCTTAATTCCAACATCTTCATCTTCCAATTTCTTCCGGATAATGCATTGAAAATAACCTTGCAGCTTCTTTGCTCTCAATCTTGTAACTGGGCCTCTCAACTGCAATTCCGGGTTTGATTCATCATTGCTGGATCCTGGCTCATCAAAAGCCTTATTAAATTTCTAAGTAGCAATTAAGTACTACCTCCGTCCCACCGGTAATGACCCATTTGTAAAGTAGATAGGTGTATTAAAATAATACAAATGGGTCATTACCGGTGGGACGGAGGGAGTATTAATTAAAATTTAAGGGTATTACATCTGAGGTCTACCTCGAGGGGTTTGGCCCCAGAGGTCTGCCAAACACAAAAGGCATACTTCATTGTACTACTTGACAAATGTCAGATCCATACCTACCATGGGTCAGAATAACTGCAACATGCGGCGATAGTACCGAACAACCATATTGGGACCATTAACACGTGGTAGATGACTATTGGCTAAGGTTCATTTATACGCATTATTTATGCATAGTGCATCTGAGGTACATTACTAATTTACCCTTCATATACCTAACTATATATACCACATCATTTGTTTCACACACAAGGACGGACACTTAGATAGTCTGCATTGTTCACGCATTCACTACATATTTGCATTCTCTCAAGTCTACACAAGCTAACTTGAGTGTTGGAGTGTCTCCCCGAAGAAACCCGATCACTTCTTCGGTCTTGTTTTGCAGGCTTCATCAGCAAGTTGAAGACCAAATTGTTTACGCGATAAGATATTACAATTTTACTCAAGGTATGAATTGCAAACTCTTGGAGCCTTCATACTCTTTCTTTTATTATTTTGTTATGGACTAATCCTCAGTCCAACAAACCTGAATAATGCTTCAACCTCGGATTGTTGGTGAGGAACATTATGAAACTGCGGAAAGAGTAAAGCAAATTTTACAACGTTATAAAGAGCTTCAGGACATTATAGCTATCCTTGGGTTGGACGAATTATCTGAAGAGGATCGTTTAACCGTAGCAAGAGCGCAAAAAATTGAGCGTTTTTACAACCCTTTTTTGTAGCCGAAGTATTTACCGGTTCTCCGCGGAAATATGTTGGTCTAGCCAAAACCATTAAAGGGTTTCAATTGATCATTTCTGGAGAATTAGATGGTCTTCCTGACCAGGCCTTTTATTTAGTAGGTAATATCGATGAAGCTACCGCGAATGCTATTTACTTAGAAATAGAGAGCAATTTGAATAAATGACTTGAAATCTTTGTGTACTGACCCTTAATTGAATTGCTTGGGATTCAAAAGCAAAAGAAATCATTTTATTTGCAAATAGTGGTCAAATTAGCGTACATGTGTTGAATTAATCAAGCCTTAGAAACTAAATTCAACATCTAGCCTTACGTACGTGCATGTTTCAACTCAAAAGAAAGAAAAAGACGGAATCGACACGTATATCATACATAAAGTTGAAGCCATGCATAATCTTGCTAATTTAACAAGGTAATGTGGTAGTAGTAGCAGTTTGGAAGCAACATAAATTTCATGGAGAGCACAGTAACCTCTCTATACAATGAACACTATAACGGAGTGAGAATATACAACATCGAGACATGCACATACAAGATAAGAAAAAGAAAAACATATATATCATTTTATCAACAACAATCACAATTAAAAGAGAAGAACTAAGCAACAACAAACACAATGAATTTTATTTTGGCCACCGTTGTTGTTGTTGCTGCTATTGCTGCAACTTTTTAGAAACCATGAATCTTTATGTGTTCTTTCTTTACAATTCCCGCCTAAGATAAACATGGAGAAACAAGTTTTAAGGGTAACCACGAGAGAAGAAAAGAAAGAAAGTGTTATTTGATGAATGAAGTAAAAGATACCTGAACAAGGAAGGTTGAAACATTCTTCCTTTGATCACCTTGGAGCTGTATTACCTATGTAACCAAAACAAACACTCTTACGTGAAGAATGAGGAAGAAAGAAGGAAAACCTATAACAAATGCAAGTGGTGAAATATAACATGCACTAACCTGGCCTAGCTCAGGGTCCTGTACTACAGTACCATTGCAGCAAAACTCCTTCTTCAGGTCCTTGAGAATTTTGTTATAGCTAAACTCTTTCTTTAAACCCTGAACAGTTGTCAGGCTTTTCCTACCATTGCGTTGCTGGACGCGGATGTGCACATATTCTTTTGATCCTGCGCATGAGTTCTCAGCTTTTGCCTCGGCAAAAGGATCTGGTAGTACCCAAAATATACACAACAATATCAGCCATATGTATAAAAAAGAATATAGTGTAGAGAAAGTACCAAATCAGACATGAAATTTGCTCGACTTACCAAAGGAGCCGGGGATTTGGATATCAAAATCAGACATGAAATTTAGCTGTTGGAGAGTTCACGGGACCGACACTGTAACATTGAAAGTTTAAACATTACTAAACATTCAGTTTTTTGAATCTTGCGTGAGTGTGTTGGTCTAGTGGTAGGAAATTAATAGGAATCGAATTCGAATTATCCTGGAGAC
Organism: Leonotis leonurus; assembly: GCA_026898415.1. Lineage (NCBI taxonomy): Eukaryota > Viridiplantae > Streptophyta > Magnoliopsida > Lamiales > Lamiaceae > Leonotis > Leonotis leonurus. The sequence goes on along the minus strand of JAPKLX010000182.1, from coordinate 142,381 downwards.
TCGTTTCAATCAATATTGAGGTCATGGCCTAATTATAAAATTAGATTTTAAATTTTGTCAAAATATATTACTGAATATTAATGACGACGTTGTTTTGGACGTTGGTTTATTGTTTAATTTTTTTTCTTTTTAAAGAAAGAATGAAAAAAGAAGGAAGAAAAAGAGAAATAGAGGAGTCGACTAATACAAGAATGAAAAAGAAAGTCAGGAATAAAGAAGATAGCCAAAAGATATTTAAAAATAAAAATAACTGAAGCTATAATAATTTAATATTTACAACTTCTATATATTTTTAGTCCAGTTCTCAAGAACTTATTGAGCATCTTTATAGGTGGCTGCACCTTATAATATAAATTTAATGTAATAATATGTGTTTTAAAAAGATTGGTGATTATTATGAGCAATTCATAATGTTTGTCCATGATTCATGGACGGAGCAATACTGTCCATAAATTTACTATACAAAATGTATCTTTCCATTGGGTTGTACAGTTTGTAGATATGATAAATAATAGGATTTCTTAATTTTTTTAATAAATAGGTTCATGGGCCTTTATGATATTATTATTAGATAAAAGCTCCGCGAAATGCATTTAGCTTGATTTCCTTCTTACTTCTAACCAAATGATCATGCTTTGTACAATGTCTCTTCTCAATAGCATGTGCCATTAAAGCTAACTAAACAGAAGAATCATGATCAGAATCATGATCATGACAGTAAATATTCGAACCACTTTCTGGCATAATAAATTTTAGCCAAGATACGAATTAAACTCTTTGAAAATTCTGACACATTTAACAAGAAAATTTGTATTCACCATTGTTTACTGAAAAAGATTGGAATTTCCATTCCGTGCTAACGAAAAGACCACAAATAAGATTTAACTAAAGCAAATTAACAAATCTATGAATAATCAAGATTGTAAGTCAGTTGCAAAACAAATTAACTAGCTAGCTTCATAACTAATACTCATCCTGATATTTGTGCTCACAATTTAGGAAGTTAGCTTTTATTACATGAAGGGAATGCATGTAAAATACATAAAATGGGCGATCATGTTTCCTTTCGCATTGCATGATCATGAAACTGCTATCAAGCCTTTATTCAAAAGTGATAGAGTCCAAATAAGCACATATTTAACCTCATATGGCATTACCAAATTTTTCTTTGCGCATAATCTACTAGTATGTAACAGAGAATTCAATCATAATCTCTTAATTAAATTGCTATATATCCTCAGAAAGAAGGTTCTTGCATGTCAACTAACAAAGTTTTAGAAACTAACCAAAAGCATGACGATAACATCCAAACATATCAAGAATCGATAACTTTACTCAAAGCAACAATCATCTTTGCGTCTACAACGAATAATTTTATTCGCAGGCCAAAACAAATATTTCATGCAAAAGAATTAAACAGCATATCAGACGACACGCTCCTAAGCATTTCCTTCCCCTCTCTGTGTTCTTCAATCATTTCCTTCTCAAAAAATAGGATGTAACGGTATTACGTATTCATGCAATTTTTGCTCCACCTATATAATAAACGAAATGAGATTATACCTTGTCAAGCTTCAAATTTTCTATAAGGGCTTGAAGAAAGAATCACGGAGACTATTAAATTTCAAGAATAGGTTGATTCTCCAGGGAATATGCATGGTATTTCTAGATAATTATATTGCATAAATAATTTTCATCACAATCCAAGGCGTATGCATGCACAATATGAATGATAGATTACAGAATTGCATACAGAAATGATAAATCATAAGAGTGGCAAAAGAATTACCTATGAGATAGGGGAAACGTTTTGGTAGATTGAATTGAAGGCGAAAAATATACTGAGAGAGAGAGAGAAGGTGAGATATATAAAAGGGAGAATGAGACAATCTTTCTCCTCTCTCTTTCCTACGTATGTGTGTATATAATACAGTGTATATAGATATTTATAGGGAGCATAAACGCAGATGGGAAAAGAATAATTGATCCAAATTGAGGATGAAATGGAAATGTTGTATGTCTTTCAATTAACATCCATCCTAAATGTTAATTTATTGTTGGATTATATATGTTTTTGTGTCATGAATAGAATGCTTTCAAATATGGGATCATGAGATCATGAGTCTCATATTTGTGTTTCAGATTTCATGTTCCACACCTAAATTTTAATTTATTTTTTAATCTAATTTTTAATTTCAATTTAATTGTACACATAATATTAAAGTTCACCCCACCCAAATAAGGTATATAATTATTTTTGAACATTTAATATATTTGAAAAATAATTATATATCTTATTTAACCCTAATATTATATGTACAATTAAATTAAAATAATTGATAATTATTATTGGTTCACACTTAATATATTTCAAAAATAATTATATACCTTATTTGGGTGGGTCGAACCCTAATAATTGATTTTTAAAAATCATAAAAATAATTATATACTCATGTTTCACACTTTTTATTGATTATTATGGTTCATAAATTCAAATAATTGATAATTTATTATATTATAATATTTTTAATTTTTAAAAAATATTAATTAAAATTATTTAATTGTGAGACATGGAATGTGAGACATTGTCTCATCCCAACAAATATATAAATTTTGATTTATCACCATTTCTAATAGAAATCTTTTTAATTTTAATAATAATAGCTCTTTAAATACTTATTGTGTAACTTGTGTTCACTAAAAATCGTGTACATAATTTCGTTTAGGGACGCTCATGGAAATTTGCTTTCTCAAGTTTGGAATATGCACGTACTAAACATTTCCTTCAATTTTTACCCTATAAAATATTCTACATGAATTCCATCTACACTAACTATTCAATCTAGCACAATTTTTAAAACTCGTGACAACAAAAGTCATTCCCATTTTTTGTAAACGAATGATTATTATGTATTTTTCTTCGTACTTGACTGGTCATGAAAAGCAATTAATTAACCTCGTGTATTTTTAAAGTAATATAACATATATGAAATAGAAATTACATAATTTTATGATCGTTGCATGTATAAATTTAATGTATCATTGACAAATGACAAATAAGTAACAACTCAATATAATAATTTTACCCCTAACCTAAACTATTGTTTGTAAAAGAAATCTTCTCTTTTTTCTAATTTTAATGAATAGATTTGATACTGATAATAATGATCCACATGGAAGGGCCACATATTAAAATCATTGTATACTTACATGCATTATTAACTATTTTGACTGATGAGCGGGTACTAATATTGTAAATTTTTGTATTTCTATTAAAAGACCTGATGTAGCAAAACCCTGATAAAAACGAGAAATAATTATTTTCTTTAGAATATTTTTTGGTGAAATACACTCTTGCACACTACCTATAAAAATAACTCGCGATTGTATGCATTCTGAAAATTTTGGAATTTCACCAATTTATAAAATTGGAGGGAATCAGAAATACATTGAATATTGTCAGACATGATAAATATTGTGTTTGTTCATGGTGGTGTCATTTCTCAGGCTCGACTATTAACCTGTCTATCATGTTATACAGCATATGGCCCTAAAAAAATAAGGGCCCAAAAAATAAGGGGTTCAAATATTAATGATGGACTTGATGGGTCTATAAAATTTTAATATGTAAAGAATCTTAATTTTTATTTTCTCTTACCTAAAAAAATTTAAAGATCAATCCAATATTCAAAAGAAACATTTCTTACATTAATTTTTTTATGGGGATTCAAAGAGAAAAAATTTCACCCTATTTTCTCACAAACAAATTAAATCTCTCCATACTTAACAATTAAAATTTGATTCTATTTTTCATCACAAAATATTTTTGTTTCACTTACAACATCCTAAGAATACAAAAAGTATCGCTCATCCAAAGAATATATATTTTTAAGTTATATTTTAATAAAATTTAAGAGCCTAATTTTATAATTAGCACGGAGCCTCGGTATTGATTGAGCCGGGCCTGCTCATCTTCATAATAAGACTATTCACATATTGAGCATACATATCAACCATCTCACTGGTCATAGCTGATACGTGTGAATTGCAACCAAATTATCACAATGGAGATGAATCGATAATGAGACCTCGATATTAAAAATCATGAAGTAAATAGAAAATTCAAAGTAACTCATGAGCATCAGTGCAGAAGGCACGATATTCTGCCTCAACAATGGAATCACCCAAAAACACACAATATTCAGTCAAAGAGCTTCGAATATCCTGGCATGATCCTCAGTCAACAACAAAATATGCATGAACAACGAATCCACTATTAGTGAGAAAAAATATGCCAAATGAGGGACACACCTTCAAATATTTCAAGACATGAATGATAGCAACCCAGTGCGATTGAATCGGTTGTGACACAAATTAACTGAGCTATTGAACAAAATTAGTGATATCTAGAGGAGTAAGATTTAAATAAAGAAGTTTCCCCACAAGGCAACGACTGACTCGGCTGTGACACAAGTTACCTGAGAATAAATTTTCATTATTGGTTTGTAATTTATTTTATGTTATTATTTTATTGCAAACAAGTACCTTTTCTAGAATAGACTGTGTAGTGGATCGATATATAATTATCAATCGCCTCCTTTGTAGAATAAATTTCACAGGCTAGACAGGCTTGGATAGTCTACTCTGGAAAGATTGCGGTATCATTCTGATGCGAGACCTGACCTTAGTCGGCAAAATGATATCGGTATATTTATGATGTTGTACATGCCTTGTATATATATGTGTGTGTGTGTGTGTGTGTGTGGTTTCAGCTAACTAGGAAAATATGAATATATTACGATCATCTACTCGAAACATATATCGATCTTACAACATTAAATTATACTAAATTAAATATTATGTCACTCAAACAACCGATCAAACATCCTTGACCAACCACGGTACCAACAGTTTTCATCGAATAATTGTGGAACCTGGATCATTAATTCTTGCATATGTTATTCGTCATTGCTAACTCACAGATCTAGCATTTCATTGATAAACTTGGCACTAGTACGATATAAAAACCAATGGTAATATAGTATTTTGAGAAGAAAGAGAAAATTATTTTTTAGCTCATGTCTAAGCTTAATAGTTGGAATGATGAAAGCTGTGTCTCTCATTTATACTGCACAGTTCCCTCCTGTTGGGATAAGTATTAGTTTTTGAAATATCTGGGTTTGTTTTTGTTTACGTTCAACGTCTATTAGAACAAAAGATGCGACAGAGACAGTTTACTGACTTTGATGGAAATAAGAACACAACGTTTGGTCACCCAGTTTGGCAAAACCCGCCTACCTCTGGAGGGTTATAACAACTCAAATTCACTATAAATAGAAGATCAGAGATACAAGAATTTCCTACTTCTAACTCACTCGTCTTTCTTCTATTCTATAGTGCCCAAACGATACCCAAATAAACCTAAGAAGTAATCGATCACAAGAGGACCGATGTGTTACTCCTTTTACACGATATTACTCACAAACCCAGAACTAAAACTGAAGTGATGATGTATAGATCAATGCCTATTCTATTCGCTCAATCTCACGCGTATGTATTTCTCTCATGCATGTGTTTCTTGCGTGCTTTTCTTCTCTTGCATGAGTTATTTCTTCAAGCTCCATCATTGCTTTTATATAGACATCCAATCTCTTCTTCAAGTTTGTTGCAAAGATATGGGAAAAGTTTGTTTAAAACGTTCCTCAAAATCAGGCTTCAAGGTTGACCGAGTTCATCTTTATCTTTTCCATATTTTTCTCAACGTCTGTGTTCCTTATTTGCTGGTTAAATAGTGGCTTGAACATAGCAGGTGTTTTGATACACAACATGCCATACCTCACAATCTCCCCCTTGGCATTTGTGTATTGAAAACACTCTTCTTTTGATATGGAGCTCCCCCTTCTTGTGTTGACTCCCCCTTGATGTGTTGACTCCTCCTTGACAAATAATTTGATCGAGCTTGGTCATTATGCAGAAAATATCACAGTGGAATAAAAGTATCAGAAGTTGGAACAGTTGACATCCAAAGCTTCAAATGTAATATGAATATCAAAAGTACCATATTCTCCCCCTTGTTTGAAAAACAGAAATGCCAATATTAATCTTCCTCTTCACCAAAAGTAATATATCCCCCTTTTTCATGTGATTTGTGATAGGTACTTGCATAGCTTGTTCATCTCTCTGTTTTGAGGCTGTCTTCATCCTTTGTTCCCAGCTTTGTCTCTAGTGAAGACTTCTTCTTTGTTCGATCTATTGAACTGTGCATCTTGATCCATCTCCGAAGATCACCATTTCATCCTTGCATAGAGATACGTCTCTTAGTAGTCCCTTGTTGTCAGTCATGTGTGTAGAACATCCACTGTCTAAATACCAATCTCCTGTTCCTACTTTTGTTCGATTGCAGGTGTGAACGACAAAGCTTTTGTAGTCCCTTCTAGGTTTGAACTAGTGTCTTGACGATTTGAATGCTAGAAACGATCTACGTCACGCTTGAATATGTCCAGGCTTATCACAGTAATGGCAAATAGGAATAAACTTTTTGTTGCTTTTGGAACGTATGTAGTGATAACCTTTGTTTTGACATGGCTGGGACAGTACCTGAGACTTGATGTTACTGGCGTCACCCTTGGGTCTCCAAGTTGTCTTGTTTGCTGAACTGTTGTTCTTTTGATAACCTAATCCCGTTTTATCATAGGCCATTTTTCCTTGATTGACTATCTCATCAAGTTGGTTGGAACCTCCATTCATCATTTTGGTCAGCTTCTTGAGATGAGTCAATTCCTTGTCTCTTTCGATGATAATTTCTTCTTTGTCGCATAAAGAAGTTCGGAGTTGAACAATATCGTCCTTGAGTGTATCTCTTTCTTTCACAACATCATCAAGTTCTGCTTTCAAAGATTTGTTCATCATAGCCACTTTTTCGCACTTCTCCATGGTCTTTCGATACTCGTTAATGTGATCTTCTTCGTTAGAGTTGTCATCCGAGAGAGAGGACTCAAAACAACAGTCTTGTTCCTGATACTGTTCAGGATCAGTATTTGCAACATGAGCGGTATGACTTTTGATTGGTTCATCATCTTCACTTTCCTTGGTGTCATCATCACTGAGAGAGATGAGATACGCCTTTTTTCTTTCCCTTTGGTATTTGAGCAGATTAGCACACTCCTTCTTGATGTGTCCAATACCACCGCATTCATAACATTTTGGTCCCTTGTTCTCATCCTTGTTCTCATATCCAAACAGCTTCTTTCCAAATCGTTTGTTGAACTTCTTTTTTAAAAGTTCCATGGCTTCAAGAAGTTCTTGATCAGTGACATCATCTTCATATTGTGTCGTTTTGAGCACTATGTTCTTCTTTTTGTCGCATCTATTTTCTCGTCTACCCATCTCAAAGATTCTAAGAGTTCCAATGAGTTCGTTGGTGGTCATGGTATCAAGATCACATGCTTCTTCGATGGCTGAGACTTTGTAATCAAATCTTTCGGGGAGAGATCTCAAAATCTTCCTCACTAGTTTGTTTTCAGGAATTTTCTCGCCAAGGAGAAAGCATTTGTTGGAAAATCTAAGTAACCTTGTGTGAAATTCAGAAATAATTTCACTTTCCTCCATTTTGAGCATTTTGAATTGAGTTGTAAGTTGTTGAATTCTTTGACTCTTAACTCTGGTATTTCCTTCATATGTGTTTTGAAGAATTTCCCAAGCTTCCTTTCAAGTTTCGCACGTAGAGATGATTGCAAATACTTCGACACTAACTGCACCTTGTACTGCATTTAGTGCTTTCTGATTCATCCCGGAAGCCGTCTTTTCTTTTTGCGTCCTTTTGTCTCTAGATTTTGGATTTCCTTTCTCATCCGTGGGCGGTGTCCATCCTTCTTCAATAGAACTCCAAGCTAATTCGTCAATGGATCTTATGAATGACGACATACGAACCTTCCAATATCCATAATTTGTTCCATAAACAGAGGCAGACGTGTAAACGAAGAACCTTCTTTGATAGTAGTCATGACGAGTCTCTTTCAAACCAAGTGAATCCCATGATCAAACACCAATAACTTAGGTGACCTGCTCTGATACCAATTTGAAATATCTTGGTTTGTTTTTGTTTACGTTCAACGTCTATTAGAACAGAAGATGCGACAGAGACAGTTTACTGACTTTGACGGAAATAAGAACACAACGTTTGGTCACCCAGTTCGGCAAAACCTGCCTACCTCTGGAGGGTTATAATAACCCAAATTCACTATAAATAGAAGTTCCTACTTCTAACTCACTCGTCTTTCTTCTATTCTATAGTGCCCAAACGATACCCGAATAAATCCAAGAAGTAATCGATCACAAGAGGACCGAGGTGTTACTCCTTTTACACGATATTACTCACAAACCCAGAACTAAAACTGAAGTGATGATGTATAGATCAATGCCTATTCTATTCGCTCAATCTCACGCGTATGTATTTCTCTCATGCATGTGTTTCTTGCGTGCTTTTCTTCTCTTGCATGAGTTATTTCTTCAAGCTCCATCATTGCCTTTATATAGACGTCCAATCTCTTCTTCAAGTTTGTTGCAAAGATATGGGAAAAGTTTGTTTAAAACGTTCCTCAAAATCAGGCTTCAAGGTTGACCGAGTTCATCTTTATCTTTTCCATATTTTTCTCAACGTCTGTGTTCCTTCTTTGCTGGTTGAACAGTGGTTTGAACATAGCAGGTGTTTTGATGCACAACATGTCATACCTCACAGTTTTCAACAAAATAGTATGAAAAACATATTAAGACTCAAAGAGTTTGGAGTTCATATCTTGAGTAAATTGTGAATCTCGATTATGTGAATAGCTCGGTCCTGAAGTCGCGGGCAAGGTCTGCAAAACAAGACCGGAGGAAGAGTTGGGGGTCATCTGGAAAGACATTCAGACGCTCAAGTCAGCTCGTGTAATGCGTAAGAGTAACAAGTGTTTGTTCTCTCTTGTGTGTGAAGCAAATGATGATGTATATATATCTAGGTATATGAAGGGTAAATCGGTAATATACCTCGATGTACTAAGTGTAAAGAGTGTGTGTAAATGAACCTCAACCAATCATGGTTTACTACGTTGCAGTGGTCCTCGCTATGGTTGTTAGGCGTCATTGCCCCATATTTCAGTAACTCTGACATATGTCAGATACGAAACTGACACTTGTTGGGCAGTACTATAAACGTGACTTTCATACTTGTCGGACCCCGAAGGCCAGACCTCTCAAGGTAGACTCCAGAGGTAATCAAGTGCAAAGGTGATAAAAGCTTAGCTATCATCCTCTAGATGTTAATCAGAGCTTAGAGATCTTCAGAACTTTCTTTGCTTCTGTGTATATCATAGACTAATTTATTTCACAAGGTTATTTTCCTCAGTAATGAACTTATTCTACTTGTTTGGAGAGTAGTGTCGATATTAGTCCCTATCACCTCCGACTTAAACAAACATTGTTTCATTTTTAGTAAGCTAAACTAACTAACAAACAAACAACTATAAGAGTTACTCAGAGCTACTTATTTAGAGATGAAAATGGATGGTTGAATGGTGTTGCTGCCGAGGCCCGACCCTAATGTATAAAAAGTGCGGCAAAGGCCTAGTGGATCCAAATTAACAAAGAAAATTAATATATATCTTATTTAATATTATATATATTGTATATTTAAAAAAAATATTCACTCATAATATTTGTATTTTATTATGTCTCAATATATTAAATAGTATTATCAATTTTATGTATTGAACATGATGCATTGAAATTTTTTTATTTTAATAATGTTATAAATATTTTTTTTCTCAAAATACTAAGAAAATCTAAAATATATATAATTATTTGATATTTTTTCTCTCTTTTATAAATTATATAAAATTATAACTAATAGTTAACTATTAAAATTGTGTAAGATCATCACTTGTTATTTCCATTTCAAAAAAAATTATTCAAGCTTTATTTCTTGTTTAAAATTTTAGTATTAGTTCCATTATTTTTATATTAGTTCAATCGATAACATGAATTTTATTGTAAAGCATATATAAATGATAAAAAAATAGTACAATATATATATTAAAAATATAATTTTTATTACTTCAATTTTAATGTATCATTGTATAAGAGATTTCTTTTTTAATTTTTGGCTAAGGCGCCGAAAATATGAGCACCGAACCTGTTGCTGCCAACGAAAATTTAAATTCCTACAGATGTAAAACCTTATTTAATATGAAAAATTCGATAATTCTTTCGAATTAAAGTGCGGGGTATTACAATAAGTGAGACTTAACATTATTTGTTGACAAATATGTAAAGCTTGTTAACATTACTTCATTTTCTTTTTACCAACCCTTCATATTGTGTAAACGAACCACTCTGATCACGAAACTAAGAATTTCAAAGAAAACCTTAAAGCTTCGTTGTGATTTAGTAGAACGGATATGAAACCCTAAAACCTATAAAATCATTATGTCTCGAGTCAATAGAGATATTTTAAGAATTCAAATGATTCTAAATGTAATTCGTTACATGAAGGTCCATCGAGGGTGTGACAGCTAAGGAACAAGAAGGAGAACCAGCCTTGTCAACTAATACTGATATATCTCAGGTAGGTTCGCTATACAAACTATATTTTTGATGTCTTAAAGCATGTTCAAATAAAAATGTGAAATGATTGTCATGCATAAAATTCTTTGTGTTTTATGTGTGATTCCTATCTGTGTTGAGCCACGTTTGCGAACTGGTCAACTTGAGAATAACAATCGGATCTTGAGTCAGGTGTTGGTCAAGGTTAGTGTAAACATGGGGAGGATCGTGAGTCATTACGGACCGGTCCACATAGGACTGTGTGTCATTATTAACCGATCCGGTGGCACCCATTGGTCAACGTCTGGGGAGTGGAACCATTGCTCACCAGCGTTGTTACCATTTTTAACGTTTGGGGAAGTAGTAACTTTGCTCACAATGTTGTTATCATTGATTATGTTTGGGGGAGCGGAAACATTGGTCACCAACATCTGTTACTGATATGGATGAGACACATAGAAAAGAGAGTGATCACTCCAACTTTTGGGTAAAATCAAATGAATATTTAGTATTCGCAGGTTATTTCAAGATACTTGTGTTATACCGTGTTAATACGTGATCAATAACTGTTTATTTTCGGCATAACCCACAGAGTACATCAAGTACTCAGCCCTGCTTGTATTTCCAAAAACTTGCAGGTTGAGCAAGGGCGATGGTTGAAGTGCTGAGTAGACGTTGCTTTTTGTTAAGTAGTAAGGGGTTAATATATATCTTCATATGTGTATTAATGACTTTTGTTATTCCGCTGCAAACTTTTATTGTTTTCCCTAAATTGTCTGGATTGTAAATCTAGAACCTTTCTGACGTATTTCGATACTTGAATTCTGTGTTCCATACTTTGAACCTTCAGAAACTTCTATCAGTATGATGCTCTCTTTGAGTCTTTAGGCTATTAACTCTTATTCGTAGCTATTTTCGGACTATTGTGATCGATTATACTTTTAATTCCAGTATTGTTTGTGAATTCATCCTTCTTAATCGTTTTTTTATTTCGCGACCAAGTCACGTTTCATGGATCCGTCCTTTGGAAAGTGGGATCGTGACACTTAATGATAAATATATTTATTAAATTTAGATTTGGAACAATTTATTTTTACTAATATGTGTGCCCTAATTTAGGACAACACTTACTGTGAAAGAAAAAATATTAAATAAAAGAAAAAAAACATCAATGATTCAATAATATTTAATTAAAATATTAAATAAAAGAAAAAAAAAACATCAATATATTTTTAATTTCAATGATTCAATAATTTTTAATTAAAATATCAAATTAAAGAATAAGAAGAAACAGTACTGAAAAGGAGAATAATATAATAAGAGTAACTTGGTGTATAATTTTACTACGTAGGGTTCAGTTAGATAACTTTATAATATAGAATTAGAGTAAAAACATTTAAACTTTAAATTTAATATAAATTATAAAATTTTAATTTGATTTATTCAAGTATATGTGAATAAGTAAGCGGTTCATACTCAAATTTAAAAAATAAAATATAATAAAATTTTCAATACGTTATATGTGTCGTACTCAAAGAGTGCTGATGTTCGGGCCCTAATTGCCGAGTTTGATTCGGATTTTCAACTTCTATCCAATTGCTACCCGAACTTATGTTTCTAAACGAATTTAATCAAACTAAATATCTCAGTATTCAATTCGATTTGATTCAATTCGTGAAGCTATTTGAATCATTTTATTCATATTTGATTCGTATTCGAATTTTAATGAATGATTTGTATTCAACTCATTATGAATATTCAAATATTCAATTCAAATAGAATATTAGATTATATTTTCTATATTAAATATTAATATTCAAAATATTAAATCTAAAATTCTATCAGATTTGTTAATAGACGTGCGTTGATGAAAGATGGATTAATTTGATACATATAGCATGTCACATATATTTTCCAAGATACGGTTTAAACATCAAATTGAATAATGAAAGGAAGATCCCCAACTCAAAGCATCTGCAGCACTTTAAACAAATGGGACGAATCGAGCGTACGAATAATATCTAATGCGCGTATATATTATGAAGCTTTGTAAGCTTTCCACACCTCACATTTTCTTATAGGCTATGTAGCATGAACGCTGCCTATTTTTGTCGTTTTCCGACTAGGCCCAAAACATCCACAATATGCCACACCTAATATTATCTACACACAATTTTATGCGAGTTACCATAAGCTCCGATAAAATTATAGATAATTATTGTTAACCATGATTAGTTATTTTTTAGCTTAAAGTAAACCATTGTGTGATTCTGCTGTACGAGAATATTTTATTTATTAATAATTTATATATAGAGATGTTTAAAAGAATTTGAATTGTTGAAATCGAAATGTATTCGAATCTTAATTGGTTGTTTCAGAATCATAATTGTAATTGACAATTTGTATTTAAATTGTAACTGTGCAAAAGACGGTTCAATTAAAGTTTCAAAATTTTGAATGGAAACGTAAATTTAAATTTTTTTTACCTAATTTAATTTATTTATTTTAGTATAAAAACTTAATTGCTTTATAATTCATAATAGTATACTAAAAACTTATGAATTTATTAATATTGAAAGAAATTAAAAATTAAATTTTGAATTTTGAATATGAAACCAATGAAACTTTGTTTTTTTATAGAATAATATAGTAATATTTATTTTTATTTTGGAAATATTATAGTTTTAAAATCAACGATTAAACAGGTATTGAAAGTCTAGAAAATTTAATGATCATATGCATTAGTATGCAATCATAATTTTTAAATATATAATTATTTAATTTTAGGAAGGTTCACAATCATAATCGGAACCTCTCTACATGGTTCGGTTTCAAACTGTAAATCGTCATGACAATGGTTTGGTTATGGTTCTAGTTTTGGTGCTGAATTTTTCGAACAATGAATCAATAATAATACTTATGTAATTGGACTAATTTTAATTGGTTTAAACAATTGTTGGGAACCCCGAAGTATTTTGGTTTTGATGATGATCTCTCGAAACACACTTAGTCTTTACAGCTTTAATTAGAGTTAAACTGTTCTACATGTTAACAGATCACTACGCATAAAGTGAATTCTGATAGAGAACAGGTTAGGAGATGACTTAGCATGTAAATGAGATATTCCTATAGAAGTCATTTCTATTATAGTCAAGGTTGAAGACCAAGACATTTTTCAAGGAGAAAAAATTGATCTCTAATTATAGTCTTCGACCAGATCACCGACCAGATCGATGATCACAGCGAAGCACCAGATCGACAGAGTCATCAAACCACCAGATGACATCACTCTACACATCATATCCACCCGCCACGTCAATTTTGAAGTCCATCCAATAGGGTTTGCAAGAAGAATCCTTGATTGACACGAAGAAGGAAAGTAACCGTTAGCGATCTGCTTTCCATACTTAGAGGATTAAGTCAACATTTTTACAAGGCAAGAACAGATATGATGGACATCATTGATTGGCAATCTAATATCAATCCCACGTCAATCAACAACATCTAGAATTTCAAATTCAAAGCCTATATATATTTGGAGTTCAAAGTCTGGAGAAAAAAGATGCAACATCGATAAATCACTCTCAAGCAATCTATCTCAACATCAGACTCAAGACTTCAAACTGCTCGTGATTCTAAATCACATCAACCCAACCTTGATTCAAGTCTGTCTTATCGAGAGAAAGGAGATCACCCTGCTAGCTAGTAGTTTTCTAGTGGTAACGTAGAGATAATCTGTTGTAAAGGGACACGACCCTCATTCGTGCATAAGTCTCAACCAGATTGTGCTTGAGACTTGTGACTCGTTCTTCACGTGTATAAAGAAGAAGAGTATCCAAGTAGTGGATAATCTGCTTGTGACTCATTCGAGCAATTTCTTGTTTAAGAATAGCTTGAACTCTCTAATAATCAACCAAGTAAACTGAATTTTGTATTTGGTGTATTCCCCCCCCCCCCAATACACCAAACCTTGCTCTTTCGGGACCAACAAGTGGTATCAGAGCAGTGGTTCATAAGACCATTGTTTTGTTTCACAAGGTTAATACATGCGTAGTCAACTTGAATAGATCTAGGAAAACCTACTTTCATTCACGTGCATACTATCTGCTATGGAATCTTCTGTTGTTAGGGCTTGTGAAGAATTCTCCATCCAAGGATATAGAGAATGGAGTTTCAGAATCAAAACAGCACTCAAAGCTCATCACTATCTGATGTGGAAAGTAATTGAAGAAGGTCCACTAGAGATCACTGAAGAAAAGACCGTAACAACTTTAACTGGAGTAACTACATAGATAGTTCCGAAAGATCCAAGAAAATATACTTCTGAGGAACATCGCGAAGCTAATCTGGATGACTTTGCTAAAGGAATCATTTCGAGCACAGTCAAAGGTGTACATCTAGCCAAAATCCAAGATCTGGATACTGCAAAAGAGATGTGGGAAGCCTTAAGAGACTTGTGTCTAAGATCTGAAGTCATGATTGAAAACAAGCTGTCACTTGCCTGCAATAAATACGATGAATTTAAAATGAAACCAGGCGAGACCATTGAGCAAATGAAAATGAGATTCACTGGAATCTTACTCGAGATATCAGCGTTCAATAAGAACAAATATACTCAAAGAGAGAAAAACATGAAAGTACTCAGAGCACTTCCACCTAGCTGGGAGATATACGTTGCAATGCAACCACTTCGTGCTGACTTCAATGAACTCTCTACTGAAGCTCTGTTTGATCATCTTTAAGGTCATGAATGTGATATCCAAAGAATTCGTGGACCAGATCATCTGTCCAAAAAAGCAGAAAGTAGTTCAAAGAAGGACAAAGAAGTAGCCTTCAAAGCGAAGAGCAAAACTGATGAACCTTCTGAATCTACTGCACCAGATGAAGAGAAGGGCTAAAACAAACTACTAAAAGAGTTTGCAATGATTGCTAAACGTATGGACAAGATGGAGATCAGATCGAAGAAATTCAGACGTTTCTACAAAGATAACAAAAACAAATTCTACAAGAAACGCGACAATGATCGATCTGATAGCAAGGATGAGTCAAAACAACAGATAGGTAAATCCTCAAAAATATCTAACTCAACAGATTATACCTGCTTTGGTTGTGGTATAACAGGTCATTTCAAAACAGATTGTCCTGATCTGTCCAAAAGCCAAAGAGAAGAGTTAAGAGTAAAAAGAGATCGGAAACTCAAATATGAACGCAAGGCCATGCTAGCTGAAGAAGAATCAAGCAGCTCGAGCCATTTTTCAGATAGCTCATCAGAGAATGATGAAGCATTCTATGCTAATGATGAAGAAAGTTGGAATGAATGCTATGTAGGACTAGACAACGGTCTAGATGAAGTCGAGGTAAATTCTTGCAATTCCAATTCCTCAAATGATAATGATTTGGAACAGGAAATAGAAGACCAATCTGAATACTCATGGGAAGAAGTTAATAAGATGTTCAAGAGCTACTCGAGTATCAAGAGGCTGTTTAGAGAAGTTGTGGGAGAAAATGATAGGCTGAAGAAATCTGAACAGATATTGAGCACAACAAATATCCAATTCGTTGCCAAAATAACTGATCTAGAAGAACAGATCAAAGGAAGAGATAAAGAGATTCACTCACTAAATTCAAAGGTTAAAGATCTCATCACAAGAAACAATGTTGCCGAAGAAAGAATAAAGAAAGGCAAAGAAATGATCTACAAAAGTGATGAGCATGCTAAACTGCTAATCAGTCTGCAACAAAAAGGCACATCTGGATTAGGATATCCAGGTCACTCAGAAAAGCCTTCGGGAACAAGTTTCGTACCAGAGAGAAAGCAAATACCAGATCAAGTAATAGATCTAAAGAATAAGAAAGGTCGTCCACAGAAGATGATGATAAAAGAAACAGGGTACAGACAATACCACCAAACAAAGGGTCAACCAGCTCACTACACTGAAGCAGATTATGCGCAGAAAAAGAATGTCAACAGGACATTACCCAATAAAAATGTCAACAAGACAAAGAATGTCAACAGGACATTACCCATTAAGAAAGGATTGAAGAATGATGAAATAGAAAGATACCATCCATCTGAATTTCATTCCCTATCTAGAGTTGATAATGAGGGAAACATTATTACTTGCTATATATCTGTCCCTAACCCAAAAATGTTCTGGATTCAAAAGGGAACATTTGCTAATAATCAAGCACCCAAACGTTGAAGGGTAGCTAAGTTTAACTAATTGAAGGATCAGAACATTGCAAGAAGAAATTATACAGCAAGGGGGAACAATCCAACATGAACTGAATGAAAATAGATCACCAAATGAAAGCAATGAAACAGTCATTGCAGATGATGATCAACCTGAAAATCTAAATCCAGAAACAGGAGCAGATGAGAATCCATTCCAAGCTTCATCAACAGCTCACACTGAATTTGAGGAACCAACAGATCAACCTGATCGTGAGATATCTGATGAAGAGATGACCAGGAGAAGGAGATGGATACAAGATCATCCACCAGAATAGATTGTTGGGAACCCATCAGATCGTGTGAAAACAAGAAGAATGCATGGAGAAAGTGCTTTGTTAAGCTGCTATCTCTCTCGCATTGAACCATCTGATGCTCATGAAGCACTACAAGATGCAGATTGGATAACAGCAATGCAAGAAGAACTTAATGAGTTCAAAAGAAATGAGGTCTGGTATCTCGTGGACTGACCCAAACACCAAGGAGTAATAGGTGTAAAATGGGTGTTCAAAAATAAACGAGATGAGAATGGTGAAGTAGTAAAAAACAAAGCCAGATTAGTAGCTAAAGGCTATAATCAACAAGAATGCATTGATTTTGATGAAACATTTGCACCCGTAGCCAGACTAGAAGCAATAAGGTTGTTCTTAGCATATGCTGCACACAAAAGGTTCAAGGTATACCAGATGGAAGTCAAAAGTGCTTTTCTAAATGGTATCCTTGAAGAAGAAGTATATGTGGAGCAGCCACCTGGATTCGAGGAAGCAGATCCAAACCAGAAAGTATACAGACTGACAAAAGCAGTCTACGGTCTAAAACAAGCTCCTAGAGCTAGGTATGAGACGTTGTCCACATTTATACTAGAATCTGGATTTAGAAGAGGATCAGCTGAGAAGACCTTGTTCATCATCAAAGTGAAAGAGAATATCCTTTTAGTACAGATCTATGTAGATGATATCATATTTGGATCCTAATTTACTTATCTATGTGATAAATTTGCTGAACTTATGAAAAATAAGTATCAAATGTCCATGATGGGCGAAATGAGTTTCTTTCTAAGTTTGCAGGTCAAACAGTTACCAGATGGAATCTTTATTAATCAAGCAAAGTATATTCACGATCTGCTGACTAAGTTTGGAGTAAAAGACAGTAAACCTGTTAAAATTCCAATGCAGACCAATGGGAAAATTGATACTGATCCAGAGGGAAAACTAGCAAATGTTACTCAATATAGAGGGATCATAGGATCACTACTCTATCTAACATTTGCAGTAGGAGTATGTGCAAGATATCAAGCAAACCCCAAAGAGTGTCACATGGAAGCAGCTAAGAAGATATTAAGATATCTTAAGGGAACAACTCATATTGGATTATGGTATCCATGTGAAGACAACTTTGAGCTAACTGGATACACAGACTCAGATTATGTTGGATGCAAGTTGGACAGAAAATCAACATCTGGTACATGTCAGTTTTTAGGAAATAAATTGATCTCTTAGTTCTCAAAGAAACAGACATCTGTTGCCACATCAACCACAGAAGCTGAATATATGGCAGCTGGGAGTTGTTGCGCTCAAATACTCTGGTTGAAACAACAACTCAAGGACTATGAGATCGATGTCAAAGAGATACCCATTTTCTGTGATAGCTCAAGTGCTATAGCAATCACACAGAATCCTGTCTTGCATACCAGATGCAAACATCTAGATGTGAGACATCACTTCATAAGGGATCATGTTGAAAGAAAACATGCACAGATTGAGAAAATACACACTAAAATACAAATAGCAGACATTCTTACTAAAGCATTACCAGAAGAAAGATTCAAGATGCTTTGTGGCAAATTAGGATTGTTAAATCTGGAAGAGAGGACCAGATTGATATAGTCCAGATTGATGAAGAACAGATCACATAAAATTCCAACCGGGAATTGACACCAGATCATCAAAATGCAGATTAATGCTCAACAGATCGATTAAAATTCAATGGAAATTATTAACAGATCATGGTGGATTCAAGGATCAACATATCAATCTAGAGGAGATAATATGTGAATAAAATTCCAACCGGGAATTATTAACAGATCATCACACAAGAATGATGTTCAAGATCGAATGTAGTATAAACAGATTGATAGGGGTGACAACAGATTGTAAACAAGGAGATTGACTACAACAGATGACTAGAAGCCACTAATTTCAAAATAAATTAATTATCTCGTTACTTAGTCAAGGGGGAATGTCAACAGAATAAATCTAATTACGGCGATTATATCAGTTTCTAATCATAGCCTATATGTCTAAATTCTGACATAATATACCAAATATCTTATTTTTGTGATGATTAGTACTGTGTTTGGTAACTGTGATCTCGAAGATATTTACCAAATCAAGAAAAAGGAAGCTGTTGGGAACCCCACAATATATTTTAAGTTTTGATGATGTTCTCTCGAAAACACACTTGGTATTATTCATGTTTTGATGATGTTCTCTCGAAAACACACTTAGACAGAAGGTTGAACCAGCAAGTCTTTAACAGAAAGCTAAACC
>JAPKLX010000182.1:95631-122622 GCA_026898415.1 Leonotis leonurus | reverse complement strand
CTTAATTAGTCAAGTAAACTGAAAAGTTTGTATTTGGTGTATTCCCCCCCCATACACCAAACCTTGCTCTTTCGGGACCAACAGAAGCAACTTGACGGCTCAAACCAACACGCGCTGCTCTGCAACCCTACGATCAAACCTTTCAAAAATTTCTCGCAGAATAGAGGCGGTGATAGACTGCAAGCCTATAATTCAGAAAAGCGGGAAAACTAAAAAGGGAGGATTAAATCTAAACCCTTAATTTTATTTCCTTTAATCTACAATGTGAATCATTTATAAATATATATGTATTAAACTGCTTGTCTACCACCTTCACTTTTCTTCCTCGACAAGCACTTAGAAAATTTCTCGCCACTTCTAACTCTCTCTCAAACCTTTCAAAAATCTCTCAACTATGGATCCCAAGTCAACTCTATTTCTCGAGCAAGTGAAATTTCTAAACCAATATATTACTCAAGATCTATATGCTATTCTTGACACCTATTACTTTCACAAACTAGACAAGGCTTTCGCCCGTGTTAAGCGATGCAAAGGTTTCCTTTCGTTATTAATGTTTGAACGTTTTATATTTCTGCTTAACTGTTTCATGTGAACTGCTCTTATCTTATGTGAACTGCCTGTCTTGAAAAACCAGTTTATCTATAAGCATGTATTCGTGAACAAACGCTGAACTGTAAAACTTGATATTTTGTATTACGTAAACTGCTATCGAACGCTCATACTTCATTGATGGAAGAATAGTGTTCATCTATATTGTTTTAACTTTGTTGTAGGATTTCATAATATTATCACCACACACCCTCTCCAATTTCTACCAAAGGAAGTAGCAACCTTTTGCCTTACATGGCAAGGAGAGAAAGGTGGGAACGAAGCCACCATCCGTGTGAGCAAGGGGAATACAACAAGCAACACAACCTACAACGTGTTGAACATCATAGACGAGGTCTATAAGCTAAAGGACGAAGGAATTAACCTTGTAGAAATCACAGAGGACCAACTGCAGGAAGCAATAGAGATGGTGATGGTTGTACCAATAACCTACACCAACAGAATGTTCAACAGGGGACTGCTCGCACCAGAATACAAGATTATCTTCGAGTTCGTGCAAAGGATATTCATGAACCACAACGGTTCATATGATCAAGTGACGCCGGAGAAATTCAAGATACTCACAGCCGTGGTACTCAATTTACCAGTTAATTGGAGCAGAGTCCTATTCGATCTGCTAACCAAGGAAGCTAAGATGATAACTTTCATCAAAGGAGCGAGCCCAGGCATTGAAGTAAGGAGAAGTAGCCTGAGGCACTCCACAAAGATCAGCTTTATTCTGGAAACGTTTTTCAAACAACACCAATGGGATGAGGTAATTGAGTTCAACGACAGACTGCAATTTTCCAAGGATCAACATCAGATTGAGATGTCCATGGGAATCACAGCCACTCTGATTGCCAAGGTGACAGACCCCGTACATGCCAATGCATTGATGGAGATGGGGAGCTCCAACCCAATCTGGATTCCCCCATCTGCCCCCACAGAAAAATCAATCAAATCTCGCGCCACAAAGGACAAGCCAGTAGAAAGAACCCCATCGAAAAGAGTCACTTGAAGAGCAAGCTCAGTGGATACTGATGCTTCTACTGCTGCTCAACAGCCTAAACCCAAGAGGAGGAGACTACAAAAACTTGCTGAACCAGTGGAAGAGGTCCAGGTTCAGGAACCTACTGTCATGGACACATCTATCCCTCAACAGGAGGTTGAGGATGAGGAGGTTCTGGTTGGGGGTCCACCAGAGGAAGCTGCCCCCATCTCCTCTTTTGACCCAAGTCAGGTCAAGGATTTTTCCCTCGCTCACACCACTAGTCCTTCATCTGCTGAACCATTAGAGCAGATTGTTGAGGAGAAGAAGAAGATGAATCCTCAGATGAGGATGTGGAGAAGAAACAAGCTGAAACAGTGGTAAAATTGCTAGAAGCAGAAGTAGATCACTCAGTCCTTAAGTCATTTCCTAGCATCCAGGTAACTTCAGAGAGTTATGATGCTGCAAGGAGACTAAAGCTACTCCTTCTCATTAAGGACAAAGAATTCTATGTCCTCGACGCCTTACTCAAAACCAGATCGATCTCTACACTCAAGGCCGAAGAGGCTGTACTTCTAAATATCTTCGAAGTCTCCTCTATTGCAGAGTTGAGAGATACTTATCTCCAGAGCATTCTTGCCATAGCCCAACATGAGGTCAAGAAATTATAGATCGATCTGAGATCGATGTATGAGAAAGAAGGACTGCTACACTTCTTTGAAAGTGTAGTGGATGAAGAGGAAGAAGAAATGACTGAAGCTCACCAACAGGGTGCAGCAGTACCAGACACTGAACCAGATCAGCAACAGGCTGATGCTACTGAACAAATCATACCAGCTGCACATGTTGAGGGGGAACCAACCCAGAACAGCAAAATCCAGATCGAGGTGGTTAATTATCCTCGAGAGGAAGAAGAACCTGCTGGACAGAGGGTGGGAGAAAAACAGACTGATGACATCTACACCCCTTCTGTCGCAGCCACCATGGATGAATTTGTGGAGACAACAAATCTGGAAGAGATACTGATGACTCAGCATCAATCTCTATCCAATACACAAGTCAATGATCTAATCTCCATCAAAGTGGATAAATTCTTCTATGGAACTCTCTCCACTGTCCAAGACCAGGCCACCAGAGTCCTCACTGAATTCAACAATAGCATCAAATCTCACGTAGACCAGGTGGACTCAGAATTGAGGAGAGTATGCAGAATAAAGCTGGAAGAGCTAAGCAAAAAGATGGATGATGACAGATCTGCTGTAGATCAAAGAAAAGAACTGATTGATCAGACTCTGGCATCCATGGAGCCCAAGATTCAAGAGATGTATAAAATTGTCACAGCTTTTGCCCAGAAAGAGAAAGTCATGGTTCATGCCATTGTCAAGGACCAGACTGATGGAGTCTCTGAGGAAGTGATCAAAGCAGCCAAGATTGAAATCAGATCACAACTCAGAAAATTTGAAGATGATGGAGTGAATTTTGTTGAGAGGAAGCTGAGAGATCTGAGATACCCCACAAAGACCATGATTGACTCTTACTTCGACGAGATTGGGGCTCTCAAAGAAGAACAAGAGAATTTCACTGCTCATCTCACCAGTGCCAAATCCTCCATGGAACAAAAGATTGATGAATCCAATGCAAACATCACGTCCTTACTCAACTACAAGATGGATTCAGAAAAAGAGATGAAGGAAATGAAGGAGGAGATCACCTCCCTTAAGGCACTCATCAACATCTATATTGATGATGTCGAAAAGGGGGAAGGATCTAGATTAAGGAAGGAAAAAAGGAGCTGGAGGAAAGGGAAAAGGTCAATCTGGTGCATCAGAAGAAAGGAGAGAGGCTCAACCTGAGTAAACAGCTGCACCAGATCGACCAAGCCAACCATCTGCTCCATCTAAGAAATCATCATCAAGCAGATCAAGTCACTCTCAACCACAAAAGAAGAAAAGGAAGTCTGGATCTGGTTGGTTCTTCTCCACACCCATCAAAACCAAAAAGCCAAAAGAAGGAGAAACCAGCTGGGTGCCAGATAATTTGAAGGAAGGCTGGGAGGGGCTAAAATATGGTTTTATCATGTGCCGTTACTTCATCAAAGAACCAGTTTACTCCGAAGGCATTGCCAATGAAGCCTTCAATCTCTACGTGGATATGAATGATGCTAAGGATCTGGTCCAGGCCATTAGAGCAGCTGCTGCAGAAGCTCAAATCACTATAACTGCACCAGAACGTGAATACAGAGAATGTCCAGATATCCCTGGCACTAAACTCCCAGACAAGACCTACCTCTTGAACTTCATTAATCAGCTTGTAGAAAATAGAGGGTAAAAGATCGATGCCGAAGACCCAGACTACATCAGGGTCAGAGAGGGAGTGTACGAAAGTGTCCAGATGATTTCTGATGAGATTAGAGCAAAAATGAAGAGACAACAAGAAGAAAAGAGGAAGAGCAGATAGATACATCTTTTCACATCCTTTACTATCTGTAATTCTTACATTTTGGAATCTGTAACCCTTTTGCTCTATATCTATGAACATTCTTTGGGTTTCTGATGACAAAATCCTTTTTTCCAGAACACATACAACTACTATTAATCGTTATAATCTAATAACGAAAACATTAACTATCTGGCTCTTAAACCAGATCACTCTTAATGCTTAATAGGATGATATTGAGTGTGGTTTCGACATCATCAAAAAGGGGGAAATTGTTAGGAACCCCGAAGTATTTTGGTTTTGATGATGATCCTCTCGAAACACACTTAGTCTTTACAGCTTTAATTAGAGTTAAACTGTTCTACATGTTAACAGATCACAACACGTAAAGTGAATTCTGATAGAGAATAGGTTAGGAGATGACTTAGCATGTAAAGGAGATATTCTTATAGAAGTCATTTCTATTATAGTCAAGGTTGAAGACCAAGACATTTTTCAAGGAGAAGAAATCGATCTGCAATTATAGTCTTCGACCAGATCGATGATCACAGCGAAGCACCAGATCGACAGAGTCATCAAACCACCAGATGACATCACTCTACACATCATATCCACCCGCCACGTCAATTTTGAAGTCCATCCAATAGGGTTTGCAAGAAGAATCCTTGATTGACACGAAGAAGGAAAGTAACCGTTAGCGATCTGCTTTCCATACTTAGAGGATTAAGTCAACGTTTTTACAAGGCAAGAATAGATATGATGGACATCATTGATTGGCAATCTAATATCAATCCCACGCCAATCAACAACGGCTAGAATTTCAAATTCAAAGCCTATATATATTTGGAGTTCAAAGTCTGGAGAAAAAAGATGCAACATCGATAAATCACTCTCAAGCAATCTATCTCAACATCAGACTCAAGACTTCAAACTGCTCGTGATTCTAAATCACATCAACCCAACCTCGATTCAAGTCTGTCTTATCGAGAGAAAGGAGATCACCCTGCTAGCTAGTAGTTTTCTAGTGGTAACGTAGAGGTAATCTGTTGTAAAGGGACACGACCCTCATTCGTGCATAAGTCTCAACAAGATTGTATTTGAGACTTGTAACTCGTTCTCCACGAGTATAAAGAAGAAGAGTATCCAAGTAGTGGATAATCTGGTCTAGTTTTGATCAGATCGTGGACGTAGGGATTTCCTGAACCACATTAAACAACTGTGTTATTTACCTTTCTGCATATTTATTTTCAGTTGTTTATTTATTCTAACTCCTTACACTTCCATATAGACTGCATCTCAATTAACCTGCTTTAACAAACTGATTAATCATTAAGGTTTTCTATATAAGAGCACCAACTAAATCCACCATATTTCCGCACACACACTCAATACTTAGGAAATAATAAGATCACTCTTATTATTATCGAAATATTTACACTAGAGAGCAATCTGTTTTGATTGACCTGCTATCGATCTGGTTAGTTATCTGCCGAGCAATTTCTTGTTTAAGAATAGCTTGAACTCTCTAATAATCAACCAAGTAAATTGAAAAGTTTGTATTTGGTGTATTCCCCCCCATACACCAAACCTTGCTCTTTCGGGACCAGCAACAACAATAATTGATTTGATATATTAAAATTGAGCGAAGTTGGTTTATGATCTATTATAATTCCATTAGTTTGAGTAAAATTTTAATATTATCTAATTTACATATAATTGATCTCACAAATATACATGAATATTTCAATATATAGACATCCAATGTAAACTAATAGCTTTTTTTTTAAATCATAAAAATAATATCATACAAAAAGAAAATTATGTAACTATTTAATCATGTATACATGTATATTTAAATGAATTAATAATAGGTTTGTTGGAAGCTATTATTATTTATAGTTAGATTTTGTTATAAATTCCTAATTTTTGTAATATAATAAATATTATTTAACCAACGTTTATATATCAAATTATTAATTTGAACTTCACTATAAAATTATCACTCAAATTATTTTTGATTTTGGATTAATTATTTTATATATATAGTATAATATATATTCATGTAATACTTTATCATTATTCATATATTTTTCATAATTATAACTTTTATATGATCTACAAATTAATAAAATAAAATAAACTTTTCATAATTAACATTCATATGAAATAATATAAACACAAATAAATTTTAATATTCATAATACAATAAAAAAAAGATTAAAATACAAATATAAATTATACGTATTGCACATATATTTTAAGCAGCATATCATATATAAAAATTATCTGAATAAGAACATATAGTGTTGGAAAGTGGACTCCAGCACTTCCCGGAGGGTGGGTCCTCCGTGTATCGTAACAGAGAGAGCTTATGGGAGTGCGGTCTGTCTCAGTCGAAAAGGGCATGCACTACCATTGTTGACGAGAGGTTAAAGGAATTGATTAGTACTACTCATACCAACATGGTGCATCATCTTTTCAGGTGACCCCTTAGTAGAAACTCCAAGAGCAATACTATGATGGGTGACCTACTAGGAAGTGTCTTGGGTCAGTCTGTCAGTGAGGACAAAGCAGACTGGGAAAGAAAGTGTTGGTGTGTGGGGCTAGTACGTCAATTCTGATGGGTGCTCCCGATCCAACAAGTGGTATCAGAGAGTAGTCCATTTTGGCCTATCAAAATCATGCACAAATGCAGTGCAGAAATCAAGGATGGAATTGGACCTACTCCATCTGTTGAGATAGTGGAAAAGGAGAAAAGCATGGACGAGTACACAACCGAAGACAAAAAAGAGGCTGGACTTGATGATTATACAAAGGGGTTAATTTCCAACATAGTTAGAGGCATATACTTGGCCAAAATTAGACATCTCCAAACTGCAGAGGACATGTGGGATGTACTTAAGGAAATCAGCTTGGGATCAGTCATAATACAAGAAAACAAGTTTTCCATAGCTTGCATCGAGGAGTTTAAGATGGAACCTGGAGAGACTATCGCTCAAATGAAGAACAGATTTATAGAAGTACTCATAGAGATAGCAATGATTGACAAGAACAAATATTCTCAACGAGAGAAGAATTTGAAAGTCATCCGAGCACTACCTGCAAGTTGGGAAATCTACTACGCTATGCATCCCATGATGCTAGAGTTTAATTGTCTAACTACTAATTCTCTATTTGATTTATTGCTGGAAATGAATACGAAATTAATTGTTGGGAACCCCGCAAATAAAATTAGTTTTGATGATGTTCTCTCAAAAACACACTTAAACTTATCTATGTTCTGTGTTACCTCGATCTGTTTTGATTGTAACAGAACACTAATATATAAAGTGTATCTGATAGGAGAACTGATCCCTGTTCTGTCTTCGAAATGTCTTATTTTGTGAAGGACTTTATCCTATAAAAGTCATTCTGTCTTCAGTTAGTCAATAGGACCAGAACGTTAAAACAAGACTCATCAAGATAACCATCTGTTCTCACCAGAACACTCAGCAGAATCAACTCATCCCGAAGTAAAATTCTGTTGAACCAGATCATCCTCAACCAGATCATGTTGGACCAGATCATCTTCAACAAGATCGTGTTGAACCAGATCGTCTTCAACCGAATTATGTTGAACTAGATCATCTTCAACCAGATCGTCTTCAAACAGATCATGTTGGACCAGATCATCTTCAACCAGATCGTGTTTGGACCAGATCATCTTCAACCAGTTCGTGTTGGACCAGATCAACTATGACCAGATCGGTGACAACCTGTGTTCAACCAGATCAATGTCAACCTGTGTTCAACCAGATCAACTATGACAAGATCGATGTCATCATATGCTCGACCAGATCGACTTCGACCAGAACGACTACAATCATATCGACATTCAAAAGCTAAAACCAGATGATATCGACTAATTGTTGGTGAATCTCAAATACTGAGCTACGTCATTCGTACCATAGAAGGAAGAGAATCAATCAAAACTAGAAAAAGAAAAGCAATATCTGTCAAAAGATCTGCTTACCATATCTAGAAGATTCTGTCAAATATTTTTAGAAGGCAAGAGGAGACAAATTAGGGATTCACTATCCTTGATTGGCGAAATCACATTAACTTCAAACCAATCAAGCTCAACGGTTAGAATTTCAAATTCTACACCTATAAAATCTCGGAACAAAGACTGGCAGAAAAAGAGAGAGCAATATACGTATTCAAGATTATCTACCATCTACAAGCTGTAACTCTGCCCAGAAATCATCTCAACCATCGAAGCAATTACTGAGAAGATTTCTACTCACCAGATCGTGTTCCGAACCGTTCATGATCGCAATCACACCTCGATTTAAGTCTGTCTTATCGAGAAAGAAAGAAGGAGATCTTTACTAGCTAGTAGTTTTGTAGTGGATTAATGTGAAGAGATCCAGTTACAGTAGTTTTCTGTAAGTTGTAAAGGGACACAACCCTTATTCGTGCATAAGTTTCGACCAGTTTGGGTTTGAGACTTGTGGCTCGTTCTCAGCGAGTATAAACAAGAAGAATATCCTAGTAGTGGATATCAAATCCAGTTTGGATTAGACCGTGGACGTAGGGGGTTTCCCGAACCACGTAAAAATAACTGTGCCATTTACTTTCTATATTTTATATTCCAGTTGTTTTATCCACTAACTATCATACTCATGCAAAACTGCATTCTTAATCAATCTGCTAAATACTTGGTTAAGTTTTGAAAAGGTTTTCCAAACAAAGAGCACTGACTAAGTCCACCATTATTCCGCACACAACGCTCTGCTAGAGAAGAAGATCACTCTTGATCTCTGCCTAGTGTTATTCACTCGAGATACTCTGTCTGGACAGAACGAGATCGATCTGATAATCGATCTGGTCTGTCACTTATAGCGATCTGATTTACAGAAAGCTTAAATCTCTCTTACCTAATTATTCAAGTAACCAGAAAGGTTTGTATTTGGTGTATTCCCCCATACACCAAACTTTGCTCTTCCGGGACCAACAAGTGGTATCAGAGCAGCGGTTCATAAGACAATTGTTTCTGTTTTCACAAGAGTGAAATCTGCGTGGTCAACTTGAATAGATCTAGAAAACCTCTTTTCATTCACTTGCATCCTATCTGTCATTATGGAATCATTTGTTATCCGGACATGTGAAGAATTCTCCATCCAAGGATATAGAGAGTGGAGTTTCAAAATCAAAATGTGCCTCAAAGGTCATCACTGCTTGATGTGGAAAGTGATTGAAGAAGGGCCATTAGTTATTTCTGAAGAAACAACCCATATCACTGAAACTGGAGTGGTAAAGGAAGATGTACTAAAAGACCCCAGAAAGTACACATCTGAAGAGAGAAGAGAAGCAAATCTTGATGATTTTGCCAAAGGAATCATTTCCAGCACAGTAAAAGGAGTTCATCTAGCCAAGATCCAAGATCTTGACACAGCCAAAGAGATGTGGGAAGCCTTGAGAGAACTAAGTCTAGGTTCTGAAGCAATGATTGAAAACAAGCTGTCTCTAGCATGTAACAAGTTCGATGAATTCAAGATGAAACCTGGAGAAACCATCGAGCAGATGAAGAACAGGTTCATAAAAGTGTTACTCGAAGTCTCTGCCTTCAACAAAAATAAGTACACACAGAGAGAGAAGAATCTAAAGATCCTCAGAGCATTACAACCCAAGCTGGGAGATTTATTCAGCAATGCAACAACTACGTGCTGATTTCAACGATCTGTCCGTGGAAGCTCTATTTGATCATTTGGCTGTTCACGAATGTTACATCAGAAGGATACATGGATCAGATCATTCCTCCAGCAAGAAGAACGAAAACAACTCAAAGAAAGAGAAAGAGATTGTCATCAAAGCGAAGTGCAAAACAGATGAATTAGAACCATCTGCTACACCAGAAGAAGGAGGCTATGATAAACTGCTCAAAGAATTTTCCATGATTGCCAAGAGGATGGACAAGACGGAAATCAGATCGAGAAAGTATCGAAGGTTCTACAAAGATAACAAAAGCAGATAGCCGAAGAACAAAGAAGTAGAACGATCTGAAGACAAAGCAGAAAGTAGAAGTAATGGTAAAAATCCTAACTTTACTGATTATACCTGTTATGGATGTGGAAGAACAGGTCACTTCAAGACAGATTGTCCAGACTTGTCTAAAAGCCAAAGAGAAGAGCTACGAGCTAAAAGAGATCGAAAACTCAAAGCTCAACGCAAGGCCATGATAGCAGAAGAAGATTCTAGCAGCTCTAGTCATCTGACAGATAGTTCATCAGAAGATGATGAAGTATTCTATGCAGAAGAAACAGATGAAGAATGGGATGAATGCTACATGGGTCTAGATAATGGACTCAACCAGAATGAGGTAAACTCTCATGTTTCTCTATCTTCAAATAAATCTGTGTATGATTCAGGAAATGTAGATGAACCAGAAGTGACATGGGATGAAATTAATGAGATGTTCAAAAGCTACACTAGCATAAAGAAGTTGTTTTCTGAAGTCATAAAGGAAAATGACAAGCTGAATGACACCGTGAAGTTCTTAAGTGAAGCAAACACCAAGTTCTTTGCACAAATAAATGGTCTTGGAGAACAGATCAAGATAAAAGATGCAGAAATGTATTCACTCAATTCCAAAGTGAAAGACGTGATCCACAGAAAGGATGTAGTAGAAGAGAAATTGAAGAAAAACATGGAGAATATGACAAAAATCAACAAAAGTCAAGAGCGAGCTGAAATGATCATTGACATGCAACAGAAGGGGAGAGCTGGTCTAGAATACAATGGAAATTCTAGTGAAACTCGGTTTTTGGCTGAAAGGAAGAACATACCAGATCAAGTCAAGGATCTCAAGAACAAGAAAAATCAACCTTAGAAGTTGAGAATGAAGGAAACAGGAGATAACAGATATTATCAGAAGAAGGGTCAATCTGCTTACTATGAGAAAACAAATAAGAATCAGAAGCAGAAGACACCGCTCAAGATCTCCTCAACCAACAAGAAGAAGATCAATTGGGACAACATTGAGAGAAATCATCCTTATATCTAAAAGGCCATAACCAGAACAGATGATATTGGAAGAAGGATTACATGCTATATATGTGTTCCTGACACTAAGTTAATTTGGATTCCCAAGGGAACATTTGCTACTAACCAAGCACCCACTCATTGAAAGGGTAGCTAATATTTATTAATTGCAGGATCGAAGAACTGCAAGAAGGAGTAAAGTAGCAAAGGGAACAATCTGGATTATTGATAGTGGATGTTCAAAACACATGACCTGTGATAAGAATGCTCTATCAGATTATGTGGAAAGAGAAGGACCATAGGTAACCTTTGGATGTAACTCAAAAGGCTACACCAGAGGCTATGGTAATATAACTATTGGCCAGACCACTATCTCAAATGTATCATATGTCGAGGGTCTTAGTCATAATCTGTTCTCAGTTAGCCAATTCTGTGCTAATGGAAATCAGATTATCTTTGATGCTAACAATTGTTTTGTGAAAAGCAAGGCAGGAGATGAGACTCTTCTTACCGGAAAATTGCAGAACAGATTATATATTGTGCAGTTGAATAATCAAATTGAGACATGTCTGGTTACTAAGACAATATCAGAAACAAGTTGGCTATGGCATAAACGAATAAGTCATCTCAATTTCAAGACAATCAATAAGATTGCAAGAGAGAAACTAGTCGAAGGATTACCAGATCAAGTATATGACAAGAACCACATCTGCGAAGCATGTCAAGCTGGGAAACAAACCAGATCATCATTTACCAGCAAAGCAGTTCATTCTTCTACCAGAATCTTAGAGTTACTTCATTTAGACTTATTTGGTCCACTCAAGCCATTAAGTATAAATGGTAGAAAGTACACTCTGGTCATCATTGATGATTATTCAAGATTTACATGGGTAATCTTCCTATACAAGAAGAAAGAAACATTGAAAAAGCTGCCAAATTTCCTCAACAAAATCACCATCAGAACAGATCGTGGAACATAATTCCTAAACCAGAAGATTTAGGATTATTGCAACCAGATGGGAATTACACATCAAACGTCTGCAGCAAGAACACCTCAACAGAATGGAGTAGTTGAAAAAAGGAACAGATCATTAAAAGAAGCAGCTCGCACCATGCTTAATGCAACCAGATTACCAAAGAAATTATGGGCAGAAGCCATCTACATAGCCTGCTATACGCAGAACAGATCGGTGGTTACCCTTAGACATGGGAAGACACCATACGAAGTCTGGAACAACAGAAAGCCCAGGGTACAATACTTCCGTACTTTTGGCTGTTTATGTTACATTCATAATAATGAGAAATCTCAATTGAAAACCTTCGATAGTAAAGCTGACCCTGGAATATTCTTAGGATATTCTGATGTTAGTAAAGCTTATAGAGTTTACAACCAGAAGACTCATATTGTGGAGGTAACACCTCATATTGTTTTTGATTAATCTTTTATCAATTGCAAAGAGATAGGTGATGAACGTACTAAAAGACAGAACGAGGCCAAGAGAACAGAGGGAATATTGTTAGAAGATATTCTGATCTGGAATACAGCAGAAGAGAGTGAAGTGGAAGTTCCATTCAATGCTGATACAACAAGCTCACAGCAAGGGGGAACATAACATATCACTCAGGATCTAAACAGATCGATGACTCCACCAGAAGGTAACCAACCAGTGGAATGAGATAATGTTGAACAATCTCAAGATCAACCAGAAGAATCCAGAGATACAAATGGTTGGAACAATAATCAAGAAATTGAAGAACCAGAAGTTGAAAATCCTTTTCAAGCATCTTCAACAACACATCCAGAATTTGAGGACCCAACAAATGAACCCGAGCCTGAGATATCAGAAGAAGAAATATCCAGCAGAAGGAGATGGATACAAGACAATCATCCTCCTGAACGAATTTTTGGGAACCCATCAGATCGTGTGAGAACCAGAAGAATGCATGGAGAAAGTGCACTTCTTAGTTGCTATCTATCACGTGTTGAACCCTCTGATGCCTGTGAAGCACTTAAAGATGCAGACTGGGTTACTGCTATGCAAGAAGAACTCAATGAGTTTAAAAGAAACCAAGTTTGGTATATAATGGACAGACCAAAACATTAGGGAGTGATAGGTGTCAAATCGGTATTCAAGAATAAACGAGATGAGAACGGAGAAGTAGTCAGAAACAAGCCCAGACTAGTTGCAAAAGGATACAGTAAACAAGAAGGTATTGATTTTGATGAAACCTTTGCCCCAGTTGCTAGACTTGAAGCAATCAGACTATTCCTAGCATATGCAGCATACAAGAGATTCAAAGTGTACCAGATGGATGTTAAAAGTGCATTTCTAAATGGTATACTTGAAGAAGAAGTATATGTTGAGCAACCACCTAGTTTTGAAGAAGGAAATCCAGACCAGAAAGTATACAGATTCGCTAAAGCCGTTTATGGTTTGAAACAAACACCCAGAGCGTGGTATGAAACATTATCAACATTCTTACTGGAGTCAGGATTTAGAAGAGGTTCTGTTGACAAAACAATGTTCGTAATAAAAGTCAAAGAGCATATCCTTTTAGTGCAGATATATGTTGATGATATCATATTTGGATCACAATCTGCCTATCTGTGTGGCAAATTTGCTAATCTAATGAAAAACAAATATCAAATGTCCATGATGGGCAAGATGAATTTCTTTCTAGGTTTGCAGGTGAAGCAGTTACCAGATGGTATCTTTGTGAATCAAGCAAAGTACATTAACGATCTGGTCACTAAATTTGGAGTCAAAGACAGTAAGCCAGTCAAAATTCCAATGCAGACCAACGGGAATATAGATCCAGATCCAGAAGGAAAACTAGCAAATATAACACAATACAGAGGCATTATTGGCTCGCTACTATATCTTACTGCAAGTCGACCAGATATTACATTCGCAGTTGGAGTATGTGCCAGATACCAAGCAAATTCCAAAGAATCACATATGGAAGCTGTCAAAAAGATACTTAGATATCTTAAAGGAACAGTTCACATTGGACTCTGGTATCCGTGTGACGACAACCTTGAATTAACAGTCTATTCTGATTCAGATTATGCAGGATGCAAATTGGACAGAAAGTCTACTTCTAGTCCATGTCAGTTTCTTGGAAACAAGTTGATATCTTAGTTCTCGAAGAAACAGACATTTGTTGCCACATCAACAACTGAAGCAGAATACATGGCTGCTGGAAGTTGTTGTGCACAAATATTATGGTTGAAGCAGCAACTAAAGGATTACGAAATCGATGTAAAGGAGATACTTATATTCTGTGACAGTTCAAGCGCAATAGCGATAACACAGAATCCAGTACTCCATACAAGGTGCAAGCATGTTGATGTGAGACATCACTTCATTAGAGATCATGTAGAGAGGAAGCATATCCAGATAGAGAAGATTTACACAGATGTGCAACGTGCTAACATCCTAACTAAAGCTCTACCAGAATAAAGATTCAAGATGCTATGTGGAAAGCTTGGATTACTAAATCTGGATGACAAAACAGAATGACAAAACAGAATGACAAACCAGAACGTCAGTAGAATGACAAACCAGAACGTCACCAGAATGACAAAATAGAATGAAAAACCAGAACGTCACCAGAATGACAAACCAGAACGTCACCAGAATGACAAACCAGAACGTCACCAGAATGACAAACCAGAACGTCACCAGAATGACAAACCAGAACGTCACCAGAATGAGAAAACAGAATGACAAACCAGAACATCACCAGAATGACAAAACAGAATGTCAACCAGAATGACAAACCAGAATGTCAACCAGAATGACAAACCAGAACGTCAACCAGAATGACAGAATGACAGACCAGACGGAAATAAAGATTTCACGTGTCAAAACTTGCCCAGATTGAAGAAATGCCACGTGGAAATTATTTTCAACAAATAATTACTGAGTCAAGGGGGAATTTTTGGGAAAATTGAAGTGACCTAGATAGAAGACGTCACTGCCCATAATTAACCTCCTAATGACAGTCTGTAAAGTTATTTTTTAACCTAGATTTACTAAATCTCCTATATTTGTGATGATTAGCACACCTTTGGAAACTGTGATCAAGAAAATCTCTGCAAGAAAAAGGAAAAGGAAAGTTGCAGTGGATAAGAAGATATGCACACTCGCGCCTACAACCCTAGGA
Source organism: Leonotis leonurus (assembly GCA_026898415.1). Classification (NCBI taxonomy): domain Eukaryota; kingdom Viridiplantae; phylum Streptophyta; class Magnoliopsida; order Lamiales; family Lamiaceae; genus Leonotis; species Leonotis leonurus. Next base: position 107,417 of record JAPKLX010000182.1, on the reverse strand, counting down.
TCTAGCGCGTGCATCAAACGCGATGAAAGGCGGCAAACTGGAAAACTGAAGCGGGAAAACCTAAAAAGGGAGATTCTCATCCAACCCTTCAATTATTATCGATTTCATCTGTGTCATTGATTGTTTTCTTTTATATATATGCCCCGTTCATGCACTCAACTATTCACGTACACATACATCGCACTGAGCACTACTCTCTTTAAGCACTTAAGATTATCCCAGACTTGTTCTCTACAAACTTTTTCAAAGCTTCTCCTACTAGATCATGGCACCTCAAAGCTCTTTGTTCTTACAACATGTTGCTGAAGTTCAGAAGTTTCTTTCGCCTGAACCTTTCGCGGTCCTTGAAACCCACCCATGGTTTCCAAAAACTCGAAGAGATTTTTGCCATTATTACTCGTTGCAAAGGTTTTTAGTTCTTCAATCTTATGCATCTTCAACTTATTTTGTGCCGTGTATACCTTTTTCATTTTTCTTTTCTGGGAAATGCTCTTGAAAATATAAATTGATTGTTCCTTGTTTGGGAAATCCATACCTGATAATCACTTAACTGATGAATATATATATATATGTTCTTGTGTTTATAGGATTCTGTAACATTGTTACTTCCATCCCAATATGTATTTGGGAAAACAAGTTGCGACCTTCTATCTGACCTGGCAAAGTGATAAAGATGGTCATGAGGCCAACGTTTTGATGCCCATCGGTGACAGAACTAGTAAAACAACTTACAATATTATCGCAATGATCAACCAGGCGTTCGGTTGAAGGATGAAGGCATGACCCTAGATGAAATCACCCATGAAAAACTGCAGGCGGCAGTGGAAACAGTGATGGTGATACCCATCGCATATACTGGAAGAATGTTTCATCGATCCTTACTTCAACCTGGCTTCAAGCTGTTGTTCGAGTTGGTTCAAAGGATATTCCTCAACCACAGTGGATCCTATGATCAATTTTCTCCAGAGAAGTTCTGAATTCTCACAGCTATTGTACTTAATCTCAGAGTGCACTGGAGTAGAATTCTTTCTGATTTGATGGCTAAAGAAGCCAAGTTGGTTACATACACCAATGATAGCAGAGGACGCGGTGTTTCGGTGGAAGTTAGGAGGAACCTGAGGCACTCCACCAAAATCAGTCTAATGGTGGAGAAATTTTTCAAACAGCAGGTCTGGGAGGATGCTGTTGAATTCAATACCAAATCGAGATGTCTTTAGGACTTACTCCAGCACTTTTCAACAAAAACACGGATGAAGTGCATCGCGTGGCACTTTTGGAGATGGGGAGTTCTAATCCTGCTTGGATTCCACCTACCAAAGGTGTTGAAAAGCAGAAGGGGAATGCACCCAAGGAAAAGGTGCAGAAAGAGAAAGCAGCTTGCAGACCAACCGCTAAACGTGGAAGCTCTGTTGACATAGAAACCTCTGCCTCTTAGCCCAATCAGTAGAGGCACAGATTGAGAAAGGTCCAAGAATCCCCACCACCAGTCGAAGAGCTTCCTGAAAATCCTCTGCTCGAACCAGAAACAACTCAAACAGAGCAAGTTAGGGCAGAATAAGGTGAGGAGGTGACGCAGACTGACTCAATACCTCCAGAAGCTCCACAGACAGAACCATTCTTTGCTGAACCAGAATCCAGCTTCAACCTACAACAGGAGAAAGATTCTTCTCCGGCCAGAACACCCACATCCTCACCGAACAGAATGCAAAGGGCGAGGGCGTTATCAACCACAAGCAGAGGGCGTTATCAACTTGTTGGAGAATGAAGCAGAACATTCTGTATTACAAGAGTTCCCTCATATCCATCTTCTGCCAGAAAGTCTGGGAGCAGCCAAGTACGTAAAATTTTACTTGCTGGTCAAGGACAGCGAGTACTACATATTTGATGCGCTGCTCCAGACCAGAACAATTGAGGAATTGAAGAAGGAAGAAGCCACTCTCCTTAGCCTACTTCAAGCCACCACTGTCAGTGAAGTGCGTACAGAATACCCACAGCTCATTCTTGCTCTCATGAAGCACGAAGCAAGACTTCTGCAGATTGACCTGAAATCATTTTACACGGGTAAAATGGATTTCTTTTCAAGTGTCCCGGATGAAGCAACCGCTTCTGATGTCCAGATGGAGGCTCCTGCACAACCAGATCAACCACAACCACCACCAGAACAAGCAGCAAAGAAGCCCAAGAAGACAACAAAGAAAGTCCCTGTCATCAACCTTGATCCAGTTGATGATATTCCAGTAGGGCAAACCATTGATGGAGAGCCGAGCAACGAGCTGTACACTCCTAGGGTCGCACAGAAGCTAAAGAAAAATGTTCATTTCTATGTGATGGAGGAGCTGTTAGAAAGAGAAACCAGACCGTTCAATAACTATAAGATTGACAACCTGATTACTCTTCGGGTTGAAGATCATATGGCTGACACCTGCAATTTGCTTCAAGAAAAAGCCACCCAGATCCTCACTGACTTTAATCCACACCAAAAAGATTATGTCAATGACATGGATCATGACATCAGAAGAAAGCTCAGAACTATCCAAAAGGAGCTTGATAAAAAGATTGATGATGATAGAATGGCCAACGAAGCCGAACAAGCAAAGCTCACTATCAGATTAGAAGGAGCAGAAGAGCAAGCACAGAAGGCAACCACACTGGTGGCTGACCTTCTGGTCAAACAGCAGGAGACCATCGAAGCTGCAGTTGCACAGAAGGCTGATCTGATTACTGCTGAGGTCAAGGAAGCAGCCACTTTGTCCATATATTCTCAATTTACTGCCTTCGAAAATGAAAAATTTGTGGAATTAATAAAGCAACACCAGATGGATATTTTGGATGATCTGCTCTATCCGAATCCTGAAGAATTTGAGCATCAAAGCACTCGGATATCTGCAGTGGAAGAGCTACAAGAAACCTACGACAGAACAATCGCCACAATGAACAGCAGACTTGAACAGAAACTGCATGCATCTGACCAGACAGTCAATCTGTTACTCGGGTTAAAGTCTGATGCTGAAGAGAAGATGGAGCAGATGAAGGAGGAGATTGACTCACTTCGCACACTCATCAATTCCCTATTTGATGATGTCGAAAAGGGGGAAATGTCCAAAGGAAGCAAAGGAAGCAAGGGCATAAGTAAAGAGAAAGACTTGTTGACAGAAACAAAAGAGGTGGGAGAAGAAGCAGAAACACCAGCGGCTGTACTGGGAAAATCAGAGAAGAAGAGGCCTACTACACCACCAAGGCCAGATCTTACTCTCTTTGAACCAGAACAGACTCACTCTGGTGTCCATACACAGAGGTAGTAGAGCCAATCCCAAGACAAGGGCAAAAAGTCAATAGATGAGGGAGAACAGATAGCAGAACTACTGCTTTTTGGAGTAAATATGGAGCAAGCTTGTGATCCTGTATTCAGAGCGCAATTCTACAAAGAACAAGCAGAAAGGGAAAGGAAAATAGCTGCTCAAGAAGCAAATGAAAAATCTTTCCAAACAACTTTCTCTCCCCCATCTTCAGCAGAACGTTCTCAACAGCAGTCCACCCAATCTACAACTCAGTCCAAGAAAAAGAAGAAAATGCTTTCTCATGGAATCTCTCTCTAAAGAAGCAGACACCAACTGATGCATGGGTCCCAAGTGATGACCAGAACAACTGGGAGAAGGTTAAACAAGGATTCATTCTGAACACATACTTTCTAAAGGAGCCAACTTATTATGAATCGACACCAGATGAAGATTTTAATAGGTATCTGGAGAAATTCAGCGACAAAAGCTTGATACAAAGGATCAGAACAGCTGCATCAGATGCCAAAATCAAGATCAAAGCTCCCGAGAAGGAATATATGGTGTGCCCAACGATTCTAGGCAGCAACATCCCAGACAAGACATATATTCTGAACTACATCAATCAACTGGCCAAAATTAAAGGATATAAGATCAAAAATCATGATCTAAATTATGCCAGAGTGAGAGATGGAATATACGAAAGCATTCAGTTGGTCTCTGATGCACAAAGAGAGAAGATGAAGAAAGGCGGATCAGCCAGATGGTTCTCTTAATAGACTTCATCCTTTATAATCTGTTTTGACTTTCATTGTTTCTAAGTTTCGAAATGGTTTTCCAAACAAAGAGCACTGACTAAGTCCACCAGTATTCCGCACACAACGCTCTGCTAGAGAACAAGATCACTCTTGATCTCTGCCTAGTGTTATTCACTCGAGAGATTCTGTCTGGACAGAACGAGATCGATGTGATAATTGATATGATCTGTCACTTATAGCGATCTAATTTACAGAAAGCTTAAATCTCTCTTACCTAATTACTTAAACTCGAGAGATTCTGTCTGGATAGAAAGGTTTGTATTTGGTTTAACTCAACTTCTAGTAAGCCATCTGCTACAGGAAATAAGGATAAAGATGCAGCATTTAAAGCAAAGGCGAAGGAAAAGACAATGGAAAGTCCACAACCAACACCAACTGTTGTTATCAAAGAATCGTCGAGCTCAGATGATGAAAATTATCATACGAAAAATTATTTAGAGGAATATTCTCTCATGGCCAAAAGATTTCAAAGAATGGAACTGAGAGTTAACAGATACAAGAGACTCTACAACGAGAACAACATTAGGAACTTCAGAGGGAAAGAACGATCTGTTGATCCACCTGAACGGAAAAATGAGGTAAAATCAACCTCATATGTTAAAGCTGACCTCTCTAAATTTTCCTATTTTAAGTGTTGTAGGAAAGGACACTTTAAAACGGATTATACTGACATATCAAAGGCATAAAGAGATGAGCTTCAATCTAAAAGAGATAAAAAGCTCAAAGAGCAACGAAAAATAATGATAGCTGAAGAGCAAGAAACACAAAGCCATCTGTTGGTCCCGAAAGAGCAAGGTTTGGTGTATGGGGGGGGGGGGGGAATACACCAAATGCAAACTTTTCAGTTTACTTGACAAGTTGTGAGAGAGTTCAAGCTATTCTGTATAAGAAATTGCTCGAAGATGACTAGACAGATCGATAGCAGTTCAGTCCAACCAGATTACTCTCTTAGTGTAAACACTTAGCTAATAATAAGAGTGATCTTATTACTTTCTGAGTGTTGAGTGAGTGCGGAATAATGGTGGATTAGTGATTGCTCTTGTTTAGAAAACCTTAGTAATTATCCAGAATGTTAAGAAGATTGATTGAGATGCAGATTGATGATAGTGCAGAGAGTTAGAATAATAAACAACTGAAAATAAAGTGCAGGAATGTAAAGCACACAGTTATTTAACATGGTTCGGGAAATCCCTACGTCCACGATCTGGTCAAAACTAGACCAGATTATCCACTACTAGGATACTCTGCTTCTTTATACTCGTGGAGAACGAGTCACAAGTACCAATCAAAACTAGACAGATACTTATGCACGAATTAAGGGTCGTGTCCCTTTACAACAGATTACCTCTACGTTACCACTAGAAAACTACTAGCTAGTAGGGTGATCTCCTTTGTCTCGATAAGACAGACTTGAATCGAGATGGTTGGTGTGATGTAGAATCACAAAGTGTTGAAGCTCTAAGTCTGGATAGCAGATTGCTTGAAAGAATGACAACAGTATAGTTCGCGCGTGTTCTCTCTCTATATCTTCTCCAGATCTCTAACTTCAACTATATAGGAAAGGTTGACTCAATCAATGGTTTCCATCAATGGTTGAATATAAAATTCTAGCCGTTTGTTGATTGACATGAGATAGATGGTATATTGCGAATCAATGGTTTCCATCATATCTGTTCTTGCCATATAGGAAAGGTTGACTCAATCTTTGAGTTATGGAAAGCAGATTGCTAATGGTCTCTTTCCTTCTATGTGTTAACCGAAGATCTTCTTTCGAATCCCAGTTGGATGGACTTTGATCTTGACGTGGCAAGAATATATGATGTGTAGGATGATGTCAGTAGGTGAGTTGATGACTCAATCGTTCTGGTTCCTCGCTGTAGGCATCGATCTGGTCACTGTCTGTTACATCAGATCGATTCCTCTTTGGCATGAAATCTTGTCTTTCATCCTATTCTAAGTTGAGATTGACTTCTATAGGAATTTTCCTTAACATTTCAAGTAATCTCCTAATCTGTTCCATAACAGGATTCACTTTATCTCTAGTGATCTGTTTTACACGTAGAACAGTTTAAGCTATAAAACACCTAAGTGTGTTTCGAAAGACCATCATCAAAACTAAATATCTTTAGGGTTCCCAACACCATCTATCAGACAGCTCGTTAGAAAATGATGAAGCATTTGTAGCTATTGATGAAGAGGATGAATGAGATGAATGTTTCATGGGGCATGACAACGGACTCGACGATCCATAGGTAAATTGTTAAGATTCTATTTATTCTAATCCACCTGTTTATGACTCTGGTGAAGAGGAAGAAGACAATCTGTCAATGGATGATTTCAAAAAGCTCATGGATGATCACGTCAGATTGAACAAAATGTTTAAGCACGCAATAAAAGAAAATGGTAGGATGGCAACCACCATCCAAGAAATGAAGGATATCAACAGCTCATTCAACGATAGAGGGAATGCATTGATGATGCAACTCAAAAGCAAGTATGAAGAAATTTACATTCTAAACGCCAAAATTTATGATTTAATCGACCGAGAAGCATCTGCAAACAGCAAAGTCAATTATCTAAGTGTAATGATAAATCACTCTACGCACAAAAAGGAAGATATAATTCAAATGATCAACGATATGCAAAGACGAGCAATAGATCGCACTGGCCTGCTTGGTTTTGATGGAGTGGATAAAGGTCCCCCATCAAGAAGGTTTGTCAAAGAGAAGGGTACGGACAAAGTAGTAAATATGAACAACAATAATCCAAGACAGCCACAAACCATCTTGGTGAAACAACATTCCAAGAAACAACCACAACTCTATTCACAAAAGAAATATGCAACAAAAGGAGTTGGATATCAACAGATGAAACCACATGCACATCACCATCAAAGACAAGCAACTCATCAACAACGATCTGCTCCTCAACAAAACAGGAGATATCAACCACCTGCTCAACCGCTTGCAAGACGGAAACATATAGTCTACATTGATTTCAGCAGCAAATAGATCAGGCTGTCTCAAAATATTTCCATTATTAGACAAATTTGGGTTTCAAAAGAAACTTTTTCTACTGACAAAGCACCCTCTATTAGTAGGGTAGCCGAGTAAAATTTTTTTGCAAGATAGGAGTCCGATGAGAAGAATGCATACACCTCGGGGCACGGTGTGGATACTCGATAGCGGATACTCTAAATATATAACGTGCAACAAAGAACTATTAACCAACTACAAGGAATGCATTGGACCAACGGTTGCCTTTGGAGGTGATTCTAAAGGTTATATAAAAGGTTATGGCGATCTCCAAGTTGGTAACACTACTATTCTTAATGTTTTATATGTTGAGGGATAAAATCATAACCTATTCTCCATTAGCCAATTTTGTGCTAATAATAAGATAGTAGAATTTACAGCTAACAAGTGTTTAGTTAAGAATTTGGAAGGAGAAGAAATTCTTCTTACCTGGATTTTGCAGGACAGGTTATATATTGTACAATGGGATGAATAGATCGAAACCTGCCTAGTGAAAAAATCTAACCTTGAGACCTGCTGTTTGTGGCATAAACGACTAAGTTACCTAAATTTCAAATACATCAAAAATTTGGTAAAGGACAAGCTGGTTGAGGGTCTACCCAATCAAGTCTTCGATAGGTGGTTACAACACGCAATGCAGGCGGCGCGTGCTTCTACAAAACGTGCCATGCATTTAATTCAGAGTAAAATGACTCTTCATCTTCACTAACAACTAGTTACAAAATTGGAGTCTATAAATACCACCATCATTTCTAGAAACGAGTGTGGGAATTCAAGCTATCAAATCTACCATAACTATGCTCAAATTTCTTCAAGCTCTCATCATTCAAAAACACTCCAACATCCAAAGAATTCTCTTGAGTGTTTACCTTGCTTGAAGTTTATATTTTTTGGAAAACCCATTTACAAAACCAAAGTTAGGATCTAGTTTTGATCCAAAAAGTTGTACTCCTTAGATTGTAGTTTTCAGTCTTTGAAAGAAAAAGTGTAATCACAAGAAAATATCAAGTTTTGATATTTCTTGTGGCTCGTACTCAACGAGTAAAAAGAAAGGGGAAGCTTAGTGGATTTTCTTGTTTAATTCGTTTATCATTACCTTCATATCACTTCATAAATCGGTTTGATTATTATTTGGAGTAAAGAAGACTGTTTTCACTTTAACAAGAGCATTAAACCACCAAATTCCGCACACAACTTAGTTTGAGTTTAACTTTCAAAGTTCTACTTAATCTTTGTTATTCACACCTAAGGCCTTATTTGAGTAAGTTTAAATTTTCCTACCAAGAAGAACTTAACTTGCTACTCAAGCTATCTTATTTATTAAATTGTATTTAAACCTTATTCTCTAAACTAAAAACGAGAAAACCCTAAAAGTTGAATTGGTGTATTCCCCCACCCATACACCAATCTTGCTCTTTCAGGACCAACAAAAATATTTGGTATCAGAGTCGGGGCTTCGAATGTGAAGAATCGAATCTGGTGGAGCCATCCATAGGCGGTGTGCCTGAGCAGAGGGGTTGTTGGGCACAACAACTCTAGGGGTTATGACGATTCACGGCTGTAATCCGAGGTGCGAGATTGACGGTCCTCTGGGTATCATAGGTAACCCCATGGTCCAGGTTCGAAGGATCGCCAACATATGCTCTCAAGGTCCGATGCATCCTCCAGAGTACTGGGATGGTGTTGAGGTGGGGATTGTTGGGAAGCGGACTCTAGCACCTCCCGGAGGGTGGGTCCTCCGTGTATCGTACCCTAGAGAGCTTATGAGAGTGCGGTCTGCCTTAGTCGTAAAGAGTCTGCACTACCATTGTTGATGAGAGGTTAAAGGAATTGATTAGTACTACTCATACCAACATGGTGCATCATCTTTTCAGGTGACCCCTTAGTAGTAACTCCAAGGTTAAGCGTGCTTGGCTTGGAGCAATACTATGATGGGTGACTTATTGAGATGTGTCCTGGGTCAGCCTGTCAGTGAGCCCAAAACAGACTGAGAAATAAAGTGTTGGTGTGTGGGGCCAGTTTTGATGGGCGCTCACGATCCAACATATATGATATGAATCTTATACAAAGCAAGTTTTGAATACAAAATAGGAATGAATTCCAACCCTTTATTTTACGTGATCAACGGTTAGAATTAAACCAATTAAATATATTTTTTTTAAATACACTAAAATATACACTAAATATAATATTAATGTTAATATACTAATTATGTTATGGGATGAGAGTGAAAATATATCTTTATTTTTTTATTTAAAACTATTTTATCTCCATATTCCTCTCCCCTCCATCTCACACGTCATCTCTCCTCTCTCATCTCTTCTCTCTTCTCTTTCAACCTATTTTAAAAACAATTGCAGTGAAGGCGACACTCAAAACTCTGATGTGTAGACGAAAGCAGGGAGCGAGTTGATGGTGTCACGATCATGTTTCTAGTAGATGTTGGCAGCGGTGGTAGGGGCTGGGGTGGTGGACGGAGCGGCGGAGGTGGCACCGGCGGGAGTAGACATGGAAGGCGATGATGACGAAGCTGTTAAATTTATTGTAAAATATTTGGGAAGGAGAATTACAGATTAAATTTGCATATATTCTACTAAATAAGTAATAAACAATAATATAATAGAAATATTTTTGAAACCGAGTCGAGTAAATATCCCTCTTTTTGCAAGACAATTTACGCTCTGGTAGTGCTCTCGGTGTGGCGTGATGTCTCCAAAGATAAAATGACTTTTACGTCTTGGAGGTAGCAACACCGCGAACCTTCGAGTTCCGACGAACTTGATAAGGATAATAACAAAGATTTTTTCGCTTGTGTATGTTTCTCACTTGTGTATGTAATGCATGAAGACCACCTATATATAGGTCAAGCCCACACAATAGGAGTTACAAGAATTTATTGCAATTAATATCCATTCATGACAATTGCTGCTCATCAATTCATTGGACGTTATAAGAGTTACAAAAGTTGGTGACAATTAATTATCAATTAATTCACCTAATCTGAACATACTTTTGTCCACATTCATCATAGGTTCACTGATATGGAGTTTGAACAGCTTGATAAGGAGCTTGATGTCACGGATCGAACACAAGATTGATATCACAGGCCGATCACAAAATCGACTCAAGGAGCTTGATGTCACAGATCGATCTCACATTAGGACGAGGAGATTGTTCTCACAGGTGGACGAGAAGATCGTTCTCACAGATTGATGAGGAGATGGATCTCCCAGATCGATGAGGAGATCGATACCAACTCAAGCTAGCTCCTTCTCCACAACTAAGAGCAAACACATTTTCCATAAGGTCAAGATGGACATGCCACTATCCCGGGACAGGCCACAGCCTAGGCCGTGGCATAGGCCGCCGCTCAGCGGCAAAACAGGTGGCACAGACCACCTACTCAGCGGCACTGCAGGTGGCACAAACCACCTGCTCAGCGGCATAACAGGTGGTATAGACCACTTGCTCAGCTGCACAACTAACTGCTGGCGCAAACCACCTGTGGCACAGGTCGTCTAGCACAACTTGTGGTACAGGCCGCTTGCATAGCTTGTGGCATAAACCGCTAGCAAATATAAGCCTCAGGATAATAGGCCAGCTCGCGCCAGATGTTCTTTCACCCAACTTGTCAAACTATAAGATTTCTTAACCTCCTTATATTCATGATGAATGATGGTTTCATAACCAATGTGGGACAAGTATTTCTCTTCATACTTAGTCTCAAAACACATAATTCCATTCTTTAAGTGATTCTCTTTATACAATTATTTCTCACTCACCGGGAATCGGTTAGAGAAAAAATAAATATATCACAATCATCTACTCGGAAAGTAGATCGATCCTAGGTCATTTAATTTCCTTAAATTAAATGTCACGTTATTTAAGAACTTGGTCAAACTTCATTGACCACAATATATATAAATATATATATATATATATATATATATATAAATTATACATATTGCACATATATTTTGAGCATCATATCATATATACAAATTATCTGAATAAGTACATATAGGATATGAATCATATACAAAACAAGTTTTGAATACAAAATAGGAATGAATTCTAACCCTTTATTTTACATGATTAACGGTTAGAATTAAACCAATTAAATTAATTTTTAAATACATTAAAATATACCATAAATATTATATTAAGGTTAATATACTAAGTATGCTATGTGATGGGAGAGAAAATATTGTTAGGGTTTGTATACCTCAAAGCATGCTTTATGCTTGGGCGGTGTATCAAACCTGATTTCAATTCCATTTTAATGAGAATAAATGTTTCTATCATTGGTTTGTTATATATTATTATTATATATTGAATTTCAAACAAGTCCACCTATTACAATTGTAAACTGTGTGGTGGATCGATGATCACGGAAGGTAACATAGTCGACTCATTTGTAATATAAAGTCACAGTCTAGACAGACTTGGACAGTCTAATCAGTAAAGGCTACGATATCATTTGATGCGAGAGCTGACCTTAGCCCGCAAAATGATGTTGGTATATATAAGCGGATATACATGCTTTGGGTATATATATTAAGAGACAATGTGTAATACCCTCAAATTTTAATAAGGCTTTGCATCCTTAAAAAATAAAAATAGGAAAAATTTAAAACTAAAGTATTTAGTTGTAATTA
>JAPKLX010000182.1:79632-95621 GCA_026898415.1 Leonotis leonurus | reverse complement strand
CCCGAGTCATAGCCTAATTACTTAACTAAGATAGGGTTAAGAAATTGAGCTGTGACACAGTGAGATAAGTTCTAACGTGCTGATACTTAGAACGAGGTCTCAGAAATTAGTTCACTTCTTAATACGTGACGATGACATTAGTATAGGTGGTTGATTATACACTGTTTTGATTCATCTATGCTTGCGCATTTTTCGTAACCTTAAATAGTGATGTCTTGGATGGTAGTGATTGGCTTAGCCAGAAGTACTCTACTTTCAGTCGTGCAGAATTGCGTCTCGGTGACACGAGTTGATTAAATCCGCGTGAGGCATTCATAAATGTTTATTGCGTAAGAAACTTGGCCGGTGGGAATTTATTCCATATGTAATAATAAAGGTCTGAACTGGATCACTCACGAAGAAATATATTAATTAATTGTGAGTTGTCAGCAAACTCAATTAATTAATGGATTTAGAAAATCTTAAACGCGGGAAATAATTAATGAGAAAATGGTTACGTCCGTAATTCGAATGAATCAAGATGAGTTCAATATTTATCCTATAGTAGAGTCGATAAATATTAATAATAGAACTGTACTTTATTGCGTTTACATGGAGTAATAATTGGAGGAAAAATTAATTAATTTAAGTCTAAAGGTGGGTCAAACAATTAATTAAATTCAATTGGTCCCAAAGGAGACTTGAAAATTAATTTAATTAAATTATGGATTTGTCCAAGCCCATATTTATTTTTAATATAATTAAATTTGAATTTGAATTATAGTTGTAACTGCAAGAGATAAAGGTGAGAATATGGTTCTATTATTTGAGATCTAATTCATTCTCCTTAGAAACTCTATCCTAGTCCACAGTGTCTATAAAAGGAGCATAAAGAAGGACCTGATTTCTCTCTCCTCCTACATAGAAATCGGCGCCCATCAAGAGTTAAACACTCTTGATTTTCGAAGATTGTGAGGCATTCCATGCTTCAATTTATGTTCTTCTTTTCTCCTAAATTACTAGATAGTTTCGCCCATACGATATTCTAGTAAGTAGATTCAATGAGATCTAGAAGGAAATTCGAACGGTGTGAATTGCGGTTCGATAGCTAACGATTCAAATCGTTTCTCCACAAGCGGAGGATTTGCTTAGGAGAAGGTATAATATTTTATATTCCGCATTTATATTCTCCTATGTGATTAAGAATTAATTTATTCATGTGATTAATTAAACATGGGGATCATGCGGTTTCGTGAGCCCCTCATACGGGTTCTATCAAATATATCTTTATTTTTTTATTTAAACTATTTTTTCTCCATTTTTCTCTCTCCTCCATATCACACGTCCTCTCTCATCTCTTCCTTCTTCTCTTTCAACCTATTTTAGAAAACATTGTGGCGGAGGCGACACTTAAAACTTCGATGCGTAGACGAAAACGGGGAGCGAGTTGATGGTTCCATGACCAAGCTCCTAGGAGATGTTGGCAACAGGGGTTGGAGCAGCGGCAACGCAGCTGGGGTGGTGGATGGAGCAGCGAAGGGCACATCGGCGGGAGTAAACATGGAAGGCGATGATGACGAAGCAGGCGAAGAAGAGTTCTCTGATGGCTATCATGATCTTGACCATGAATCCGTTGCTGGTCGAATCTTTATTTTATTGTCCATTATTTTCCGATCAAAATTTCGATGAGTATTTTGTATATGACCCCAAGGTCACGACCTTCGTCTCCGACTCCGAGGTCACGATGTGGCACCCGCAACGGCCATCTCTCATGACCGGTGGCTTGCATCGCAGCTAGTTGAATAAACCTGCATATGTTTGCATCAACAGAGTCCATATTTGCACTTAAATACTTAAGTTTTTGCATTATTTATACGTTGCAAAATATTATTACAAAATTGACTGTTGTTGCACTCTTTACATTGCACCACATATACATGTGGATTCCATTATCATATACGTGTAAATTGAAATGTTATTTCATCTTTGTACCTTTTAATAATAGTATGTTGCACCGCACATACATGTTAATTTCATTGACATATACATGTAAATTGCATTGTCATATAGATTAGAATGCAATGTTTAAGTTTTAACCAATTTAGAATTTTTACATACCGTAATTCATCAATAAATATAACGCAATGCATCAGACGTTTGATTGTGAAAGAAAATAGCGTAAATCGATATTGTATACGGTGGAGTGATTTCGGTTGCGTTTTCTAATGAAAATTCTCGTAATTCGAAATTAGGGGGAATTTTCAAATATTTTTGGAAGATTATGCTATCCCATAAATTTCTCCAACTACCAAAAATTAAATGGTAGTACAATATATATATATATATGTCTAATGCAAATTACGTAACTATACAGTGCAACACTACATATATGTCTAATGCAAATTACGTAAATATACAGTGCAATAATAAACAAACGAAAATTTTCTCTTTCCTTATCAAAATTAATGTGATTCGTATCAAAATAACCCAGTAGGATAAGTACCGATTTACCCTTGTTGCATTGTACATTGATAATGCAACATGCCTATAATAAAAAATTAGGGATTAATAATAGCCATTAGATCCATTCTAATCGACGCACTAAATAAGAATTGATATGGAGCGTCTATTTAAATGGATTTAATGGCTATAATTATCTCTTTAATTCTCCTTAATTTTCGGCGTGATTATCTGCTGTTGCAACGCCATAAAAGTGAGAGGAGACGGAGCCCCACGCTGTCGGTGTCTGGCAACGGAACGAACGACATCACCATGGACACTGCCGCCACTGGCTAACCTAAGGAATCGTGGATGGTGATCGACCACCCATTCCTCTCTTTTGGAACCTCTCGTTGTTCGTCAAAAAACATCGAACCCAAACACCACACTCTTCCACCTCGCTCCAATGTGGAAATCGATTTGAAAATTCTTTCGTTGTTGTTCCTGAAATTGAATTTGTAGGTGGAAACCAGCTGCTTGACGTTGGACCAGAAAACAAATAAATGTATTTTCTCTCTCCTCAATTTGAAAATGAATAATCGTAGATAAATCAAAAATATATTTCTCTCTCCTCAATTAAATTACCGTAATTAGTGGAATAAGTTATTTTCTCTATTGTGTTATAATCACATAAATGTCATTATCATAATATTTATGGAATATTTTAATGAATTTAAAAATAATAAATCTGAGTAGATCATAACCGTTGATACTAAAATTAACGGTTGACATCATTTCTCATTTCCTATTTCCTATTAGAAAATCACTTTCTATATGATCTACATCATATATATATATATGTAGGGGTGGGATCCTAGGAGAACGAAGTTTTATATAAGAACTAAAACATATGCATGTTATGCATTATTTTGATGTATTAGACATAATATATTATTGCATAACATGATAATGCATTTTATTCATTAACCAATGCATTATAATTTCAATGCATTCTATACATAAGTTTGATGCACAATTAATTTGGACTATAGATTATACAAAGATCAATGGTCCAGATTGGTTCATAGTTCCTATGTAAGGATTAGTTCTCATTTGATCTCTTCCCTATACATACATATATATATATATTAGCAATCGAAATATGGTCGAAAAGAAAAAATCTCTATTTGAGGTGGCTTCTTCCTATATCTTCTCACCGGATACTACCCCTATATATATATATTCAATTTGTTAATTGGTCATAACTTTTGTATAATAAATTTATTCTATATATATATAATATTAAACTAAAACTTTTGTCAAGATTTTTAATTTAAGATACATAGTGTAAATATTTTTATGAATGAAATGAAATAATTTAGGAGAAAAAGTTATAAGAAAGTGAAAATAAACTAAGGTAATTATCTAATTAAAATATTAAAAATTACTTAATTTTTTAAGAAGTAGAGAAAATGGCTTTTTAAGGGGAGCCGACGGTAGGTACAAACTTATACGAGCCTCCCCAAACTATCCAATTGATAAGTGACTTTTATTGTGCACCCAACAATTATGTGCCTTAAACTATCTCATATCTCTACTACAAAATAATATGAAAACTCCACATTTATATAAACAGTACAATCTATCTTAAATTCAGAAATTGGGCAGTCTGTTATATATCTTCTTCAATAGCTTAAGAAGCTTGATCTCAGCTACTCAAATAATCAGATAGATGTTTGTATCAGCAAGTAGGTATTAATTTCATTTTGATTCATACCTCCAATTCGATTAAAAGGGTAAGAATATTAATAAAGAATGTAGCAAAAAATAGGCATCCTTCTCTCCTTCATTCATTTGTACTAGTTCGTGTGTGGTGTTGAATGTGGAAGAGTCACTCCATATTCTGCCCTATGATAAAAATATATTCCCCAACTGGCAAAGCCCCACCACTTCTCCTCCTATTTATACTCACCTTAGTCCACACCTCTCCCATAGCACCATTGCCTTGTTTTGCTCTATTCATCCTATTTTGCTATATTCTTTTATACATTCATATATTTAGTGTTATGGCATCAAATTCCGTCTCCTCGTGGACCTCCAAGCAGAACAAACTGTTCGAGAAGGCCCTGGCAGTGTATGACAAGGACACCCCCGATCGTTGGCATAACATTGCTAGGGCCGTGGGCGGGAAATCTGCTGATGAAGTTAAACGACATTACCAGATTCTCGTTGAGGACCTCAAGCACATTGAGTCCGGCAACGTGCCTTACCCGAATTACTGCACAAACGCCAACTATTGAGCTAGCTAGGTAACATAACATGATCACATACAACTTTTTAATCTTTGCAATAAAGACAAGACTTTTGTAATTTGTCAAATTTAGTTCACTAGTCCAATTTTTGGTAGGGTTTAATTGACTTGACGTTATCATAAGTTAAAATAAATAAACAATCAATTGGTTTGTGGTGCAATAATTTAAAAGTCAATTGAAAGAAGGCCTTCATTTAATGTAGTTATTATGTAGTAATGTCCAAAAGAGCACGCACGAGATCTAATCTAATTCATTGTATGTATATGGATAACGCGCTTTTCAATGGTCATATCCTTACATCTAATTAATTAATTCAGTGTGAGATGAGGTATACAGTCCACTTGTTCTCAGATATCAAAGTAGATACTCTGCCTACCTAAACTCAATATTATATTTTCTCTACATGCACCTTTATTAATTAAAATTATTTGTATTGACATGAACTCTGTCCTTTTTTGTACTTTTACAACAAGTACATACATTAATCTTCTTCTTCTTACAATATTATTGAGCATGTCTGTGCTTTTGTCGTATATATATGTGTCTGATAAGATATCATGTTATGATTCATCATTTGATTTATCCTAGCAGGCTGCATCAGGTATAAGAGGTTGTCATTGGAGTTTAGTACACATTATCAATAGAAGTACAACAATTCGTAAAGAGGGTACAATCCAGGAGTAGATTAATTGAACTCTCCCAAGCTGAATTCTACTTGCAATAGCACGTTTTGTGAAGCTATTTGTGGTTACCATCATGTCATCTTCTTTTCAAATATTAACTATTGCAATTACTATGTATTGTGCACTCAGATGAAAATCATTTCACTGTAAGGAACAAGATCTCGAGTTCCCCTAATGAAAAAAAGAATACTATTGTTTCATCCCCATAATATAACATTTTATAATGATCATCTTTTTACAATAAATTTTTTTATCCAAAATATGATCATGATATATACTACTCACGACAAAACACTCAACACTTTTAGCCGATATTTTAAAATTCGGACATAACGATCAATTTAATCGGGAACCCGCAAGTTCAATGTATAATTCTAGTCAAGTTAATGACTTCAAGAGAATTTACAAGAATAGATCAAAATATGTGAAGCGAAGTCTGCTTGATTTTTCAAAAATATATTATAAAATATGAGTAACAAAAATTGAATACTTGATCACTCATTTCTTAAATTTAAACTAACACCATATCCAACGTAGCTAACTAGCCAAGATATTTTCATTTATTAAATTTAATATATTTTATAATATTGAAATAAGTAAAGTATTGGAACCCTACGAATTTATTTATGATTTGATGATGTTTCTTGAAACAACACTTAGTCATTTCTATTATCATATAAAACCAAGTAGTCAATGTTATCTTTAAGGGAACAACTTAATTATAAAAGAACTAGATCATTTTATTTACAATCTGTATTATTGATTACTAAGATAAGTATTTTCTAAGTTGTATAGACAACGAGTTTTAAAGTTGTGAGCAGATCGTTTTGGTAAAAATAACGATATGTCTCTCATACTCGCAGCTCGCTATCCTCATTACTTGTCTTGGTTTTAGATACCTAGAATTTATTTTTTTACAGATCACAAATTGTAAAAGAAGTTTAAAAGTTCAAACTTACTTATAACGATCTGTCCTTCAAGAGTTAGTTTGTAAACAACTATAATGTAAAAGGAACAGATGAAAAAAAATTACTATTTGTCCCTATAATCAAGCTGTAACTAGGATAGAAGACTTATATACTTGAAGACATCTCAAGACGAAGAACAACTAGAGAAAAGATCTCTCAGCAGCCCGCTGTCCAAATTTCTACAGGTCGTTTTTCACCAAAAACAATCTGTGCCTCAATTCTCCTTTGCTATCAAGATGTTTTCGACATGAAATCATAAATGTTAATTGGAAACCAAACCAACTAACTTATTAAAGAACAGCTCGACTCACAGCGACCTGCTAGATCAAATGCAAACGAGCTGGTCCTCACAATAACTATGGTGGACTGCCGACATACCTAAATTTTTCATAAGTCAACCACTCGGTCTATTGTCACATCAACAACATATTTTCAGGAATGAAGAACGAGAATATCAAATTGTAGTACAGTGAATGATTCCTAGTATGGCAATGCACTGGGAAATCGCGTGAAAGGTGGAACAAAACACTCATATGGCAGTGCGTGTACCAAGAACACTACGATGCAATTAATGCAGCCATTAATGCGAAGAGGAAGGACTCCTCTCTCTCTCTAACGGATAGTTCCAGTCATGGCTCTATATTTACCACCTTCACTTCCAGGAAAGGGTACGAGAATTCAAGCATTCAAATCGCCATTACTCTGCTCAAAAATCTTCAAGCTATCATCGTTCAAAAGCACTCCAACACAATCCCAAAATTCACTTAGAGTGTTTCACAGTTTTTGAAGGTTTATTTTCTGGAAAACAGTTTTGCAAAACCACAAGCTGGGATCTAGACTTGATCTAGTTATATCCCTAGATTGTAGTTATCAATCTTAGGGAGAAGAATTGTAATCACAAGAAGTTATCTAGTTTTGATAATTCTTGTGGCTCGTACTCAACAAGTAAAAAGAAAGGAGAAAGTTTAGTGGATTTTCGATCTAAGTTTGATCGAGTCGTGGACGTAGGGAAAGTTAATCCCGAACCATGTTAACTACTTACGTTCTTTAATTCTTGTTTACTTCTCATTCTGATTCTTCATACTCTTGCATACAAAACTGTTGTGTTAAAGATTAACAAGTAAGAAATCATTTTCTAATTAATAAGAGCATTAACCACCAAATTCCGCACACAACATTAATCAAGCTTAACCTACTATAGTTATTCTTGATTATTGTTTATCTTCACATAAGGTTATATTTATGTAAGATTAAATCTTCCTAATAAGAAGATTTATTTTACTATTCTAAGCTATCTTATCCATTAAGTATGCTTAAACCTTATATCTTAATCTTTAAAACGAGAAAACCCTAAAAGTATTGGTGTATTCCCTCCCCCCCCCCCCCATACACCAATCTAGCTCTTTCGGGACCAACAAGTGGTTCATTTTGACCATTGTTTCTGTTTCACAAAAGTTAATCTCTGTGTGGTCAT
Organism: Leonotis leonurus; assembly: GCA_026898415.1. Taxonomy (NCBI): domain Eukaryota; kingdom Viridiplantae; phylum Streptophyta; class Magnoliopsida; order Lamiales; family Lamiaceae; genus Leonotis; species Leonotis leonurus. The sequence goes on along the minus strand of JAPKLX010000182.1, from coordinate 87,766 downwards.
TTTGGATAGATCTTGAAAACGTTTTTACAGCATAAAGTACTTGCATTAAACTAATAATCTAGTTTAGTCATGGAAGGACAAATGGTTCGCGCTTGTGAGGATTTCTCCATTGTAGGCTATGATAACTGGAGCTTCATGTGTTTGCGTGCTCAACACATCAAAATGTTGAAGGTTATCACAGATGGATCCATCAAAATAATGAACAAAGGAAGCGCTGAGATAAATGATTGAATTGGACCTACTCCTTCGCTAATCATAGTCGAGAAGGAGAAGACAATTAATGAATACACAACAAAAGAGAGAAAAGAAGCTGGACTCGATGATTATGCAAAAGGTCTAATCTCCAGCACAGTTAAAGGCATATACTTGGCCAAAATCAGACATCTCCAAACAACCAAAGAGATGTGGGACGTGCTGCACGAAATTAGCCTTGGATCGGATATTATTCAAGAAAATAAGCTATCTATCGCTTGTAACAAATTTGAAGAGTTCAAGATGAAGTTAGGAGAGACGATAGCTCAAATGAAGAACAAGTTCACTGAAGTTCTCATTGAGATCGCCATGATTGACAAGAACAAGTATTCTCAACGAGAGAAAAACTTGAAAGTTATTCGAGCTCTACCTGCTAACTGGAAAATCTACTTGGCTATGCATCCCATGATGCCAGAGTTTAATTCTCTTACCCACTGACTCCTTATTTGATTTACTTACTGGAAATGAGTACGAGATCAATCGTATTCATGGGTCATCTAACTCCTCTTTGAGTAAACCATCTTCTACAGGAAACAAAGATAAAGAAACAGCTTTCAAAGCTAAAGCTAAAGACAAGGAAGCAACCAAACAAACAACAACTGTTGTTGTCAACAAATCATCGAGCTCAGATGATGAGAATTACCCAACGAAAAACTATTTCAAGGAGTATTATCTCATGGCAAAGAGATTCCAAAGAATGGAAGTAAGAGCTAACAGATACAAACGGCTCTACAAAGAAAACAACAACAAAAGCTTCAAAGGGAAAGATCGATCTGGTGCTCGACCTGATCGCAAGAATGAGTTAAATCAACCTCATATGTTAAAGCTGACCTATCTGAATATTCTTGCTTTAAGTGTGGCAGGAAAGGACACTTCAAGACTGATTGTCCTGACATATCAAAAGCGGAGTGAGATGAGCTTCGTTCCAAACTAGACAAGATGCTCAAAGAACAAAGGAAAGCCATGCTAGCTGATGAGCAATCATCTCCTAGTCACCTGTCGGACAGCTCAATCGATATAGCCTTCATAGCTGATGAAGGTGAAGATGAATGGGATGAGTGTCTCATGGGACATGACAACGGACTCGATAATCAAGAGGTAAATTGCGATGTTTCAATTTCTTCAAACCCACCTATATATAATTCTGGTAATGAAGAAGAAGGTGAAGACGACCTGTCAATCGAATACTTCACCAAACTCATGGAAGATCATGTAAGATTGAACAAGATGTTCAAGCATGCGATAAAAGAAAATGGAAGAATGGCAACCACCATTCAAGAGATGAAGGAAGTTAGCAGCGCGTTCAATGAAAAGAGAAAACGAACTGTTAAAACAAATCAAAAGCAAGAGCGAGGAGAATTACACCTTGAACGCTAAGATATCAGATCTAATAGATCGGGAATCTTCTGCTCAACACAAAATCAATGATTTGAGTGCCATGATCAACCACTCAATGCACAAAAAGGAAGATCACATTCAACTTATCAATGATATGCAAAGAAGAGCTGCAGATCATACTGGACTTGAATTTCATGGAGTTGACAAAGGGCCACCAACGGGCAAGTCTGTCAAAGAAAAAGGGACAGACAAGATAGTTAATCTCAACAACAAGAATGTGAGACAACCTCAAGATATTTTGATCAACGAGGAAACAAACTACCAACATCAAATTCATCGACTACAAAAATACACTACTCAAGGTGTTGGGTACCAACAAATGAATCCACCTGTTAGGGTTAAAAATCAACCTACTCCAAAGTTCTATCAACAGCGAGCTGCTCCTTCGCCCAACCAGAGAAAACCACCTACTCCCACCAAGCCATCTACTCCTGAGAGATGAACTGCATCTACCCAACAACATGCCAAAAGGAAACAAATTGTCTATATAGACTTCAGTAGCAAACAAATCAAACCATCAAAGAATGTTTCTATTATTAGACAAATTTGGGTTCCAAAAGGAACTTTGTCTACTAACAAGACACCCTCTATCAGTAGGGTAGCTAAATTAACTTTTCATTCCAGGATAGAAGATTGATGAGAAGGAAGCACACAGCTTGGGGCGCGGTGTGGAAACTTGATAGCGGATGCTCAAAACATATGACGTGCAACAAAGATTTGTTGATCAACTATAAGGTGAGCATTTTTGGACCAACTTTTACCTTTGGAGGAAACTCTAAGGGATATACAAAGGCTTATGGTGATCTTCAAGTTGGTAACACTACTATTCTTAATGTATCATATGTTGAAGGATTAAATCATAATCTATTCTCGATTAGTTAATTTTATGCTAATAATAAGAGAGTAGAATTTACAGCTAACAAGTGTCTTGTGAAGAATTTGGAAAGAGAAGAAATTTTTCTTATCGGGATTTTGCAGGACATGTTGTATATTGTACAATGGAACGAACATAATGAAACCTGTCTTGTAACAAAGTCAAGTACATAAACCTGCTGGTTATGTCACAAACGATTGAGCCATTTAAAATTCAAATCAATCAACAAGCTGGTGAAAGAAAATCTGGTTGAAGGTCTACCTAATCAAATCTATGACAATGACCATGTGTGTGAAGCTTGTCAAGATGGAAAACAAACGAGAGCATCGTTTCTAACAAAGGAAGCCCACTCAACATCAAGAATTTTGGAACTCCTACATCTAGACCTTTTTGGACCTGTATCTCCATTAAGTGAAAACGGTAGAAAGTATATTCTTGTTGTTATTGATGATTTCTCTAGATTTACTTAGGTTGTTTTCATGTTTAAGAAAAGGGAAACTCTAGAGAAACTACCTGATCTACTCAACAAACTGTCAAATCAAAAGGAGACATCCATCATCACCATTCGATCTGATCCTGGAACTGAATTTATCAATCATATGATCGAAGAGTATTGCTGAAAGATGAGAATTCAACATCAAATTTCTTCAGCTCGAACACCATAACAAAATGAGATTGTGGAAAGATGTAACAGATTGCTCAAGGAAGCTGCCCGAACAATGCTAAATGAAATCAACCTTCCAAAGAAGTTCTGCAGAAGCAGTCAACATGGTCTGCTACACACAAAATCGATCTGTCATCACACTGCATCACGAGAAAACTCCATACGAGCTGTGGAATAACAGGAAGCCTCGAATTACATACTTTCGTTTATTTGGTTGCAAGTGTTACATTCACAACAATGAGGTTTCAGGAACAGATAGCTCCTCTTCAAATAATGATCTAACTTCCTCAATATTAAGAAACTCCACAGATAGACTCATCGACGACATTCTTCTATGGAGTCCACGAGAAGATGGAGATGAAGAAGAAGAAGAAACCAATAATCAACCTGCTGTAGAGGAACTACAACAAGGGGGAACAGATGTACAAATATCACATCTAGAGGGAATAGATGAAGGGGGAACTTCTCATGAAGAATGTTCACAACCATCTGTTGCTGAACAAAATATTCCTCAATATGCTACACCTACCAATCAACAGCCATCTGTTCCAGAATTAGTAAATGAAGTTTCAAGTATTGATATAAACGCTGACTATCTATTTGATGTTCCTATCACAGATCATCCCGAATTTTAAAATCCACCTGATGAGCTAGAAATTGAAGTGTCTGAGGAAGCGAAGAAAATGGGTAGATAGCTATCCAACCAATCTCATTATTGGGAACCCAGCAGATAGAGTCAAAACTAGACGCATGCATGGAGAAAACGCTCTACTTAGTTGCTATCTATCTCAGACCGAACCAAAAGACATCGATGAAGCTTTACAAGATACAGATTGGACCAATTTCATGCAAGAAGAATTAAATGAATTCAAAAGAAAGGAAGGATGGTATTTGGTAGATAGACCTAGACATCAAGGTGTTATTGGAGTTAAGTGGATATTCAAAAACAGAAAGGATGAAACAAGTGAAGTTGTGAGAAACAAAGCAATGCTAGTTGCCAAAGGATATTGCCAACAGGAAGGGATCAACTTGGATGAAACATTTGCACCTGTTGCACGACTAGAAGCTATCAGATTGTTTCTCGCCTACGCTGCTTACCAACGCTTCAAAGTGTTTCAAATGGATGTAATGAGCGCCTTCTTAAATGGAATCCTCAAAGAATAAGTTTATTTGGAACAACCACCTGGTTTTGAAGTTGAAAATGAAAACAAAGTGTATAGATTGGTCAAAGCAGTATATGGACTAAAACAAGTTCCTCGAGCTTGGCATGAAACATTGTCCACCTTCTTGCTACAATCTGGATTAAAATGAGGATCAGTGGACAAAACACTTTTCACCATCAAAGTCCAAGATTATATCCTTTTAGTTCAAATTTATGTTGATGACATTATTTTTGGATCCAAATCTGAATTCCTTTGTAACAAATTTAGCAAGCTGATGCAGGACAAATACAAGATGTCAATGATGGGAGAAATGAATTTCTTCGTAGGTTTGCAAGTAAAACAATCTGCTAATGGGATCTTAATCAACCAATCAAAATATATCAACGATCTCATCACAAAGTTTGGAGTGAAAGATAGCAACCAGTAAAAATTCCAATGCAAACAAATGGACAGATCGGTCCTGATGTGCTTGGGAAGGCAGCTGATATAAAATAGTATCGTGGTATTATCGGATCATTATTATATCTAATTGTTAGTCGACCTGATATTACATTTGTTGTTGGTGTTTGTGCTAGGTATCAAGCTAGCCCAAGAGAATCTCACATGGAAGCGGCCAAAAGAATTTTACGCTATCTCAAAGGAACTACAAAGATAGGTTTGTGGTATCCATGTGATGATAATTTTGAACTAACAGGTTACTCTGATTTTGATTATGTAGGTTGTAAGCTTGATAGAAAATCTACATCTGGTACTTGCCAATTTCTTGGAAGCAAGCTCATTTCATGGTTTTCCAAAAAGCAAACTTCGGTTGCAACCTCAACAACAGAAGCATAATACATGACAGCAAGGAGTTGTACAACACAAATTTTGTGGCTTAACCAATAGCTAAAAGACTATGTAGTCTATTTGGATGTTGTGCCCATGTTTTGTGATAGCTCCAGCATGATTTCCATTACACAAAATCCTATTCTTCACACTCGCTGCAAATATGTGGATGTTCGCCATCATTTTATTCGCGATCATGTTGAAAAGATGAACATCAAGATCGAGAAAATTCACACCGATGTCTAATGAGTTGATATTCTCACAAAGGCATTAGCCGAAGACAGATTCAAAATGCTTTGTGAGAAACTAGGGTTTATAAACCTCATCGAAATTGGTACAAGTGTTGATAACAAATAGTTGTTGGTAAAAAGCCATCTGTTGTTACACATTATTTTTAACTAGCTGATTATTTACACCATATTTCACTAATCATGCAACTAGATATTTTACAAGAAATGTGCACATCGAGCTGTTCAAAATTTAAAAATCAACAGCGAGCTGCTCCAAATTTGAAATCAGCAGCTAACTGTTAATTGAGACAATAATAGATCGATCAAGGACACAAAACGATCTGCTGGAGCATTAATCAAGATATTTACAAAGAAAGTGCAAATCAAGAAGTAACAGCGAGCTGCTCAAATTGAAAAATCAACAGCGAGCTGTTAATCAAGGATAGCAGATCGATCAAGATACAAAACGATCTGCTCGGGCATTAATCAAGGGGGAATCTAAACTAGAGTCATAAATTTCAATTATTTCTCTAACTCCTTTAATATTTATGTCACATGATTAATATTAAATTCTATTTAATATTAGATAATGCCAAAAGTCCAAATGTCAGAAAAAGTGAGGAATAAAGGGAAGATCATTTAATGTTGCAATCCTCGGTTCCCGTTTCAAGGAAATGATATGACTCTTTTGAAGACGCAATTTGATGGCGTGTGTACTTCAATCGACTTTTGAGCGGCAAATGATTAAATCAGGGAGTAATCTCAACCATTAGATATTATTATTTTACATGATTTAATCTGATCCATTCATTATTTGCCTATATATATGTGGTGGTTTGAGTGTTTCTCTTCTTACACTTTCAAACTTCCCTCTATCCCAAAACCTAAAACCACCATTGTTACTCTCGAGCTTTTCTTACAAAACTCCTCACTCTCACAAAGTTAATCAAAACCCTTTTAAAAATGACTGCATCTGAAGTTAGTTCTACATCGTCACATGCATCTCTGATTCCTTTGTCGGAGATGCTTCACACGATAGAGGCGAAATTATCGTCGGAGCCTCGCGCTGTACTCACACATCACGGGTTTCGTACCATAGATGTTCTGTTCTCTCAGATTGAGGCTTTCACAGTTTAAACTCACACAAAGCATGAACTAAGGTTTCATATCTGTGTTTATCTTGCTTATGATTTGTATAAGCATGAACTAGATTTTCACACGTTCAGTAAATGATTATTTCAAATATTTTTTTTGTGTTAATCTCGTTAAGATATATAATGATTTTGTGCTCAGATGTTCATAGCCAGAATAATAATAATATATGTCTTTAAATCATACAGTGTGATATTGGTTTATTAAAACTCAGAAACCAATAATTGTGACAATAACTGGACTAAACGTGTTTAATTATGTGTTAATCACTCTCGCTATATGTTTATCCTCTTGACTCAAAATAACTCTCGCTGTCATTATTACATAGCTTCCACTTACCAGCGAACTGTCCCAGATACTTAATCAAAATCTATGTTTTTTTATTTAGGGTTCCACAAAATTATCACTACGGAACAAGATTATTATCTTCCCTGACAGATTGCTCTATTTTATTGCTCATGGATGGTAGATGAGCGAGAGGAATACAGCATCAAGATACCCACTAGAAAATCCAAAGAGGAAAACATGCGCACAATAGTGATAGAAATGATACTACAAACTTATCATCTCACTGATGAAGGGGAGATCATTGTTGAAGAGGTCACGGATGAGCAAATACAACAAGCTATTGACATAATGGTTGCACAACCATTCACCTGGACTGGGAATGCATTTAACAGGGCGATGCTTCCTAGTTACCGCCTGCTTCTTGACTACGTCCAGAGGGTGTTTTTAGGACACCAAGGAACTTATGATTCAGTCACTGCTGGCAAACTCAAGATTATGACGGCTGTGTTGTTCAATCTCAAAGTGAATTGGGCCAGGTAGCTGCTCAAACTCATCGTTGATGAGGAACAATAGATAGATATACGCCAAGACACAAATGACAACTGTACATGGCTTAACGTAAAGAGACCTCTCCGCCTTTCCACCAAGATTAGCACCATCATCGCCGGTTATTTTCAAAAGGACAAATGGCACAAATCGGTGGAATTTAGCAAAGATTGGATCTTGCCTAGGACAAGGCATTAGATCGAGATGTCTATTGGGATAGCATCTCAGATTTTCCTAAAGGTCATTGATGACAAGATAAAGCAAGCCATGATTCGAATTGGACAATCGAATAAGGAATGGGTAATTCCTACTAAGAAGCCAGAAATAGTTGGCGAAGCAGCTGTGGCCCAAACACATGAAGAAGTACCTGCCGATCGACCTGCTAAAAGAAAAGCAGTTGGTAATCCAAAACCAGCTGTTGGTGCTAAGAAAGTTAAGAAACCCTCCAAGGACCGATCTCCTGTGGTTCAACCACAAAAAAAGAAGGCATTAAAGAAGGTGACTAAGGAAGAGACAAGTAAGCCCACTGCTAGCAACCTCGAAGAAGAGTTGGATGAAACCGTTGTTGAACATACCAGGGAGCCACCTGCCCTTGATATAAATGAGGCCGATGTGGAGGTCGATGCACATGAACAGCCCGCTGCTGACATTGATGAAAGACTCAGATGGTCACAATTAATCTTTCAACAACTACAAGAGTGATACAAAGCAGAAAGTAAGAGTGATCTTATTTTCTAACAGT
>JAPKLX010000182.1:21203-63502 GCA_026898415.1 Leonotis leonurus | reverse complement strand
GTTTTTAAGTCTTGATGTTATCTGAAGTGTTGACCTAACATTTGTGTTTTTGTGTTCTTCACATGAATGCTGACTGGGACTCCAGCTCAGCATGACGTGGAATGGTGACATAGTATCCAGCTCAGCATGACAAGTGGTGATGCCTTGACACCCAGCTCAGCAGGCACGTGGAGTGCTGACTTGGCAACGTTGAAACAGCATGTAGGCTGGAGTAGAGACCAAGTCGTGCTAGGCAGAATGTTGACTTAGCTTCTAACACAACATAACAACTGTTGTTGATCTCAGCATCCAGGTACACAGCCACGTGGAAGGCTGATTTGGCAGTGACTCAGCATCCAGGTCCACAACCACGTGGAAGGCTGACTTGGCGTCTGAAGACTTGAGTGAGAATGCACGAAGAAAAACTATAAAGACCGAGTCTTGAGGAGAAAGCTAAATAATGGAAGGCACTTGAGAGTTTGACGCTAAATGGAAGTCTGTTACCGTGAATGTCGGAGTCCACACCAACTGCCCAGCGAATCTTGCGGAGCACGACAGCGGTTGAGATATTTATGCTAGTAGGATTCTGTTCCACAAATCCAGGAGTCACCAACCAACTGTTGTCATGCAGTTGAGATATTCATGCTAGTGGAATTCTGTTCCACAAATCCAGGAGTCAACAACCAACTGAAGTGGTTCCACAATTCCAGGCTGTTATGCGGAGAGCAACAACTGAACAACTAACTGCGAGAATTATGGAAGACATGGGCCAGCAGTTGCTATATTCATGGACCCAAGCCCATGTTGTCTATCTATAAATACTAGAGTCATTCATTAAGTTGAGTGCGGATTTTGAGATGATATGAGACGTTTTTGATAGACACTTTTGCAGATTTATATCGTAGTTTAGTACGTGTGATCTTTGTCCTTAGAAGATCATACTTTTAGTAATTTAGTGAGAAGTGTTGTTGTTGTTGTTGTCCGTAACATTGTAAACAACACAACACTTATTTTGATTATTCTTTCTGGCCGTAAAGGCTGCCGTGTAGGTTGTTCATTAACACAGCCTACATAAAATTATCTCTTGTGTTCAGTTTAGCTTCTGCAACAACTATTTAGAGTAGGTGATACACTTTCAGCTATAATGCAAAATCCAGTTTTACAGACAAGATGTAAACATGTTGATGTGAGACATCATTTTATAAGAGACTATGTAGAAAGGAAGCACGTCCAGATCGAGAAGATACACATAAATATTCAATGAGCTGATATATTGACAAAAGCACTACCAGAAGAATGATTCAAGATGCTATGTGGAAAGCTAGGACTGCTAAACCTAGATGAAAGAATCAGATCAACACCAGATCTTTAAAATCATATCATATAGCAGGTTGAAGAAGTATATATTACAAACTATGGAAATTTACAGAGGAGAGAATGTATGATAACAGATCATCATAGAGATCGTGAGAATCAGATTGTCAACCAGATTGACAGTCGACAAAGTGGTATCAGAGCCTCCACTCGACACATTGAGTGAGGTCCTGATCCATATCTCAACTGTTGTTTTAACATGGATCCTAACAGCCTTGGAATGCTCAGACTGTCGGTTCTCGATGGATCAAATTACTCTTACTAAATAATGAGAATGCCGACGCATATCAAGTCAATTGATAGGAGAGCCTGACTATCTGTAGAAAATGGATGGTCTCCTCCCTAGACCACTGATGCTCAAGGAGATGTTACACCACCACCACTTGAGCAGTGGACTAAAGATCAAAGTTATGCTGCCACGTATGATGACAGAGCATTAAACACAATCTACTCTTGTGTTTATGTAAACATCTTCAAACTCATAAAGAATTGCGCTTGTGCAAAAGATGCATGAGATATTCTCCAAAGGCACTATGAAGGTGACACAAGTATTAAGGAATCCCGATTGCGCATCCTCACCTCAAAATTCGAAAACATGCGTATGGAAAATGATAAAAATATTAGATGCTATATGAAGAGGATACTTGACATTGCTAATGAGTGTCAAGATCTTGGTGATCCTCTAAGCAACAACATACTCGTATCCAAAGAATTAAGAACCTTGCCATCAAGGTTTGATATGAAGGTCACTGCCTTTGAAACATCTAAAAATGTTGCTGCAACAGAGTTCATGGATCTCATGAAAACCTTAAAAACGTACGAGATGAACCTGGAGGAGAGGGGACCAACAAGCAAAAAGAAGGCCATAGCGTTGATGGCTGGATCTTCAAGAGAAAGTATGATCAAGGAGATCAGGGACATAACCGATGAGGATGAAATCGAATTGGAAGAGATCAAAGAAGGAGATGATGTTGCCCTGATCACACACAAATTCAACTCCATGATAAGAAAGATGAATCAAGATAATTTGAGTCTCGGAAGGTTGAGTATCAAACACCTAAAGGGAGAGAAGCCGCTCCACCAAGGAACTTTAGAAAATCCTACTCCAGTGAAGGTTTTAGACATGACTCCTTCGACATCAACAATGTTCAGTGTAGAGAGTGCAAAGGATTTGGAAATTTCGCAAAGGAATGTGCAAACACACTGAGGAAATGTAGAAAATCCTATTGGGTGTCATGGAGTGAGGATGAAGCAGAATTTTTCTCCAACCTTGACTGAACAAGTGATGAGGATGAGGAGAGTGAGAAAGCTGCTACAACAACAACACAAGAGAAGACTGTAACAATGTGTACCTCGTGTGCCGAGACACTCCAAAATGAAGAAAATGATAATCCCTTGGGATTTGATCCATGGAAAAAATCACTGTCCGACATTGAAGATGATGATGCACTTGTGTTACGCAGTGACATGTATAACATTAATTCATGTTTACATTTTAGAAATGTTACTGCACTTGTTTACTCAACAGGTGAGGAGGATCTCCTGGAAGAATTGGACAACTAAGAATGTGATGACAACACCATACTGGTAGTCCCGGAGCTAAAGAGTTTGTATGAAGAACTGCTCCACAAATGGAAACGACAAGCTTCCGACTTAAGAGTCAGCATTGAGTGAAAACTCTCACCTCAAATGTGCGTTAGCTAAGACAGAAGCTATTTTAACTAAGAAGGACATGGAGCTACAGAAAGAAACTACGGAACTCCAGAATGCAGAGCTCACCATTCGAAAGTGGAACACAAGAACCTATAAAAGTGATGAATTGTTCAACAAACAACATAACAACACCGAAGGTCTTGGCTATCAAGCTGGATCAAGCAGTCAACCACTTGTGATGCCAACAATTGCTCCAACACAGTCTAACCCATCTAGTAAAAATAATGGGCGATAGGTAAGGAAAGGTAAGAAACGTAGGACATATGTTTGTCACTATTGCCTTAATCCAGGTCTTATTAAACCCTTCTGTATTAAACGATTGAATGATGTTGAAAAAGCTAACATGTTGTATCATCAGTCAACACAACACATGAAGGTGAGCAAAGTCCCTAAGAAGATTTGGGTTAGAAAAGACAAGGTAAATTGTTTTGTGGTGTATACTACATTACGAACAAGCACCTTAGGATCCTGGTACTTTGGCAGCGGATGTTCCCGTCACATGACAGGCAGCAAAGCATGTCTGACTTACTATGAGTTTTGTAATGGAGGAAATGTCTCCTTCGGAGGTCGTTCAAAGGGAAAAATTATCGGTAAAGGTTTACCCGCTTTAAAGAATGTTCTACATGTTCAAGGGCTTATTGTTAATTTAATTAGTATAAGTCAATTATGTGATGACAATTTACAAGTGAGGTTTACAAAAGATGCATGTCAAGTATACAATAACATGAACATGTGAAGCAGATAATACTGTGTTGTGGCATCAACTGCTCGGACATACTAACTTTCGTAATGTTGATAGGTTGACAAAGATGGAAGCAGTTCGAAGACTGCTTAAACTCAACAAGGCTGATAAGATTGTCTGCAAAGATTGTCTAAAAGGAAAACAAGTGCATGCCTCACACCCTGTTGTTAATCATCGTGAACAAAACTTTGGTACAACTCGCTATTTTGAGTTAGTACATATGGACTTAGTTGGACCAATTGAAGTTGAAAGCCTTGGAGGTAAAAGGTATGTTCTTATAATTGGTGATGACTACTCGAGGTATACCTAGACTTTTTACCTTAGAGAAAAATCTGAGGCATTCGATAATTTCAAAAATCTGTTTGCTCGTATGTCTAACTTGTTTGGTGTGAAATTTTTTCGAATAAGAACAGATAATGGACGTGAGTTCGAAAATGCACAATTCACTACTTTTTCTGAGAAAAAGGGTATCTCTCAGGAATTATCAGCCTTGAAAACACCTCAACAAAATGGGGTAGTGGAACAAAAGAATCAAACACTGATTGAAATGGCTAGAGTGACGTTGAGCACGAAGAAAATCGCAAAGCGTCTTTGGGCAGAAGCAGTAAGCACTGTGTGTAACATCAACAATCGCATCAACATCAAACCAGGAACCTTCAAAACACCATATGAAATATTAAGAGGGAGAAAGCCTAACCTCCAATATTTTCATATTTTTGGGTATGTGTGTTATATTTTGAATGATAGGGAGTACCTTACAAAACTTGATGAAAAAGTGATAAGGGGATATTTGTAGGTTACTCTTAGAATAGTGCTACGTATAGAGTATATAACTTAATGTTACATATTATTCAAGAGTCTGTAAATGTTGTATTTGATGATGCTGCGATTGTTGCAGGAACAAAAGAGGTAGAAGAGACTCAAATAGGCTTTGGAAGGACATATCAAGAAGGTATCCCAGATGTTGCTGCAACAACTCAGGAAACACACTCACAATAGCCAGAACCCGAAGAAAACAATCTGGAATTTGAGGTCCATAGAGGAAGTGAAAGAAGGGAATCACCTAGAAGGATAAGAGCAAACCATCCAACTTCTCAAATTATAGGTAATGTGCAAGATGGAATCTGCACGAGATGTAAGCCCCCTGTAAATTGTAGAGAAATGGTTTGCATGTTTACTAAGTGTGCTACACTTCTTGGTGTGAGTTGTTTTATGTTAAAAATAGAACCAAAAAATGTGAAAGAAGCTCTAACTGATGAGTGTCGAATAAATGCTATGCAGGAGGAATTGAATCAGTATGTGCATAATGATGTATGGTACTTGGTTTCTAGACCTGTTGACAGGAATGTTATAGGAACAAAATGGATATTCAAGAACATATCTGATGAGCATGGTACCATTGCGCGTAACAAGGCAAGACTAGTTGCACAAGGATACACACATGTAGAAGGGATTCACTTTGATGACACATTTTCCCCTGTTGCAAGAATTGAGTCCATTCGGCTTCTCCTAGCCATAGCGTTTTACCTCAACATTACACTGTACCAAATTGATGTGAAAGTCGCCTTCTTGAATAGGGAGCTAAAGGAAGATGTTTATGCTGAGCAACCGAAAGGGTTTGAAGATCCACACAATCCAGAGTATGTGTTCAAGCTAAAAAAAGGCATTATACGGTTTGAAATAAGCCCCAAGAGCTTGATATGAGCATCTGATAAGGTTCTTACTCACATACGGATTTGTGTATGGAAGTGTGGACAGAACATTGTTCGTAAAGCGGGAGAACTCAAAAATACTCATCACTCAAATATATGTTGATGACATGATCGTAGGGTCCACCTCACAAAAATTACTTGATGATTTTGCAGGTGCCATGCCCAAGAAATTCGAGATGAGCATGGTTGGAAAACTTGCATATTTCCTAGGGCTGCAAGTCAAGCAGGGAAAAGATGGAATATTCATATCCCAGAGCAAATATGCAAAAGATATGATCAAGAAGTTCAAGCTTGAAGGCAGCAAACCCATGCAAACTCTAATGGGTCAAGTGACAAAGTCTCAAAGGACGAGTTAGGAGAAGATGTTGATTCAACATTGTAGCGGTCAATGATAGGGAGTCTCTTATATCTCACATCTACTCGTCCTGACCTAATGTACAATGTGTGTGTATGTGTCAGGTATCCCAAAATGTCACATCTCAAAGGTGTGAAACGAATCATCAGGTATGTTGCGGGAACAACAAAACAAGGTATATCCTTCACTAAATACACCAACCTATCCCTTTTATGATTTAGTGATTTAGACTGGGTTGGAGACCTAGATGATATGAAGAGTACGAGTGGTGGATGACGAGCTTGTCTAGGTGTAGATCGAGTCTTCTTTTTTTTTTGTTTTTGTGTCTATGTCTGGGAGGAAACACTTTTGTGAGACATGTAGTTGGGACCATTCTTGGGCAAGTCAGGCCACATTTCGTGAAAGAGGCAAATTCCAGGCGTTGTAACACCTTGAGCTAGGAACATCTGTGCTTAAGACAATATACCGCGCGGGATCTGGACGTGACATTTCAAAGCTAGAAGGCGAGGTTTCTTGAGCAGCACATTAGGCAAACCGTTTGGAGAATCTCTGTGCCCAAGATAGTGTACCTGGCGAACGAGGAGCTGAAAAAGAAAGATTTGACGAGATCTTTGGAGGAGCAGATACAGATTCTAACTGCGGAGCGCAAACAAGGAAACATATATTTCCTTTATCATACCAGAGTTACAAAAGGAAAGAATCAAGGCGGTCAACTACTGGACATACTAAGCATCCATCCAAAAAGGAAAGAAGATCTTCCATACAAACCCTAGCCACCACCAAGATGAGTTGAATCCTCACCAAGACGATGCACAAGGTATGATCATGAGTAAGACGGCGAGGAGAACGTTCATCCAGAATACTTTATGCTACCTGGAGAAGCTTGGAGCAGAAGAAAGGAAAGTTCGGGCAGGTTGGAAGGCAAGGTGCATACGCCGTATGTCTTGACCATGTCCTTGGGCAAGGTGCGGAAGATCTTGGCAGTCGCGAGAAAATAAGGAAAGAAATCTTTATTTCCTTCCACAATGGATATGCACGATTTGGACCTCATTGATGATAGGGATGGATATATTTGGAGATATTTATGCAAGGAAAGACATCTCTTGAAACCCTAGCTTACTCAGAACGTCATGGGCCTGACCCATAGCCCACTCCAGGTTCTATATAAAGCCTTGGCAGCAGCAGTCAGCAGATACGAAGAAAGAGAACATATATACGACATAACGTGAAGTACGTGGAGGAGAGCCGTTGCTGCACGAACCACTCACACTCCTCGTTCTTTCTCTTAGTAAATTATAGATTGATATTTTGAGAGTCTGAGGGAGGAAGAAACGAAGCGTTCGGGCACCTTTTATTATCCTTGTATTTATTTGCCTTGGTCAGGGTTGGGCCTGCCATGGATTGCTTTTTGTGTTCTATATAATTCTAGTACGTTTCCTTTTACCTTTTCTTTTTCGTTTCTTTTATTTATGTCTAGGTAATTTTAATACTTGGTTTGGGTTAAACAATTTTAGCTAAGATCAACTTATCATTGTGAGGTCTAACTTGGCCAACATAGTTGCATGTGTGTGTTCCTAAAGCGCTAGATCTAATTTATACAACTTGCCAACCCCTTGAAGTTGAGCGCGCGGCGACGTCTTGGACAAGGTCTGGTTACAACTGCGAGCTGGAAACTCCAAGTGTTAGTGACTTCCTTCTTGCCAGCCAGACGGATCAGCGTGGTGATGTAGGTGGGGACGCCATGACACGGGCCTCTGAGATGGTGTGCCCATGGTTGATGTGTTCCCCGCGAATGCCTATTTGGGTACCCTGGAGTAAGCTTGGTCCAGGAGCAATCTTTGGCAAGGGGGATATGGAATGAGTAACCCTTACCTTCTGGGTTGAAAAGGTGTGTTGGGCGGGGCTTTAGTGGCTATGTGATGAGTAAAAAGGAGGTTGCCTGAGTGATGCGTTTGGGTGGTAGGAGTAAAACCCCATTCTTACGCCTGCCTTTAACCAATGACATGTGTATGCAACGAGAATATTTGTACCGATGACCAAGGACTTGATCAAGGCGTAACAAGTTGAACCCCAAGCCAAGTATCGTTTTGCTTTTTACTTTTCTTTTGTTTTATTTCAGGTTTTGGTTACTTTCCTGCCCGAGGCAGGCCTCCCTTAACAAAATATATAAATCGTGACAGAGAAAGAGAGTACACCAACTCCCTGTGGGATCGACCCTATACTTGCCACTATGCGGAACCTAGTGAAGAGTATAGGTATTATAAATTTATCTTGACAGGAGCGATAACGGCTGGGCTCCGTCCGGTTGATGTTGTTGCTAGGAATGATATTGCTTTTCAAGTATTTAATCAACCTCCCAGCGCCGTCAAATTAACCCCAAAGCTCACACCCGTCAATGGATGTTTTTTTCTTGGTAATAACCTCATATCCTAGCACAATAAGAAACAAAATTGTGTCTTCCTTTCTACGGCAGAGCAGAGTATGTTGCGGCAGGTAGTTATTGTTCTCTTGGTTAAAACAAATGTTGAATGATTATGGAGTTGAGAGAAAGAGTCTAGTGGTGTATTGTGACAACATAAGTGCTATTAACATATCTAAAAATCATGTTCAACACTCTAGAACTAAGCACATTGACATAGGCACCACTTTGGATCATGAGAAATTTGTAAATTTACGAAAATCTCTTGGTCTATGTGTTCTCGCATAACTCTTCAAAAGTCTGTTTGTTGCATCAGCATATTTGATAACATCTTAAGGATGCAACTATTTGTTACCCCATATATTGCTATAACATTGTCTCCTGTGCACTCAGGTTATTATCTCCACACGTTCCTCCGCTGAAACATAACATTGTGTGCATATATATATATTTATCTATTTATATAGTGCGGTGTTTAGTATGTTTTAGTTATGTTTTTGGTTGTCATTTTGTCGTGTCTAGTGTTTAGGTCGTTCTTTTTCGTGTCTTTTATTGTTAGTTTTTACACCAGTTGTGTGTTTTCATGTTTTGAATGTAGGAAAATTAAACGAGGGAAATATGGAGCTAGAAGTCGTGCCATGTGTGTCACCTATGGAAGCTGAGCGAAGCGGGAAGAATGGAAGAGTACATGAAGAGGAAAACCGAGCCAAAGAAGGAGCTCAGCGCCCGCTAGCACCCTAGTGCCCGCTGGGGTGCCGCTGCAGAAAACTTCAGAGTGCAGAGGCCAGCAACCACTGGCTTCCCAGAGGCCGTTGGCTCTACAGTAATTGTGCGTCAGGAAGGCATAGCCAGCGACCACTGGCTGGCAGTTGCAGGCGTGGTTAAAACTCCTTTGGGCATCATTTTCACGAGGAGAACAAAATTGTACTCGGATATTTTGACTCTAGAAACACATTTCATTGCTTTAGTAGTTAGTTCTTGGTAATTTCAAGTGGATTGGAGTACTTTCCAACTTAGATTGTGACGATCCTTAGTAAGTTCATGTTCATTTACTTTTCTATGGATTGTTCTCTACTCATGGTTGGCTATATCTTTTCTATGGTTTGATTATCTCAATCTATTACTTGATGCTTTAATTCGATCTTTAATTGATTGTTTAATCCCTGCTTAAGAGTTTATGTGCTTGTTCAACATGCATACTCTAGATGTGGAACTAATTGATGAATTACTCTACGTCTCTTTTCTTAATTGAACAACCAAACACTATAATCGGAATCTTAAAAAGTGTGATTTGTACACATGAGTGATGATCACCAATTAGCCTTAAGAAGACGCAAGTGATTAGCTAATCAATTTAGGAGAATCCTATTAAAAGCATGAGGTTGATTGAACGAGCATTAAGTGTAGATTGTAGATGATCTTTACCCTAGGCTTTAATCCATTTGTGTACCTCATTTATTGCTTTTCATCAGTTAGACAATTATCATCTCCTCAATCTGATTTAGAGTGTTTAGGTATTATTTGTTCTTCGTTCAAGTGCTTGTATACTAAAACAATTGTTGGTGTGTGGGGCCAGTACGTCAATTCTGATGGGCGCTCCCGATCCAACAGTCTTTTTGATGGTCGTTGAAGTCAGTGAGTATCTGGGTAGCTTTCTCTTGAAGAGTGTTGCAGGTTGTTGTCAAGCAGTCTTCAACTCTAAGAGTGATCAGATTATCCAGTTGATAGTTGTTGAATGTCTTGGGTTCCCTTTCCAGAAGTTCTTCCATGGTGTAAAAATTGACATGTTTCTTAAGCTTCTGGGCAGCTCCCTGTGTGTAGATCTCATTGCTCGGCTCCCCGCCAATGTGCTGGCCCACTGGTTCATCATCGCCTGAATCAAGATCTATGATTGGTGTTTGCTTGGTAGACTTCTGTGATGAAGCTGCTGCTGGTGGTTGTTGTTGTTCTGTGGGAGATGCTTCTGGAACTGCAGAAGGTGTTGGCTCCAAATTAATCTTCAAGCTTTCTGCCTCTTGTTTCATAAGGCCAGAGATGAGGTGCTTGTATTCTGTTCGAATTTCATGGACGGTGGAGACTTGAAGTAGACTCAGCAGCGTTGCTTCTTCCTTCTTTAAGTCATCGATTGTTGTGAGTTGAAGCAATGCATCAAATATATAATACTCGTTGTCCTTGACCAGTAAGTAAAATTTGACGCGAGTTGCTGCTCCTAAGCTTTCTGGGAGCAAGTGAATTCCAGGAAATTCTTGAAGCACAGAGTGTTTGGCTTCATTTTCCAGCAAGTTGATGACACTTTCTGCTTGCTGTTTTCTTTCTTCGGCTTCATCAGCAGATGATCCTTCCTCATCATCCTCGCTGATTCTGTCCGTCCGATGTGGAGAAGGTGTAGCTGATCTGGCAGGAGAAAAATCTTTCTCCTGATGTGGAATATGACTTGTTTCTTGTTCCACCTCAGTTGCTAGAGTCTCTGTTTGTTCTGCTGGTGCCTGTGGTGTTTCTTCTTCATGTTCTGGTATATCCGATTGTTCTGCTGTAGCTGCTGGTGGTGGTGATGATTCTTGAACCTTCTGTAATCTGCGTTTCTTCTGCTTTGGTTGTGAAGCTGATGTTTCTGTCTCAACAGAGCTACCTCGCTTGACTGAAGTCTTGCGAGTAGTCTTCTCCTTCAAAACTTTCTCTTTTGTGGATTTTCCCTTCTGCTTCTCAACACCTTTAGAAGGTGGCATCCAAGTAGGATTAGAGCAACCCACTTCCAGTGCTGCTTCACAGTGTACTTCATCAGGTATTTTGTTGAAAAATTGTGGTGCTAGTCCCAAGGACATCTCCAATTGATGTTGATCTTTGGGTATGGAAAGATTAGTGTTGAATTCCACTGCATCATCCCAGACTTTCTGCTTGAAAAATCTTTCCACCATTAAGCTGATCTTGGTGGAGTGTCGTAGATTTCTTCTAACTTCCACCGAAGTGCCTTTGCCTCTGTTATCCTTGGTATAAGTGACCAATTTTGCTTCCTTGGCCATCAGTTCAAACAATATTCTGCTCCAGTTGACTCGAAGATTGAGGACAACCGCTGTGAGAATTCGGAATTTCTCAGGGGTCACTTGATCATACAACCCACTGTGATTCAGGAATATCTTCTGAATTATCTCGAGTAATAGCTTGAATCCTGGTTGAAGTAGGGATCGTTGAAACATTCTTCCAGTGTATTTTATCGGTATCACCATCACTAATTCCACTGCTTCTTGCAGTTGTGCAGAAGTAATCTCTTCCAAGGATAGACCTTCGTCCTTCAACCTATATGCTTGGTTGATCATTTCAATCACGTTGTATGGGGTTTTGCTTGTTCTATCACCAATCGGCATTAGCACGTTTGCCTCAAATCCATGCTTGTCATTCTGCCAAGTTAGATAAAACGTGGCGACTTGTTTTGCCAAAAACATATTCGGATGTGAAGTAACAATGTTGCAGAACCCTATCATAATAAGATCATTCAACACAAATGTAGATATATTCATCAGTTTATATGAACACATATGAATATTCTCACATGAACAGTAACTTAGATAGATAGAACATATTTAACGGTTCACAGATCATGTAAGGCAATACATGTAATCATTCGCAGATAAAAAGAATATTTAATAAACTTAAAACCTTTGCAGCGTGTGACCATGGCAAAGATTTCTTCAAGTTTTTGAAATCCATGGGTGTCAAGAACAACATATGGTTCAGGCGAAAGAAACTTCTGAACCTCGGCAACGTGTTGGAGAAATAGAGAAATTTGTGGTGCCATGATCAAATCGCAAAATGTTTGAAAAGAGATTTGCAGAAATTTAGAGAAATTCTTAAGTGCTTAGAGAGAGTAGTGCTCAGTGCGATGAAGTGAAGGTGAACAGTTCTGAGATGTATATCGCATATATATAACAAAGAATAAGGAAGATGAAGGAGGTAAATAAGTAAAAGATAGGCTGAATATCTTCCCTTTTTAGATTTTCCCGCTTCTTTCTTTTATTTTGCCGCGTTTACTTGGTGTGATGTACGCTCTAGATTCTAGGGTTGTAGGATAGCGCGTGCAAATCTTTTCCTTCAGTGCAACTTTCCTTTTTCCTGTTTTCGCAGGGATTTTCTTGATCACAGTTCCCAAAGGTGGGCTAATCATCATTTAAGATAAAGATTTTAGTAAATCTAGATCAAAAAGGTAACTTTTTCAGACTGTAATCTTGGGTGTTGATTGTACGGAGTGACACCATGTCTCTTAAGACGCTTCCGATTCGTAGAAAATTCCCCCTTGACTTAGTAATTAAGAAATAGATTCCACGTGTCACTTTCTTCAGATTAGGCATTATGAATATTCTGATAACTATCTGATGTCAATCTTCTGTTGGCTTTCTGTTGTCAACTATCTGGTAGTCTTCTGTTGTCAGCTATCTGGTGACCTTCTGTTGATAACTCTCTGGTGACCTTCTGTTGATAGCTATCTGGAGACCTTCTGTTGACAACTCTCTGGCGACCTTCTGTTGATAGCTATATGGAGACCTTCTGTTGACAACTCTCTAGCGACCTTCTGTTGTTCTCCATCTAGACTGAGTAATCCAAGTTTACCACACAGCATCTTAAACCTTTCTTCTGGTAAGGCTTTAGTTAAAATATCAGCACGTTGAATATCTGTATGGATTTTCTCAATCTGGATGTGCTTTCTTTCTACATGATCTCTGATAAAATGATGTCTCACATCGACATGCTTGCATCTTGTGTGAAGTACTGGATTCTGTGTTATGGCTATTGCGCTTGAACTGTCGCAAAATATAGGTATCTCATTTACTTCAATCTCATAATCTTTAAGTTGCTGTTTTAACCACAGAATTTGTGCACAACAGCTTCCAGCAGCCATATATTCTGCTTCTGTTGTTGATGTGGCAACAAATGTCTGTTTCTTTGAAAACCAAGATATCAATTTGTTTCCTAGAAACTGACATGTGCCAGAGGTAGACTTTCTGTCTAGTTTGCATCCTGCATAATCTGAGTCAGAATAGCCTGTTAGTTCAAAGTTGTCATCATGTGGATACCAGAGACCAACGTGAGTTGTTCCTTTAAGATATCTAAGTATCTTCTTGGCAGCTTCCATATGGGATTCTTTGGGATTGGCTTGATATCTTGCACACACTCCAACTGCAAAAGTGATATCTGGTCGACTTGCAGTGAGATATAATAGTGATCCAATGATCCCTCTATATTGTGTGATGTTAGCTGGTTTTCCTTCTGGGTCTGGATCTATCTTCCCGTTGGATTGCATTGGGATTTTAACCTCTCTGCTGTATTTCATCCCAAATTTGACTAGCAGATCATTGATATACTTTGCTTGATTAACAAAGATACCGTCTGGAAGTTGCTTTACCTGCAATCCTAGAAAGAAATTCATCTCCCCCATCATGGACATTTGATATTTGTTTTTCATTAGTTCTGCAAATTTATCACACAGATAGGGAGATTGTGATCCAAAGATTATGTCATCGACATATATCTGGACCAACAGAATGTGTTCTTTGACTTTGATGACAAACAGTGTCTTGTCAACAGAACCTCTTCTGAAGCCTGATTCCAGTAGGAATGTTGACAATGTTTCATACCACGCTCTGGGTGCCTGTTTCAAACCATAGACAGCTTTAGCTAGTCTATATACTCTCTGGTCAGGATTCTCTTCTTCAAAACCAGGTGGTTGCTCAACATACACTTCTTCTTCAAGTATGCCATTTAGGAATGCACTTTTAACATCCATCTGGTATACTTTAAATCTTTTGTATGCAGCATATGCTAAAAATAACCTAATTGCTTCCAATCTGGCAACTGGTGCAAAAGTCTCATCGAAGTCGATACCTTCCTGTTGATTGTATCCTTTTGCAACAAGTCTAGCCTTGTTTCTGACTACTTCTCCGTTCTCATCTCGTTTGTTTTTGAATACCCATTTGACACCTATCACTCCCTGATGTTTTGGTCTATCTACCAGATACCAGACTTGGTTTCTTTTGAACTCATTGAGTTCTTCTTGCATAGCAATAACCCAGTCTGCATCTTTGAGAGCTTCATAAGTGTCAGAGGGTTCAACACGTGATAGATAGCGACTGAGAAGTGCACTTTCTCCATGCATTCTTCTAGTTCTCACTCTATCTGTTGGGTTCCCAACAATCTGTTCAGAAGGATGGTTTTCTTGAATCCATTTCCTTCTGCTAGATATCTCTTCTTCTGATATCTCAGGTTCTGGTTCATTTGCTGGGTCCTCGAATTCTGGATGAGATGTTTGGAAAGGATTTTCAGCTTCTGGTTCTTCTTGATTATTATTCCAACCATTTGTATCTCTTGATTCTTCGGGTTGATCTGGTTCTGGCTCATTAGTATTGTTTCCTTCTTCTGGCTGATTGTGTTCTGGTATAGTTAAGGTTGTCTGTTCTGTTCCCCCTTGCTGCAAGCTTACTACTTCAGCATTGTTTGGAACTTCAACATCATTCTCTTCTGATGTATTCCAGATTAGAATATCTTCTAGCAGAATTCCTTTTGCTTTCTGGTTCTTGTTCTGTTCTTGTGTTTGATCAACATCTAGGTTTCTGTCACTAATAACAGATTCATCAAAAACAATATGAGGTGTTACTTCCACAATGTGAGTCCTCTTGTTAAAAACCCTATATGCTTTGCTAACATCAGAATATCCTAAGAATATTCCTGGATCAGCTTTGCTATCAAAGGTTTTCAACTGAGATTTCCCATTATTGTGAATGTAACAAAGACAGCCAAAAGAGCGAAAATAATGTATCCTGGGTTTTCTGTTGTTCCATATCTCGTAGGGTGTCTTCCCATGTCTGATGGTAACAACTGATCTGTTCTGTGTGTAGCATGCTGTATAGATGGCTTCTGCCCAAAATTTCTTTGGTAATCTGGTTGCATTGAGCATAGTACGAGCTGCTTCCTTTAACGATCTGTTTCTTCTTTCAGCTACCCCATTCTGTTGAGGTGTTCTGGCTGCAGATGTCTGATGTGTAATTCCCATCTGGTTGCAGTAATCCTCAACCTTCTGGTTTAGGAACTCTGTTCCACGATCTGTTCTGATGGTGGTAACAGAAACTTCCTTTTTCTTGGTGATTTTGTTAAGAAAGTTTGGCAGCTTCTCCAGAGTTTCTTTCTTCTTATACAGAAATATTACCCAGGTAAATCTTGAATAATCATCAATGATGACCAGAGTATATTTTCTACCATTTATACTTAATGGCTTAACTGGACCAAATAAGTCTAAATGTAGTAACTCTAAGATTCTGGTAGAGGACTGAGCAGATTTGCTAGAAAATGATGATCTGGTTTGTTTTCCGGCTTTACATGCTTCACAGATGTGATTGTTGTCATATATTTGATCTGGTAGTCCTTCAACTAGTTTCTCTCGTGCAATCTTATTGATTGACTTGAAATTGAGATGGCTTAATCGTTTATGCCAGAGCCAACTAGTTTCTGAAACTGTCTTAGTGACTAGACATGTCTCAATCTGGTTGTCCCATTGCACAATGTATAATCTATCCTGCAATTTCCCGGTAAGGAGTATCTCATCTCCTTCCTTGTTCTTAACCAAACAATTGTTAGCGTTAAAAACAATCTGATTACCATTGGTACAGAACTGACTTACAGAGAATAGATTGTGGCTAAGTCCTTCAACATATGATCCAAAAGTGACATGAGGTCCTGGTTTCTCTATGTAGTCTGATAGTAGGTTCTTGTCACACGTCATGTGTTTTGAACAGCCACTATCTATTATCCAGATTGCTCCTTTTGCTATTTTGTACCTTCTTGCAGTCTTCTGATCCTGCAGTTAAATACACTTAGCTACCCTTCAATATTTGGGTGCTTGGTTATTAGAAAATGTTCCCTTTCGAATCCAGAACATTCTTGGGTTGGGGACAGCAATATAACAAGTAATAATATTTCCATCATTATCAACTTTTGATACAGAATGAAATATAGATGGATGGTATCTCTTTATTTCACCATTCTTCAATCCTTTATTTGTAGATGGCGTCCTGTTGACATTTTGGTTAGGTAATGTCCTGTTGACATTCTTTTTGTGAACTCTTTCTGTGTAACCTGCTGGTTGTTCCTTTACTTGATGGAACTGTCTGTTGCTGGTCTGTTTCACCATCATCTTCTGTGGTTGTTCTTTCTTGTTTCTGAGGTTTATCACCTGATCTGGAATCTGTTTCCTTTCTGGCACGAATTTCATGGTGCTAGCGGATTTCTCTGAGTGACCTGGATATCCTAATCCAGATGTACCCTGTTGTTGAATGTTGATTAACAGCTTGGCACGTTTATCACTCTTGTATATCATTTCCTTTCCTTTCTTTATCTTCTCTTCAGCAACATTGTTTCTTGTAATGAGGTCTTTGACCTTTGAATTTAGTGAATGAATCTCATTGTCTTTTCCTTTAATCTGTTCTTCCAGATCAGCAATTTTAACAGCGAACTGTGTATTAGCAGTATTCAGTATCTGTTCTGTCTTCTTCATCCTTTCATTCTCTTCAACTACTTCTTTGAATAATTTCTTGATGCTTGAGTAGCTTTTGAACATGTCATTGACTTCATCCCAAGAGTATTCATCTTGATCTTCTATTTCCTGTTCCAGATCAGTATTATTTGAAGAGTTAGAGTTGCAGGATTGTACCTCTACATCATCTAGACCGTTGTCTAGTCCTGCATAGCATTCATCCCAGTCTTCTTCTTCTTTGGCAAAGAATGCTTCATCATATTCTGTTGAACTATCAGATAGATGACTTGAGCTAGAATCTTTTTCTTCTTCTGCTATCATGGCTTTACGTTGAGCTTTTAGCTTTCTGTCCCTCTTAGCTCGTAGTTCTTCTCTCTGACTTTTAGATAAGTCTGGGCAATCGGTTTTGAAATGACCTGTTCTCCCACAACCATAACAAGTATAGTCAGAAGGATTAGTGATTTTACCATTACCTCTATTTTCTGTTTTGTCATCAGATCGTTCTGCTTCTTTGTTTTTCTGGTATCTACTCTTGTTTTCTTTGTAGTACCTTCTATATTTTCTTGATCTGACTTCCATCTTGTCCATCCTTTTTGCAATCGTTGAGAATTCTTTGAGTAATTTATCATATCCTCCTTCTGCTGGTGTAGCAGATGATGTTGATTCCTCTGTTTTGCACTTCGCTTTGAAGGCAGTCTCTTTCTCCTTCTTTGAGCTATTCTCGCTCTTCTTGCTGGAGGAGTAATCTGGTCCGTGAATTCTTCTGATGTCACATTCATGGACAGCTAGATGATCAAAAAGTGCTTCTACAGATAGATCATTAAAATCAGCACGTAGAGGTTGCATAGCTTCTGTTTTGCACTACTCCTGTTTCTGTGATACGAGTAGTTTCTTCTGTAATGGCTAAAGGTCCTTCTTCTATTACCTTCCACATCAAGCAGTGATGAGCTTTGAGACACATCTTGATTCTGAAACTCCACTCCCTGTAACCTTGGATGGAGAATTCTTCGCATGCCCTGATAACAGATGATTCCATAATGACAGATAGGATGCAGATGATGAAAAGATTTTCTAGATCTATTCAAATTGACCACGCAGGTATTAACCTTGTGAAAACAAAACAATGGTCGTATGAACCACTGCTCTAATACCACTATTGTTGGATCGGGAGCGCCCATCAGAATTGACGTACTGGCCCCACACACCAACACTTTCTTTCCCAGCCTGCTTTGTCCTCACTGACAGGCTGACCCAGGACACTTCCCAGTAGGTCACCCATAATAGTATTACTCCAAGCCAAGCACGCTTAACCTTGGAGTTTCTACTAAGGGGTCACCTGAAAAGATGATGCACCATGTTGGTATGAGTAGTACTAATCAATTCATTTAACCTCTCGTCAACAATGGTAGTGCAGGCCCTTATCGACTGAGGCAGGCCGCACTCCCATAAGTTCTCTCGGGTACGATACACGGAGGACCCCCCCTCCGGGAGGTGCTGGAGTCCACTTCCCAACAACAATGAATAGTCTTCCACGAGATTCAACATTCGGGTATGCTAACAGGTATTACAATTTTGGTTTTAATTAACTTGAGATACGTTTTTGGTCAAAAAAATTTTGCACCATTTTCGGGGAAGGCTATAGGCATTTTGGTTATTATTACTTGGTGTGTTTGTTTATTCCTTCATTTGTTGTGTTTGTGTTGTTTTGTGTTTTTGTTGTGTTTCATGATTGTGTGTGATTGTTTTTTCGTTTTCCTTTTTGTTAGGAGTTTTCAACAGCAAGTTGCGTTTGACTTCTCTTTTGTGGTTCTAGGTAGTGCATGCACGGACGCCGAAGTCTGAATAGAAGATTGATACCTGTGTTAGACAACGTGCATTGTAGGAGGGAGCTACAGACACTCAACCTAGGAGAGGAGGTTGGAAATGGTCAAGTCTTGGAATTGGGATACTAGTCTGATCATTCGAGGAGCACACCTCTACAGGATTTCGATAACGACTGGAGTGATACTAGTTCACATACAGTAATGGCGGCCCGTCAGATGAGAGACCTTGTTCGGCCAGTGATAGGAGCAGCGACATCACCCATCGTGCTGGGACAAGCATCTCGGAACTACGAGCTCAAGAATATCCATTTCAACCAGCTTCCTTCCTTTTACGGCATGCTGGCAGAGGATGCATTGAACTTCATCTAGGAGTTCTATGTTATAGTTCAATCCTTTCCTCCAGGAGGTTTGACTGAGGATCAGTTGAAGATGAGGTGCTTCCCGTACACACTTATGGACCGAGCTAAGACATGGTTCATGTCTTTAGCTCCCAATTCACTTCAAAACTGGAATCAAGTGTCCGAAGGGTTCATGTCAAAGTGGTACCCAAACCAGAAGACGCAAGAGGTGAGGTCACAACTGGTGACTTTCACGCAATCAGAAGGTGAGCCTCTTCACGAGACTTGGGAGAGATTCAAGTCCATTCAAATGCAGTGTCCCCATCACAATCTATCTCTGGAGTTGCTCAACCAATTCTTTTTACGAGAGTCTCCACCGGAATTTCCAATACATGGTGGACAATGCAGGCGGTGATATTGGGAACCGGACAGCTGAGGAGCTTATAGAAATCTTTGAAAACATGGCGATGAACTCACAGCAAAGGAGCTCCAGAGGTCCAAAGAAGAAGGTTAATGAAGCATCTTCAAGTAACAATATGGTGAGGCAGCTGTCGGAGCTAACAAGGAAGGTCCAGGCTATCCGAACTGCGGATGAGCAACCGAGAAGGAGTGCATGTAATGAAACATGTGGAATATGTGGAGAATTTGGCCACGGGGCCAATATTTGCACTAGTGCATACGAGCCACATATGGAGCAGGAGGAGCAAGTGAATGCTCTCAAAAACTTCCAACAACGCCCGAAGTTTGATGCATACTCTAACACCTATAACCTAGGGTATCGGTATCATCAAAACTTCTCGTGGAGACAGCAAGCACCGCAAGGGCAGCAAATGCAACCTCATCAAGGGTTCTAGCATTTCCAACAACCATAACAGCACTTCTCACAGCAACATCAGCACCAAGCTCCATCTCAAGGCCCTCCGAAATCATTGGTGGAGGATAATTTGAACAAGTTTATTCAAGCAACCCATCAGAGGTTTGAAACGGTAGAGGCCTCTATGTAAAGGATTGAGACACAAGTCGGGCAGTTAGCTGGGACAGTTGGAGAGCTTGTCCAAATGAACAAAAAAGATAAGCTTCCAAGTCAAACCAAGCAAGCTCAGGTAGTGACGGTTCTGAGGAATGGAAGGGTTGTGGACAACAAGGTGCAATTGCCAGATGTTGAAGACGATAATGAGAAGGAAGAGGAAAGCACTCCCATAACTCCTCCTGAAGAAGAGATCCTCGTATTAGCCCCCTCCTGAAGAGAAAGGGAAAGGAGGGGAGTTACATAAGGCCACTAATCTTTATAAACCTCTTATTCCTTTTCTGGGGCGACTCGGGAATGAGAAACAAGACCAGCAATTCTTGGACTTCAATAAGATCCTCTCGAAGGTTAATGTTAACCATCCTCTCTTGGATGTAATTCGTAATGTTCCGGCATATGTTAAGTTCTTCAAAGAACTGGCATCCAAGAAGAGGCAATTTGTTGAAGACGAGAATTTCGTGGTTTCAGGAGTAGCAAGTGCAGTGTTGAAGCATCAACTTCCACTGAAGCAAACGGATCCAGGTAGTTTTGTGATCAAAATCTCACTTGTTAATGGTAAGTCTGTTTCTGGCATGTTAGACTTAGGGGCTGGTATAAATTTGATGCCTTATTCTATATTCTTGAGATTAGAATTAAGTAACTTAAAGCTTACTAGGATGTCTTTACAGCTTGCAAACAGATCAATTAGGTACCCAAAAGGAATCATAGAAGATATCTTGGTTAGAGTAGGAGATCTTATAGTACCTGTTGATTTTGTTGTTCTTGATGTTGGTGAGGTACATGAGTCTGGAAATGAGCACACTGTTCTTCTAGGAAGACCTTTTATGACAACCACTAACACACTTATAGATGTTAAAAATGGGAAACTTCAAATGACTGTGTTGGGTGAAACTATTTCCTTGTCTGTCAGGGAAATATCCCCTCATCATTTACAAAGTTTATCTGATACCTGTTATTTCATTGATGCTATTGATACCTTGGTCGAGAAGGTGTTTTTACAGGATTCTAAAGATGATGAGATAGCAGGCAGTCGAGAGGAGGACCTATTCCTCGACTCAAGTGTGGGGGTGATGGAGGTCGTAAAAGGTGAAGAGGTGAAAGAGCCATTGAGTAGCCCGGTAGAACTTAAAGAGCTTCCTAAGCACCTTAATTATGTCTTTTTGGAAGATGGAGAAACGAAGCCAGTGATCATCTTCGCTGAGTTGACTAAGGAGCAAGAAGAGGAGCTCATATGTGTTTTGAAGGAAAATAAGAAGGCTTTCGGTTGGAGCCTTTCAGACATCAAAGGGATTAGTCCGTCAACATGTATGCACATGATTGTTCTTGAAGAGGGAGCAAAACCATTTAGAGATGGCCAAAGGAGGTTAAACCCCAACCTAATGGAGGTAGTAAAGAATGATTAATCTATCCGGTGCCTGAGAGTGAATGGGTGAGGCCAGTTCATGTTGTACCAAAGAAATGCGGCATCACAGTGACGACTAATGTGAAGGGATAGATGGTGTCAACTAGGCTTACTACTGGTTGGCGAATGTGCATCGACTACAGAAAACTAAATATGGCTACCCGCAATGACCATTTTCCCTTACCATTTATTGATCAAATGCTTGATAAACTAGTTGGGCATGGATTCTATTATTTTCTTGATGTTTTGTCTGGCTATTATCAGGTGGCGATAGCTCCGGAGGATCAACCAAAGACAACCTTCACTAGCCCTTTTGGAACCTATGCTTATAGGAGGATGCCCTACGGCCTGTATAATTGTAATACCCTTAATTTTCCTAATAAAGTTTAGATATCTTACTACGACTAATTAAGGATTTTAGGGAGACACTGGACCCTATTAGAACCTACCATGTGAAATTGGCACCCGGTAAAAATTTTTAAACGTTTCTTTTAAAAATGATATTTTCATGCATAAGTTAAAAGCATGTCAATATTATACTCATTTTGTAGGGTTTTTCAAAAGAAAAATATTAGCACTATGTTTTTCCAAAAAGGAGTTCGTACGTAACCGCTACGGAATTTTAAATTTTAAGCACGTCGTAAAAATATTATTTTTTCCATGTATGACCGAAACTATATCAATTTTATAGTCATTGTGTAGAGAATTAAGAAAGGGAGATGTTGACTTTGAGTTTGCTCGAAAAGGAGGTTGTGTACAGATGACTAAGGGAGACAGATCACATGCTACATTTGTGTTCCTAACACTAAGTTAATTTGGGTTCCAAAATGAACATTTGCTACTAACCAAACACCCAATCTAAGTCTAAGTAATTGCAGAATGGAAGAAATGCAAGAAGAAGTCAAGTGGCAAAAGGATCAATCTGGATCATTGATAGCGGTTGTACGAAGCATATGACATGTGACAAGAACTTGCTATCAGACTATGTAGAAAAACAAGGTCCACAGGTAACCTTTGGTTCTAACTCAAAAGGTCATACCAGAGGGTATGGTAATGTTAAGATTGGCAAGACCACTATTTTAAATATTTCTTATGTTGAAGGTCTTAGTCATAATCTGTTTTCTGTCAGTCAATTCTGTTCTAATGGTAATCAAATTGTTTTTTATGCTAACAATTGTCTTGTGATGAATAAGAAAGGAGATGAAATTCTTCTTACCGGGAAACTGCAGGATAGATTGTACATTTTGCAATGGACAAACTAGATCGAGGCATGTTTAGTCATTAAGACCGTCTCTGAGACAAGCTAGTAATGGCATAGGTGACTCAGCCATCGGAATTTCAAGTCTATCAACAAGATTGTAAGAGAGAATCTAGTCGAAGGATTACCAGATCAAGTATATGATAAATATCATATTTGTGAAGCATGCCAAGCTGGGAAGCAGACCAAGTCATCATTCACCAACAAAGCAGCTCACTCATGTACTAGAATACATGAACTATTACATCTAGACTTATTTGGCTCAGTAACTCCTTTAAGTATCAATAGTAGAAAGTATACACTGGTCATCATTGATGATTATTCAAGATTCACTTGGGTCATATTTTTGTTTAAGAAAAAGGAAACGTTGGAGAAACTACCTGATTTCTTCAACAAGATCACTAAAAAAAAGGAGACCACCATCATGACAATCAGAACAGATCGAGAAACAGAGTTCCTTAATTAGAAGGTTGAAGCATATTACAATCAGATGGGTATAACTCATCAGACATCTGCCACAAGAACACCTCAACAGAATGGAGTAGTAGAAAGGCGGAACAAATCAGTAAAAGAAGCAGCACAAACCATGCTAAATGAAACCAATCTGTCAAAGATGTTTTGGACAGAAGCTATATACACAGTGTGCTACACACAGAATAGATCAATCATCACACTCAGACATGGAAAGACACCATATGAGATCTAGAACAACAGAAAACACAATGGGAAATCTTAATTGAAAATTTTTGATAGTAAAGCTTATCGAGTTTACAATAGGAAAAGTCATGTTGTGGAGGTAACACCTCATATTGTATTTGATGAAGCTATTCTTGAATACAGTGAAACAGGTGAAGAAAAGGTTCACAGCCAGATCACTACCAGAAGATCAGGAGGAATATTACTTGAAGATGTTATGATCTGGAATTCACTCAAAAATGAAGAAGATGATGTTCAACTTACAGCTGAAACCAGCACACGACAAGGGGGAACAATTCACATTGAACCAGATGAAGACATACCAATACTAGAAAGTAGTGAATCTATGCAACCAGAAGATAGTGAACCTGCTCAAAGTCAATCTACTGATTCCAGAGAACTTAACAACAATATGGATGTCAACCAGGAGATAGAAGAAGGAAATAATTTCCAAGAAACCTCAACAGCACACCCAGAATTTGAGGAACCCACAGCAGAACCTGAACCTGAGATATCAGAAGAAGAGATGTCTAGGCGCAGAAAGTGGATTCAAGATCATTCCCTAGAATATATTGTTGGAAACCCATCAGATCGTGTGAAGACCAGAAGGTTACATGGAGAGAGCGCATTGTTAAGTTGCTACCTATCTCATGTTGAACCAGCTGATGCATATGAAGCACTACAAGATGTAGATTGGATCGTTGTTATGCAAGAAGAGATAAATGAATTCAAGAGAAACCAAGTATGGTACCTAGTAGATCGACCAAGACACCAAGGAGTATTCGGTGTTAAATGGGTATTCAAGAACAAGAGAGATGACAATGGTGAAGTTGTCAATAACCTAGCCAGATTATTTGCTAAAGGATATAGTCAACAAGAAGGCATAGACTTCGATGAAACATTTGCACCAGTTGCCAGATTGGAAGAAATAAGATTGTTCTTGGCATATGCAGCGTACAAGAAGTTTAAAGTGTACCAGATAGATGTTAAGAGTGCTTTTCTGAATGGTATTCTGGAAGAAGAAGTTTATGTGGAGCAACCACCTGGTTTTGAAGAAGGAAATCCAGACCAGAAAGTCTACAGATTGGCTAAAGTAGTTTATGGATTGAAGCAAGCTCCTAGAGCTTGGTATGAGACATTGTCAACCTTTCTAATGGAGTCCGACTATCGAAGAGGATTACTTGACAAGACATTGTTCATCATCAAAGTCAAAGAGAATATCCTTTTAGTATAAATCTATGTTGATAATATTATTTTTGGATCTCAGTCCAGCTATCTGTGTGATAAATTTGCAGAGCTTCTGAAGAATAAGTATCCAATGTCCATGATGGGCGAAATGAATTTCTTTCTAGGTTTGCAGGTGAAGCAGCTACCAGATGGAATATTTGTGAATCAAGCAAAATAAATACATGATCTGATCACCAAATTTGAAGTTAAAGATAGTAAATCTGTCAAAATTCCAATGCAAACCAATGGAAAGATCGATCCAGATCCAGAGGGCAAACCAGCAAATATAACTCAATATAGGAGTATCATTGGATGATTGTTATATCTAACTGCTAGTAGACCTGACATTACTTTTACAGGTTTAGTATGTGCAAGATACCAGGTCAACCCCAAAGAGTCTCACATGGAAGCAGCCAAGAAGATATTAAGATATCTCAAAGGAACAACACACATAGGATTATGGTATCCATGTGATATTACCTTTGAATTAACAGGTTACTCTGACTTTGATTATGCAGGATGTAAGCTAGAAATTGTTACCTTTGAAAATCAACTTCTAGAACTTCTAGAACTTGTTAGTTTCTTAGAAACATGCTGATCTCATGGTTCTCGAAGAAGCAAACATCTGTGGCTACATCAACAATAGAAGCAGAGTACATGGCTGCTGGAAGCTGTTGTGCACAGATACTTTGGCTTAAACAGCAACTCAAGGACTATGAGATCGATGTAAAGGAGATACATATATTCCGTGACAGCTCGAGTGCTATTGCCATTACACAGAACCCAGTTTTACATACAAGATGTAAACATGTGGATGTGAGACATCATTTTATAAGAGATCATGTTGAGAGAAAACATGTACAGATCTAGAAGATTCATCCAGAAGTACAGTGAGCTGATATATTAACAAAAGCACTATTAGAAGAGAGATTCAAGATTCTATGTGGAAAGCTAGGACTGCTAAGTTTAGATGATAAAATCAGATCTATAGCAGATCACTAAACCAGATCACGTAGCAGATTCAAAAGATTCAGATTATGTGATACAGATTACAAAATACCAGATCACATTGCAGATTACAAGAAACAGATTGCTTAATATCAGATCACTAGAAAGCAAAAGTACAAACTATTAATCAGATCGGCAGGATCTATTCAATACTTGACTGTAGACTGGAGATATCAAGACCAGATCATCTGGAGTAGTCAAACACTTGTCAAAATGAAGAAAGACATGCAACGCCACGTGGAAATTTATTTTTTCATAAAAGATTCCTTAATCAAGGGGGAAATCAGAAATTCGTATCAATTTCTTATAATTACCGACTTAATCTTAGTTTATAAGGTTATTTTCTGACAAGATTTACTAAATCTTCTAAAATTGTGATGATTATAACAGTTATTGGTAAGTATAATCGAGGTAAATAATTTCCTAAAATAGGAAAAGAAAAGATGCAGCGATGGAGGTAAGCTGACACGCGCCGCATCTCAACTCTAGATACCTATCGCGTGTATGAGACGCATCAGAAAAGCGGCAAAACTAAGTGCTAAAGCAGTAAAGTTAAAAAGTGAGGAATAATCTCAACCCTTAAATTTTTTCTTTTAATCTTAGTCGTTCGTTGTTTTCTTATATATATATGTGTCAACTCTCAGTAACTGTTCACTTTCACTTCAATTTCACTCTTGATTTCTTACGACAAAAAAACTCTTTTCAAAAATATTTTGAAACCTTCAAATCTTTTTCAAAAAAATAGCACCAAAGAACATGTTCTTTCCTGCTCGTGTTGCTGAAGTTCAACAATACATTTGACCTAAACCCTCTGTTCTTTATAACACCCATGGCTTCCAAAAACTTGAAGAAATTTTTGCGATTGTGAAGAAGTGCAAAGGTTTTTGATATTTCTGTTTGATAATATTGTTTAATTTCATGATTATGATATGAGTATTATATATATGTTTATATAATTGTTTGAACAAAACATGTGTTATGTGATATACTGGAAAACTAGAAAACTGTCACATAGTGTTCTTCGTGTTCTTGATGATATTGGACATATTTAGTATATCCTTAGATATATCTGCCAACATTAGTAGCCACCTTCTATCTCACATAAGAGGATGAGAAGCAAGGGCACGAGGCCAGTGTACTGATAGACCCAGCAAAAAAACCTATGATGTGATCCAAACAAGCTATCTGCTTTCCATAATCTAAAAAGATTCAGTCAACCATTCCTACAAGGCAAGAGGATCAAATCAAGGATTCTTATCTTTGATTGGCAATCAACATTCATTTCACGCCAATCAAGCTCAACGGTCAAAATTTCAAAATTCTACACCTATAAAAGCTTCGAGCGACATTTTGAAGAGAACTGACTAATTTTTCAATGAACTAACCAAGCTATAACTCTTAACAAGAATTCTACTCAACCATTGAAGCATTCTACGAGAAGATTTCACAATCCAAATCGTTTTCAAATCATTCGTGATCGAAATCACACCAACCTCGATTCAAGTTTGTCTTATCGAGAAGAAGAAAGAAGATATCTTCTCTAGCTAGTAGTTTTCTAGTGGATTAACGTGAAGGTACCTTGTAGATTTATCTGCAAGGGACACGACCCATATTCGTGCACAAGTTTCTTTCTAGTTCGGACTGGAATTTGTGGCTCGTTCTCAGCGAGTATAAAGAAGAGAGTATCCTAAGTAATGGATATTCAATCTAGTTTTATTGGACCGTGGACGTAGGGGGTTTCCCTAACCACATAAAAATAACTATGTTCTTTACCTTACGCATTTTATTTTCAGTTGGTTATTCACTAACCCAACACTTGTATTCAAACTTGCATTGTTTTTAATTAATCTCTTAATATATTTGGCAAAGTATTTATCAAAGTTTTCTAATAAGATAAACACACTAAACCCACCATATTCCGCACACTACACTCTGTTAGATAACAAAATCACTCTTGCTATCTGCTTAGCGTAAATCACAAGAGAGACTCTGTCAGGACAGATCACTAGTTGACCTGGTAGTGAACCTGGTCAGCGATCTGGTCTGTCATACTTAGCAATCTCATCTACGAGACATCTTAATCTCCCTAGCTAAACAGTTAAGTAAACTGAAAAGTTTGTATTTGGTGTATTCCTCCCCCCATACACCAAACCTAGCTCTTTCGGGACCAACAAGGGGGTTTCTTGAGTAATGCGTTTGGATGGTGGGAATAAAACCCCATTCTTACGCTCGCCTTTAACCAATGACATGATAATACAACGAACAACTTTGCACCAATGATCAAGACATAAGTCAAGACTCAAGTATTTTAACCCAAGTCAAGTTTTCTCATTTAACTCTCTTAGAGTTTTCTCTTAAGTTATTTATTTTTACAACATTTACTTTCTGCTTGATTACATTTCTTGCCAAATGCAAGACCTGATTCAAAACACCAATTTGTGACATCGAGAGAGGAATTCACCAATTCCATGTGGGATCGTCCTTGTACTAGCCACTAGCGAAACATGGTGAAGAGTATCATTTTATTAATTTATCTTGACC
This sequence comes from Leonotis leonurus, assembly GCA_026898415.1. NCBI lineage: Eukaryota > Viridiplantae > Streptophyta > Magnoliopsida > Lamiales > Lamiaceae > Leonotis > Leonotis leonurus. The sequence goes on along the minus strand of JAPKLX010000182.1, from coordinate 35,373 downwards.
GGAGTGATAACGACTGACCTACGTCAGATGTGCGTCATTTCTGGGGAGTTGCGCCTTCTAGAATTTCTCTTTCGCCTTGACTCAGGTCTTGTCCAAGGTATATGCTTCGTTCCAATCCTGAAGGATAACTCGGAGATATTTGGTTTGATCCAAAGATCGAGAAAAATCCCAGGAGAAGAAGAGGCAGACTAACGAGATAGGCACGGCTTGAGCGAGAAGCCTATCAAGTAGCAAGAATGGCGGACAAACAAGGAGAAATCAACAATGATGACAATGGGAATGCACCTCCAAAGCAAACATTCAGGGAGATGATGTTCCCCAATAACAAAAATATGAAACCCTTGGGCATCACTTTGCCCGCGATAGCTGACAACTGGGAACTGAGACACTCTTTCATACATATCTTGCCCAAGTTCAGTGACTTGTGAGGAGAGGATCCGCAGAGGTATCTTCAAGACTTTGAGATGGCCTGTGGAACCATCAGGACCAACGAGCCAACAAAATGGCAGTACATACGTCTGGTATCATTTCCTTTTTCACTTAAAGATACTGCTTGAAAAGGGCTTTACACTTTATCTACAGGTAGTGTCACGACTTGACAAACAATGCAGCAGAAGTTCTAGGAGAAATACTATTCTATCTCGAGGATCCAGAATGCAAGGAGAAGGATGAGCACCATCCAGATGGGAGCCGGAGAGTCACACTATGACAACTGGAACAAATTCAAGCTCATGTTGGTCAAGTGCCCGCAGCACAACATCTCTGACCAGGACATGATCAAGTACTACGTCAATGGAATGAAGCATGGTGAGCGAAAATTTCTGAATGCCGCGTGTGGAGGTTCTATCTTGAACAAGCAGCCTTCTGAAGCTTTCAGGTTGTTAAATGACATGACAGAAGAATCCTGAGAAGGTGCACACTCCTTGACCAGGACCATAGGACATGCTTCCACATCACAGTCCAAGACGGAACTCTCTAACCTGTGTGCCACCATGAAGCAGATGATGGAGATGATGAAGCAAACTATCAAGAAGAATGTCAAGGCATGCCAGTTATGCTATGCAACCACTCACTTGACCGATGAAGGCCCTACCCTAGGAGAAGAAGTCAATGCTTTTTGGCGTACCAACAATGGAGGAAACCACAATCAAGGCCGAAGGCAGAGATTTGACCTCCACTCATAATGTTATAATCCAGGATGGAGGAAACACGAGAACTTAAGTTATGGAGGAAATCACTACCAATCTCCACGAGGCTCAGCATCAAATTTAGCCTAGAGGCCCATCTCTATTCGAGACTATGCAGAACTTGACCAAGGAGCACCACAAATTTAGCGATGAATTTGAAAATTTCAAGACAGAAAGTCGAGGAGCCCTACACTGACTAGCCAACAGGATCTTCAACTTTACCCATGCGATCATCAAGATGGACAAAAAGCAAGGAGGACTGCCCTCCCAAGTCCAGGTGAATCCCAAGCCAAAGGTCAACGCAGTGATGCTCAGGAACGGTAAAGCCTTACCTGAACGAGTGGTAGAACCAGAGTAGCTAGAAACTGAGGAGGAGCAGATAAAGATACCAGAGCCCGAGGAGCCAGTCAAGAAGCCTGATCCAGAGAAGAGTTCAGAGCCTAAACTTAAAGCCAAGTCGCCCAAGAAGGATCTGGAGGAGAACATCTATTGCAAGCCACATTTTCCCAGAAGGTTGGCCAAGACAAAAGAAGCTGAAGAGATGAAGGAACTACTCAAGGTGTGCCAGAAAGTGGAAGTCAACTATGCCAAGTTGTGCAAAATTCCTAAAGGAGTTGTGTACGAAGAAGGTACAGTACTCTGAAAACACAAGATTTCTAGTCGGAGAGAATGTCTCCGCAATGCTCAAGAAGGATTTGTCAGTCAAGCGCGAGGATCCAGGGATGTTTTATATCTACTCTGTGATCGGAAATACCAACATTGATCAAGCCATGCTAGACTTGGAGGCTTCAATCAACGTCATGCCCCTAAGTATGTTTGAGGAACTGAAGATAAGGGCCACTGAAGACATCCAGGGCCGTGATCCAGCTAGCAGACAAGTACCCTGAAGGTATCGTGGAGGACGTCTTGGTAAAGATACAAGACTTAATTTTTCCTGCTGATTTTTATGTACTTGACATGGGCAGCCCCTCTGCCAAGAAACCTCTTATTCTTTTAGGTAGGCCATTCCTCAAGACGGGTAGGACCTTTAGTGACTGTGACATTGGGAAGCTGACTTGCAAGTGTGCTGGAGAGATGGTAACCTTTGATATCTACAAGGCAGAGCAACATGCTCCAAACGAGGAGATGGTGGATTTTGTGGAATCCATTGACAAAGACCTTGAGGAAACCTTGCCCCAAATTCTAAACAAAATGGAGGACGAACCAGTCAATGAAGAGGGCAAGGTGGAAGAAGTAGCCACTGAGACATCTATCCAAGCAGTGGAGAACCAAGCCCCTAAATCACTCTCGATTTCAGGGAACCAGATGGAATCATCCATACTCAAGCCACCAAAGTTGGAGCTGAAGACCTTGCCCAAGCATCTCAAGTATATTTACTTGGGCAAGGAGGAGACATTGCCAGTGATCATTAGCTCGGAGTTACACCAAGAAGAAGAAGATAGGATCCGAGATCTACTATGGAAGTACAAGGAGGCTATAGGATGGACCTTAGCCGACATCAAGGGAATCAGTCTTACTGTGTGCCAGCATCACTTTCTGCTTGAACAAAATGGGGTACCAGTTCGAGATCCACAAAGGAAGCTGAATCAATTCATGATGGAGGTAGTCAAGAAGAAGATTGTCAAACTCCTTGACATGGGGATGATCTATCCCATTTTAGACACATTGTGCCTAAGAAGTTTGGCGTGCAAGTGATCAAGAATGAGAACAAGGAACTTATCGCGAAAACACTGAAAAAAGGCTAGAGAGTCAGCATTGACTACAGAAAGCTGAACAAGGTGACCAGAAAGGACAATTTCCCACTGCCATTCATTGACCAATTGCTCGAGCGGTTGGTAGGAAACAAGTTCTTCTGTTTCCTTGACGGATACTTAGGATACATGCAAATATGAGTACCACTCGAGGACCAAGAAAAGACTACATTCACTTATCCCTTTGGAATGTTCACCACCGAAGAATGCCTTTTGGGCTATGCAACGCCCCTGAGACGTTCCAAAGGTGCATGATGAGTATATTCTCTGACCTCCTTGAGCACTGCATTGAGGTATTTATTGACGACTTCACAGTCTATGGAAGAAGCTTTGGCCAGTGTCTTGAGCACCTAGAGATGGTACTGCAAAGGTGCGTGGAGAAAGGTCTGGTGTTCAACTACGAGAACGATAAATGCCACATTATGGTTAAGGAAGACATTATGCTTGGCCATGTTATCTCTGAGAAAAGAATTGAAGTGGATCGTGCCAAGGTGGATGTCATTGCCAAGCTGCCATACCCTACCAATGAGAAGCCACTGTAGGGATTCCTTGGCCACACGGCTTTTTTACTGTCGATTTGTCAATGACTTCGCCAAGATAGCCCAACCGATGAACAGGCTACTCCAGAATGATGTGGCCTGGGATTTTGTCAAGGAGTGCAAGAAGGCATTCTTGAATGGGCAATGCCCTTTGAGCTAATGTGTGACGCACGCGGTTATGCCATATGAACAGTTCTTGGCCAGAAGATTAGCAATGAGAGCCATGTAATCTACTATACTTTGAAGACACTTAACGGAGACCAGATTAACTATACCACCATGGAGAAAGAGCTCCTTGACATGGTATTCGCTTTTGAGAAGTTTCTCTCTAGCTATTTGGGAGAAAGACAGTGGTCTACACGGATCACGCAGCGCTGAAGTACCTCATGGCCAAGAAGGAAAGCAAGCCATGCTTGATAAGATGGATCTTGCTACTCTAGGAGTTCGACATTGAAGTGAAGGAAAAAAGTGGAGCCCAAAACCATGTGGCTGACCACTTGAGCAGGATCTTGAGGGAAGATTACGAAGCACTCCTCAACTAGAGATTTTCCGAAGCGGAACTGTACGGAATAAGCATTATCGAGCTATGGTATGCTGACATAGTCAAGTACATCATCATGAAGACTTTCCCGATGGAGCTTGACCAATATCAGAGGGGAAAGATGTTGGGGAGTGGACTCTAGCACCTCCCGGAGGGTAGGTCCTCCATGTATCGTACCCGAGAGAGCTTATGGGAGTGCGGCCTCCCTTAGTCGAAAAGGGTCTGCGCTACCATTGTTGACGAGAGGTTAAATGAATTGATTAGTACTACTCATACCAACATGGTGCATCATCTTTTCAAGTGACCCCTTAGTAGAAACTCCAAGGTTGAGCGTGCTTAGCTTGGAGCAATACTATGATGGCTGACCTATTGGGAAGTGTCCTGGGTCAGTCTGTCAGTGAGGACAAAGCAGGCTGGGAAAGAAAGTGTTGGTGTGTGGGGGCCAGTATGTCATTTTGATGGGTGCTCCTGATCTAACAAGTGGTATCAGAGTCGGGGCTTCGGATGTGAAGAATCGAATCAGGCAGAGGTATCCCTAGGCAGGGAGTGCCTAAGGGGAGGGGTTTTTGGGCACAACAACTCTAGGGGTTATGAAGATTCACGGCCGTAATCCGAGGTGCGAGATTGACAGTCCTCTAGGTGTCATAGGTAACCTCGTGGCCCGGCTTCGAAGGAGAGCCAGCATATGCTATCAAGGTTTCATGCATCCTCCAGAGTACCGAGATGGTGCTGAGGGGAGGATCTTTGGGAAGTGGACTCTAGCACCTCCCAAAGGGTGGGTCTTCCATGTATTGTACCCGAGAGAGCTTATGGTGTTGCGGCCTACCTCAGTCGAACCATTATTGACGAGAGGTTAAATAAATTGATTAGTATTACTCATACCAACATGGTGCATCTTCTTTTCAGGTGACCCCTTAGTAGAAACTCCAAGGTTAAGCGTGCTTCACTTGGAGCAATACTATGATGGGTGACCTACTGTGAAGTGTCATGGGTCAGTGTGTCAATGAGGACAAAGGAGGGTGGGAAAGAAAGTGTTGGTGTGTGGGGCCTGTATGTCAATTCTGATGGGTGCTCCCAATCCAAAATAAGATCAAGAAGCTGAAGTCTCCAACCGAATTGTGAAGAACATTCTGAAGAAGACAGTTGGCGAGACAAGGAAGGACTGGAGTGACCACCTCGACGATGCACTTTGGGCATATAGGACAGTCTACAAGACTAACTCGAGGAAGGAGATTTAACAAAGGCGAGAAAATCAATGAAGACTAGGATGAAGTTGTTGAAGGTAGAAAGTTGAGTTTGCGAGAGCTAGAGGAGATCAGACATGACCACATAGCTCTAGGAAGGAGATTCAACAAAGGCGAGCTAGTGCTGTTGTACAAGAACCGCCTCAGATTTTCCTCTGGCAAGTTATCTACCAAGTGGAAGTTAGTGGGAATTGGCTCAAGACCTATTATGGATATCGCCCTGGAAAGGAAGTCATGGACCTTGCCCCAGAAGGTCCCTCTAAGGAAGTTTGATCAAGAAGCAGTACTATGTCGATGCCAACGACATTAAATCAAGACGCTGGCCAGGAGGCAACCTGGTATTTTTATTGCTTTTCGTTTTTCTTATTTTTGGTTTTTATTTCGTTTTAATTCTGATGTGTTTTATTTTTGTATTTTAGCCCAGGGGCGCAATTGACCCAATCTAGCACTTTACCTCAAGTAAAGTGTGTGAGTGGAGGGAAAGAAGGTTCTTGACTTGAGATTCGACTTGACCAACTCTGGGAAACAAATTTTTCCGCCAAAGGAAACCCTAGTTCTTTTGTCTTGTGCAGGAGAAACTTCGAGAAGTAAGAAGGTGGAGCAGTGCGGAGAACATTTGAATTGAAAAGTAACTGCCACCACGTCAGCACATCAGTCGAGGCAATCAATTGCCTTCCGCCTGCAAGCCTATTCTACTCTATAGCCGACTATACCCACTCTCCCCTCTCTGCAAACGTTACAACCACCCCCCTAACTCTCTCCAGTTCGTAAAAATCACCACTCTCACCACCACCTTCAACCTCCCTACACTACCTACCCCACATTCTCCATAACCCTCACCTCAAACTAACAACTTAAACCCTACAACCATGGTGAAAAAGAAAGCCCCAGCTACTAAAACCCTACCTCCAACCATCTCGCCAGAAGCTCCTACCATGGCAGCACCCGAGAACCCAGCCCCGAAACCACCCAAGCACCTACTCTAGAGGTGGAGGAAGATAACCCACCACCAAAGGAGACTGAAGAGGCAGTGGAGGAAGAAGGAGAGGACGAGGAATAAGACGAAGAGGAGGAGGAAGTAGCGGAGCAAGAGAAAGCGGAAAAGATAGAGGTTGACCAACCGAAAGAGGCAAGCTAGAAGAGAAGTTCAAGCAAAGCTACTGAGGAGGAGACTGATGAAGTACCATCAGAGGAGAAGACCCCAAATAAACGCCTATTCAAAAACGTCTTGTAGAAGGAGAATGTGAGGACAAGGGCCAGATCCACAGAAACCAAGACAAGAGAGATGGATGGAAGGGAAATTGTGGTCCCCAAAACCATAGATTTCGAAGTGTTGAAGCAACTAGGTTCAGAGCTATAGGTTGGAAAATTTCCTTGACTGAGAAACCACCACATATGGTGACTTGGTCAGGGAGTTTTTCAGCAGCATCAAGGTGGAAGTAGAGATGGGAGGAGTCACCAGTGTTATGGAGTTCTCACTCATGGACAAGTAGCAGAAGGTAGTTGTTGAAGACCTAGATGTCATCCTGGGCATGATCGATTTCAGAAAGAAATTCAACTCAGAGTATAAGACAACAATCAAGGTAGTCCCCAATGCACCCAGGGAGCAATGGAACCGGATGTGGGAAGGTCTTGCCAGGACCAAGAATTTCAAGGGAAGTGAATCCAAAGCTTCTACCTTGGTGGACCCGGCGGTCAATGTGTGTCACTGCATCTTGGCCCGAATTCACATCATAAAATGCTAACATGAACACAATCAACCTCTTTGGCAAGAAGGACAGTAGCAACACTGTGTCCCAAAGTGAGTTATTCATACTTTGGGCCATGGAGAAGAAACAAAGGCTCAACTTCTCCTCGTTCGTGGAAAACCACATCTGCGACATCCTGTCCAAGCCCCAACAGTGACTGTCCCTATCCCACCTGCCTACCTTGATCAGGAAGCAGTTTAGGTTGATCAAGGGAGACTACGAGGGATTCCTGGAGAGAGAGGACCACTTCAACATGGCCACCCTGACCTGCATGTTTACTATTGAGAAGAACGCTGATGGAGAGCCCCGCATAGTTGAAGACCCCGTTGAGAAGCCACATGTCTACCCCACCAAGAGAATAGTGAGAGCAAAAAGATCCTCCTCGCCAGAGCCGACGAAGGACATGACCGTCTATCTATCTCATCTGCATTGACAAGACATTGAAATAACTGCAAGACGTTTAGCTGGTCTACTTCGAGCACGTAGGTTTCAGGTATCCCCCAGCTCGCCATTGATTCAGTACTCCCATTTTTTTATTTTTTTTTTATTTTCTTTTCTTTTTAGTTTTTTAGCTTTTATTTTTCTTGTTTTTTGTTTTTATTCTGTTTTAGTTAGAGTCATGGCCAAGGAGCCTCTCCCATTCTAAGCACTTTGCCTTGAGCAAAGTGTGTGAGTGGGGAGGGTTCCCACGTCTCTCTAGGTTAGAGAGTCAGTTTTTATTCTTGTTCAGAGTCTGTATTTTAGAGTCTTGTCAGCATGTCAACTGTATATGTGTCTTGAGCATGATAGATGTAGGAGTTTTTGATGTATATGTTAAGCATGTTCTAGGATAGCTAGGTATGACGGAAATGCAATCACGTGAGCATGTATAGCCTGTGCGATATTTGAGCCTTAAATGCTATATATGCTTGCTTAGCATGATTTATTATTCCGTGTGTATATACAACTGCTTGGCTTGATTAGTTCTAGAACTTGTCTGTCTTCTTGGTCAAAACCCTGCAGCCCTGGTCACGCCTCTAGAGGATTTAGGCACCTTTTGTTCATAAGCCCAAAGCCAAAATTTCCTACCAACATTCATATTCTCTTGTTAGCCAATTTTGAGCATCAATATTTCTTTTGCCTCACGCACATATTAAAAAATTCCATAAAGGCCTACCCTAGTCGGGTTGAACCTAGAGAAGAAAGAAAAATCCATGGAGCAAGGAGAAAGAGCAAGACGCCACCCCCCTGAATGGCTGCCCTGGCTTCCAGCCGGGTAGCCCAAAAACCAAAAAAACACTGGAGGGGGGGTGAGTCTAGAAAAGAGAAGGGGTAGTAAAAATTAGAAAAAATTCCAAAAAATATATACTCCATAAATAAGTGTGCTAGGGCCTGAGAGAAGTTTAAGTGTTCTCTCTAGTCAAGGAATTGCCCAAGACTATATTTCATACAGACCTTAGCCCAGTTCCCAAATTGTCCAACCTTTTGTCAAAGCCATGTTACGACCCATGAAGACCTAAGGATAGATGCTTTGACCAGGCTAATTGGGTGGAGACATGTAGAACCCAGGCAAGCCTATGGGACTTTTCTTGATCAAGCAGTTGCCGAGCATAAACACTTAACCTAAACACGAAGTGCTGAGCGGGTAAGGAAACATCTATACGCTTACTTGATCTCTATCTTGATCGCGTGAGAACATTGCTTGATTTATGCTCTAACTCCTATTTGTCTTGATTGTTTTTGATGCATGTATGTTGGTGTACTGGTTGCTTGAGTCTTTTATTTTTCTTTTCTTTTTGGGCAAGTTATATGTACATGGTTGAGGACAATCGTGCCTAAAGTGTGTGAGTGTGACGAGCCCGATTTTAGTGCTCTTTTTTATATCCTCTTTTAGGTCTAGATCAAGTCATTTTTCCTTTTTTGTATCGTGTTTTGTGTCTGGGAGGACACGAGTCTAGGACTGGCAGGATGCAGGTCAAGTTGCAGGTCATCTCGAGAAAGAGGCAAGGTTATGCACTGAGCAACTTGGGTAGTCTGAATCCCAAGGCAAGGTACTACTCGAGATCACAATGCAACCATTGGCGGAAAGAGGAGTACTTTGACCAAGACAAAGGGACAGACTTAGCAGTCGAGAGCGCATAAGATAGTGGGCAAGACGCAGGGATGCGCAGTAGATTAGAAAACACTTATTAGTCATATAGTTAACAGTTGTTTGGCGTTATAAAATGTTTGTTATATATATATATACACTACGTATTATATCTTTAGATTACACTTTTGGTCACTTAGATAACGATTTTGTATCGTTATCTTAAATATTCAAATTTCTTATCATTCAATTTATATTTAAAAAATAACAATTAATAATATAACAAAAGACACAAAATAATAGCATATTAAACCTGTTTAAAATATATTCTATCATGCAAATATTCAACAAAAGTATGTACAAGCCAAATATAGCAAATGCGCTTGAAACAAAAGTATACTCATTTTATAAGTCATAGTTCGTCTTTACAATGCACCTAAATATATGCCAAAATATATTCCAACACTAGCTACTATCATCCATGAAGCTCACAAAAAAAATTCTTCACATTGCAGCTGAAAAGTAATATGAATGCAATTAAATAATAATCAATAAACAACACAAAGATTAAAAATTTAGAAACAACAACTTCATGCTTAACAAGCCCTGATCATTGAACACAACGAACATAGAATGCAGAAATTGAACCAAAGACGAATCAAAAGAAACAGAATGGTGTTACAAAACAAGATGCAACCATAATAAAGGAAATTCCATGTTTACTTTCCTAGCTAGAACAAAGCATCCGACAGAATCACATAACAAAATGCAGCCATAATTAATAAAGGAAATTTCATGTTTACTTTGTTAGCTGTTACAAAGCATCCCACAGAATTACATAAAAGGATGCAGCCATAATAAAGGAAATTCCATGTTTACTTTCCTAGCTAGAAGAAAACATCCCACATAATCAAAAGGGTTCCAAATCTATTATATCAAATCTGTTGTTCTTACTGGAACAATATTTCTTCTTTAATATTTTATTGAAGTGATGATATGTGGGAATGCAATAAATCATGTGTGCATGTGTGGAATCTAAACTTGAAGTGAGAGGATCCATCAGATAGACTTTATCTTGCTTAGAATCAATGATTGTAAGAATCCAATGCACACTAGTTCAACACAAGTAACAAATTAACATGCCAAATCATGTAAGATTATATGTTTTAAATGAACGGAAAATATATTCTCTTACCCCACGTTGCACGGCACAAATACAAGGTGGTTTGAGGTTGCACTAAGCAACCTATCTGCTAAAGCACGTGCTCTATCCTCATTTTTTGATTTTCTCGTAAAGGATGTGCTAAATGGATTAACAAATAGAAACCGGTCCTTCATTTTATCACCCATGATACTTCTATATAAGTGCCTGCAAAATAAAAATAAAATAACTTTATTCCAACATAATCATATTCTTGAAAAATTCTAATGACATGTTCAAAGAAAGTCTCACCAGATATAAACAAGAATACAATTTCCAGTAATCGGGTCCAAGTTACAGAAAGGAACAACATCTTCTGAGACTAGCCAAATAGCAACATCTAAACCAAACACTTCAACATCCATATCAACGCACAGACCTTTTCCATTCTTATATGATTTGTATCTGGTTGAATATTCTCCTTCTTCATCTCTTCTCCCAACACAAGCACCTTCTCGTATTGCCCCAATTTAATATACATGGACATGAGATTGTTAAAAGGTAAAGATTTGTTTATCATCTTCTCCTTAACCATCATAGCAAAAGTTTCTAATGCCTTGTCCGTCATCTTCTCATTGCAGTAGCAGTTTAGAAGTGTGCCATAAATGCAATGGACCCTATCAGATGGAGAGAGGCTGTTGAAGTAATCTTCAGCTGCAACTATCCCTTTCACTTTTCCAATTAGATCCAAACGAATTGCGAGATGAGTGTGCTTGAATTTAAACTTCCGAGAGTCCATCCACTCCATTATCTGAACTAAGCAAATATGTCTCCATCCCACTCAACATCCACTATAAAAGAGGGCAAGAACAGGAATGCACAGGAAATGGAAAACGACGTGAAGATGTTAACTAAAGCAGGAAGCCACGCTCTCCTGCTTCTCATAGTTTGCTTTACTCGAAAGAAAGTTAATTCGAACACAAGAACATAAAGCAAGAAGTACGATTTTGGAACTGTAATTCATTGCAGTGTTAATTGTTCCTTGAGGCAAAAAATCAAGACCACAACACAAGTGCATTGGTTTGAAAGTTTCAGTATTCAGTGGTCATGTTCATTCTTGCGCAGAGTTTAGGATCTTAGTTGGAAAATAGCAAACACAAATTTGCATTACTTACATACTAATTTTACATTCATCTATGAATATTACTACCAACTTCTCCAAACATGTACAATACGCAATTAAAGCTTTCTGCATCAAATTTTTAAGCCAAACACTACCTTAATCCATTAAATCAATTCTCCCAAAGTAAATTCTACCGATTCCATAACTCCAAATCCTACAAAATTCTCAAACAAACACGACAAAAGGCTTATGAACCAAGTACCCTAAGTATTCATATTTCATCCCCATCAATCAACCTTGTGTCAATCTAAAAACTATGTTACTTTGATTTTCCACCATCAATAACAAAACACACACAAAACACACACACACACACGTCCCACGCACTTCGAGAGCGTTGATATATCGTTTATATTTGCGGAGTTCCTTGACTCACCTCTCGAGATTACCTTTCGTGACGGTTCTGCCCTCGCTTATGTACTGATTTATAGTGCTTGACGTCATTCCAGTGGTTCGCCCCAAAGCGGACAACCTCCGGTAGAGACGGTCGTTCTCTTCGCGCTACCGCTTTCACCTCCGTGCAAAGTCTTCGGATAAATGCTGCAGCCATGGCAGGCAATCGACGGCCGAGATTCATCATGATCGATTACCTTCTACACCACTCTCAAGTCTTACCAATGGTTTAGTTTTCCAGTTAGGGTTTAAGCTGCTAACAATAGAAACCGAAGAAAGAGAACTCGCTATGTACATAACTGAAATTGCCCAGACTTTGTTCTTTCAAAAAAGTGTAGAGTAAAGTACTACTCATAAACTATAATTTCACCCTAAAAAACTCTACTATATTATTATTCTGGTGTAATATATTGCTAGAAAATTTTAAGTGGGTTTGTTATTTTAAGACACATACCAAAAAATGTTTATTTACGTTAAAATACACAAATCTTTTACTAATGTATTTTGTCCAAAAAAGAAAATTTCGAAATCTAGAATTAATACATAACATGTTACGATTTTTTCAAGTTTTTGTAGCAGCTTAGATGACTTATTTTAATTTACACTTTTAATAGACCAAGGTTCAATCCCTCATAAGAAGTTTTTTATTTATATAATGTATTTTGTCTAAAAAAGAAAAATGCATATAAATAACGATTATTTATTAACAGTATTTATTACCCGTTATAAAATGTTTATCTCACACTTATTAAAGATAACAGTTTTTGCAAAATTGTTAACTATAACTATATATATAGATTACGATTTATTAAAATCCGTTATCATTAACATAAGTTACACTAATATAGATAACACTAACTGTTATCTATTTGAAAAACACGCTCATAGATAACGGTATATTAAAAATACCGTTATCTATGTGGTGTTATCTATTTATAAATTTCTTGTAGTGAAGAAATCGCTCGGCAAATGACTAACCAGATTGATCAGCAGATCGATACCAGGTCAGTCCAAACAAATTGCTCTCTAGTGTAGACACTTAGACAATAATAAGAGTGATCTTATTATCTTCTAAGTGTTGTGTGTGTGCGGAAAAATGGTGGATTTAGTGAGTGCTCTTGTATAGAAAACCTTAAAGATTAACCAGATTGATTAAAGATGCAGACTCTATGGTAGTGCAGAAAGTTAGAATAATAAACAACTGAAAGTAAATATGCAGAAAGATAAATGACACAGCTGTTTAACGTGGTTCGGGAAATCCCTACGTCCACGATCTGATAAAAACTAGACCAGATTATCCACTACTAGGATACTCTTCTTCTTTATACTCGTGGAGAACGAGTCATGTTGGTCCCGAAAGAGCAAGGTTTGGTGTATGGGGGGGGGGGAATACACCAAATACAAACTTTCCAGTTTACTTGACAAGTTAATAGAGAGTTCAAGCTATTCTATATAGGAAATTGCTTGGTAGATGACTAGACAGATCGATATGCAAATCGATTGCAGTTTTAGTCCAAATAGATTGCTCTCTTAGTGAAAACACTTGTCTAATAATAAGAGTGATCTTATTACTTTCTGAGTGTTGAGTGAGTGCGGAATAATGGTGGATTAGTGATTGCTCTTGTTTAGAAAACCTTACGAATTATCCAGATTGTTAAGGAAATTGATTGAGATGCAGATAGAGTGATAGTGTAGAAGGTTAGAATAATAAACAACAGAAAATAAAGATGCAGGAATGTAAAGCACACAGTTGTTTAACGTGGTTCGGGAAATCCCTACGTCCACGATCTGGTCAAAACTAGACCAGATTATCCACTACTAGGATACTCTGCTTCTTTATACTCGTGGAGAACGAGTCACAAGTATCAATCACAACTAGAGAGATACTTATGCACGAAATAAGGGTCGTGTCCCTTTACAACAGATTACCTCTACGTTACCACTAGAAAACTACTAGCTAGCAGGGTGATCTCCTTTCTCTCGATAAGACAGACTTGAATCGAGGTGGTTGGTGTGATGTAGAATCACAGAGTGTTGAAGCTCTAAGTCTGGATAGCAGATTGATTGCTTGATAATAGTATAGCTTTTCGTGTGTTCTCTCTCTTTTCTCCAGATCTCTAACTTCAACTGTTGGGAACCCCATAAAAATTTATTAAGTTTTGATGATGCTCTTACAAAACACACTTGGAACTATACATGTTCTGTACATCTTATTTCTGATTTCAGTAAACCAGATGGTCGAAGCTAGTTCAACCAGAAAGATGGAATTTGTCTTTGTCAGAAAGTCAAACCAGCAAGTCTGGAGCAGAAGGCTGGAGCAGAAGGCTTAGTCTCAAGACAGAAAGCTATACCAGCAAGTCTCAAGACAGAAAGCT
>JAPKLX010000182.1:0-21193 GCA_026898415.1 Leonotis leonurus | reverse complement strand
CTCAAGACAGAAAGCTAAACCAGCAAGTCTCAAGACAGAAAGCTAAATCAGCTAGTCTCATGACAGAATGCTAAACCAGAGAGTCTCAAAACCAGCAAGTCTCAAAACAGAATGCTAAACCAGAGAGTCTCAAAACCAGCAAGTCACAGACAGAACGCTCAATCAGAAAGTCTCAAACAGAAGATGAAGCTAGCCAACTTTAACAGAAAGTTGAACCAGAAAAGCTTCAGGCAGAAAGATAGAAAAATGCTTCAACCAGAAAGTACTTCTACCAGAGAGTACTCAACCAGAAAATGTCTAAGTCTATACTCAACCAGAAAGTCACTAGACCAGAGAGAACAATCAGAAAGTCAGAAGCTAACCAGAAAAAGCAGAATCAAATCTGTCAAAGAAGCATTAAAGACTTTCCATCGAAGTAATAAAAACTGAATCACTGATTGACATGAAGAAGGAAAGCAATCACAGATGATCTGCTTACCATACATAGAAGATTCAGTCAACAGCTCTACAAGGAAAGAAGAGTTATGACTGATTGGCAATCTACAAATCAAATCACGCCAATCAACAAACGGCTAGAATTTCAAATTCAAGCCTATATATGTTTGAAGTTTAAAAGTCTGAAATATATGTAAGCGCTATACTGCAGAAATACTCTCAAGCATTCTATCCTCAAATCAGACAAAAGCTTCAAACCGTTCGTGATCGCAATCACACCTCGATTCAAGTCTGTCTTATCGAGAGAAGAAGGAGATCTTTGCTAGCTAGTAGTTTTCTAGTGGATTAACGTGAAGATAGCCTGTTTACAGTAGTTTTCTGTAAGTTGTAAAGGGACACGACCCTTATTCGTGCATAAGTTTCAATAAGGTTTGTAATTGAAACTTGTGGCTCGTTCTCAGCGAGGTTAAATAAGAAGAGTATCCTAGTAGTGGATATCTAATCCAGTTTGGATTAGACCGTGGACGTAGGGGGTTTCCCGAACCACGTAAAAATAACTGTGCCATTTAAATTCTGCATTTATATTCAGTTGTTTTTATTCTGCATCTATCATACTCATTCAAACCTGCATTCTTAATCTATCTTCTAAATACTCGATTAAGTTTTCGAAAGATTTTCATAACAAGAGCACCGACTAAGTCCACCATTATTCCGCACACACAAAACATTGTTTGGAATCAAGTTCACACTTGCTTTCTGCTTTGTTTATCTCACGTGAGAGATCTTACCTGGATAGAACTTAATTGATTAGAAAATCATAGTGTTCTATCATCTAGAGCAATCTGTAATTCAGAAAGCTTACATCTCTCTGATTGAAATAGTCAAGTAAACTGGAAAGTTTGCATTTGGTGTATTCCCCCCCCATACACCAAACCTTGCTCTTTCGGGACCAACATCAACTATATAGGCATTGAATTTGAAATTCTAGCCGTTGTTGATTGGCGTGAGATAGATGGTATATTGCCAATCAATGATTTCTATCATAACTGTTCTTGCCATATAGGAAAAGTTGACTTAATCTTTGAGTTTATGGAAAGCAGATTGCTAACGGTCTCTTTCCTTCTATGTGATAACCGAAGATCTTCTTTCCAATCCCAGTTGGATGGACTTTAATCTTGACGAGGCAAGAGCATATGATGTGTAGGATGATGTCAGCTGGTGGATTGATGACTCAATCGTTCTGGTTCCTCGCTGTAGGCATCGATCTGGTCGCTGTCTGTTACAGCAGATCGATTCCTTTTGGCGTGAGATCTTGACCTTCATCCTATACTAAGTTGAGATTGACTTCTATAGGAATATTTCCTTTACATATCAAGTCATCTCCTAATTTGTTCCATAATAGAGTACACTTTGTATCTAGTGATCTGTTTAACACGAAGAACAGTTTAAACTCTAAGATAACTAAGTGTGTGTTGAAAGTTCATCATCAATACTAAATATATTAGGGTTCCCAACAATTTCTCCCTTTTTGATGATGTCGAAACCACACTTTAAGAGTGATCTGGTTTGATGACTAGATAGATGATTGTTCGTTATTTAGATTGTAACGATTTAAGACAGTTTATATATGTTCTGGACAATTAAGGGTTGTCATCAGAAACTTCAAATGAAAGTTTCATAGATAAGGGAGAGTAAAGTTTACAGATAATCATGACAAAGGTAAGAAGTGCAGATCATAGTGATAAGAAAAATATAGCTATCTGCTCTTTCTTCTCTCTTCCTGTTGTCTCTTCATTTTAGCTCGGGTCTTCTGCATCCACCTTGTAGCCTCTATTCTCTGCCAGTTGGTTAATGAAGCTGAGCAAGAAAGTTTTATCAGGCAGATCAGTCCCTGGAATGGTGGGGCATGATCTGAATTCTTTCTCCGGAGCAGTGATCTGGATATTTTCTTTTGCTGCAGCCTTTCTAATCTCATCTACCAGATCACTTGCTTCATTCATGTCCAGATAGCGTTTGAATGCCTCGTTGGGTGATCCATCAATGTATGCAGGTTCCTTTAGGAAGTATCTGCACAAGATGAAGGCATTCTTGAGTCCTTCCCATCCATCTCTCAAGTGAACTGGGACCCAGTTGGTCATTCCAGTTGGTCTGATGTGAGCAGATGGCCAGCTGGATCCAGTTTTCTTCTTCTTCTTTTGGGTTTGGCTCGATCTTCTGGATGATTTAGATTTTTGAGTGTCAGCAGATGGAGCAGATGGAGGGCTGACTGATTGTGGTTGTACTTTCTCCTTCTCCTTTCCTTTTGCAACAGCTGCAGCTGGCTTCTTCCCTTTCACAAATCCTTCCCCCTTTTCGACATCATCAACAAACATATTGATGAGTGCCCGTAGGGAAGTGATCTCTTCCTTCAGTGTGTTGATCTCTTTGTCTGTATCGACTTTTTGTGTAAGCAGCGATGTAATGTTAAGGTTTGAGTCATCAATCTGCTTTTGGAGAGTTGTGTTTGTGGAGGCCAGGTTGGCAGTATGCGCTTCCTGCTCTTCTTTTATGATCCCAATCTCGTCAAAAAATGTGTCAATCATGAGTTTGGTTGGGTAACCCAGATCGCTCAGTTTTCGTTGCACAAAATCTTTCCCGTTGGCTTCAAATTGCCTAAGCAGTGATCTGGTGTAAGCATTTGCCTCTTTCACTATCTCTGCAGTGAGGTCATCGATCTGCTCTTTGACTATGGTGTGAACCATGTCTTTTTCTTTCTCAGCAAAGGCAGTGACAATCTTGTAAATCTCTTTCACTTTAAATTCTGTTGTGAACAGACTTTGATCAATCTGTGCCTTTCGTTCTTCGGCAGCAGCTCGATCATCGTCCATTTTCTTGCTAAGTTCTTTGATTTTCAGCTTGCATATTCTCCTCAAGTCAGAATCAACTTGATCGACATGAGTCTTCAAGTGGTCGTTGAACTCTATGAGTATGCGGATGGCTTCATCTTGGACGTGAGTGAGCGTTCCATACATATATTTATCAACCTTCTGAGAGATGAGATCCCTCACTTGTGTATTGGACAGTGATTGATGCTGGTTCATCAATATGTCTTCCAAGTTTGTCATCTCCACATGTTCATCTAGTGTAGCTGCGACAGCTGGGGTATAGATATGATCTGTTGGTATGCCCCCCACTCGCTGTCCAGCTGGCTCGTGTTCTGGTTGAGCTTGACCACTCACTGTGTTTGGAATGGAGCTTTCCTAATCTGGTTTCCCATCAACCTGTGCAGTGGTGTCCTTTTCAACCTCAGCCAAGGATTGATCTGGTGTAATGTCTGTCATGGCTGCATCCTGTTGGTGAGCATCAGCTTGATCTGCTGCAACCGCTTCTTCCACAACCTCTTCTTCAATCTCTTCATCTTCATGATCAGAGGTTACACTTTCAAAGAATTGCAGCATCCCGGCTTTCTCATACAAAAATCTCAGATCGATCTTTAACTTGATGGCTTCGTGTTGGGATATGGCTAGTATGTCTTGGGGAAAAGATGCTCTCAAGTCTGTGATGGAAGAGACTCCGAAGGTGTTTAAGAAGATGGCCTCTTCTGCTTTCAGTGCATCGATGGATTTAACTTTGAGCAGGGCGTCCAGGACGTAGAATTCTTTGTCTTTGATGAGGAGAAGCAGTTGCACTCTCTTTGCTGCATCATAGCTCTTAGGAGTGAGCTGGATGCCTGGAAATCTCTTGAGGACAGCTCGATCTGCTTCTGCCTCAAGTAGTTTGACAACAGATTCTGCCTTCTTCAGTTCTTCATCCTCATCTGTGGATTCCTCCTCTTCCTCAGCCTCCTCATCAATCTGCTCTAGGTGTTCAGCAGATGATGGGCTGGTAGAATGTGCGGGGGAGAAGTCCTTAGTTTGATCTGGGTTCAAAGATGAGATGGGGGCCACATCCTCTGGTGGTCCACCCATCAGAACTTCTTCCTCCTCAACCTCCTGTTGAGGCAGAATGGTTTTGTTGGGAACCCCATAGATAAAATTAAGTTTTGATGATGTTATCTCGAAAATACACTTGATATTATTCATGTTCTGTATTATTTCTATTTGGTCTTCTTGTAAACAGATGAAGGCTGAAGAAAGTCTAAGCGACAGAAAGCTGAACCAGCAAGTCTTAGAGAGAAAGCTGAACCAGCAAATCTTAAACAGAAAGCTGAACCAGCAAGTCATAGACAGAAAGCTGAACCAGCAAATCATAGACAGAAAGCTGAACCAGCAAATCTTAGACAGAAAGTTGAACCAGCAAGTCTCGAACAGAAAGTTGGAGCAAATCAACTTTAACAGAAAGTTACTCAACCAGAAAGTACTTAACCAGTACTCAACCAGAAAGTACTTAACCAGTGTTCAACCAGAAAGGCATTAGAACCAGAAAGGGCATAAGCAGAAGGTTCCAACCAAGACAGAAAGAGTTGAACCAAACCTGTCAAAGATGGTAAACAGATCAATAGATCTATCAAAACCACCAGATGACAATGCCCTTCTCATCATATCTCTTACCACGTCAATATTAAGTTCATCCATCGAGAATTGGAAAGAGAATCACTGATTGACACGAAGAAGGAAAGTAATCACAGTTGATCTGCTTTCCATTCATAGAAGATTCAGTCATCGAACCTACAAGGAAAGAAGAGATGTGATTGATTGGCAATCCAAAAATCAAATCATGCCAATCAACTAACGGCTAGAATTTCAAGATTCAAGCCTATATATGTTTGGAGATTTAAAGTCTGAAGAAAAAGTGTGATACATCACTGAAAAATTCTCAAGCAATCCTATCTCACATCAGACAAAAGCTTCAAACCGTTCGTGATCGTAATCACACCTCGATTCAAGTCTGTCTTATCGAGAGAGGAAGGAGATCTTTGCTAGCTAGTAGTTTTCTAGTGGATTAACGTGAAGAAATCCTGTTTTACAGTAGTTTTCTGTAAGTTGTAAAGGGACACGACCCTTATTCGTGCATAAGTTTCAAATCTAGCTTGTACTTGAAACTTGTGGCTCGTTCTCAGCGAGCATAAATAAGAGAGTATCCTAGTAGTGGATATTTAATCCAGTTTGGACTAGACCGTGGACGTAGGGGGTTTCCCGAACCACATAAAATAACTATGTTATTTATTTTCTGCATTTACATTCCAGTTGTTTTATTCACTATCTGTCACTCTCATACAAACTGCACTCTTAATCAATTCTTTAAATACTCGACTAAGCTTTGAAAGGTTTTCTAATCGAAGAGCATCGACTAAATCCACCTTTTTTCCGCACACAATACACTGTTAGAAAATAAGATCACTCTTACTTTCTGCTTTGTATCTCTCACTTGAGAGATTCTGCTTGGACAGAACAAGGTTAATTAGTTAGTCAATCTGGTCTGTCACGATTGAGCAATCTGTAATCCAGAAAGCTTAAGTCTCTCCTCTGAATTAGTCAAGTAAACTGAAAAGTCTGTATTTGGTGTATTCCCCCCCCCATACACCAAACCTTGTTCCTTCGGGACCAACAAGTGGTATCAGAGCAGTGGTTCATACGACCATTGTTGTGTTTCACAAGGTTAATACCTGCGTGGTTCATTCACTAGCATATTATCTGCTGTGGAGTCAGCTGTTATCAGGGCATGCGAAGAATTCTCCATCCAAGGTTACAGAGAGTGGAGTTTCAGAATCAAGATGTGTCTCAAGGCTCATCACTGCCTGATGTGGAAGGTAATTGAAGAAGGGCCATTGGCTATTACTGAAGAAACAACTCGCATCACTGAAACAGGAGTTGTTAAAGAGGATGTACTCAAAGATCCCAGAAAATACACGCCTGAAGAAAGAAGAGAAGCAAATCTTGATGATTTTGCTAAAGGAGTTATTTCCAGTACTGTAAAAGGAGTCCATCTGGCTAAGATCCAAGATCTTGACACAGCCAAAGAGATGTGGGAAGCTCTAAGGGATCTCAGCCTAGGCTCTGAAGCGATGATTGAGAATAAGTTATCTCTGGCATGCAACAAGTTTGATGAATTCAAGATGAAACCTGGAGAAACCATCGAGCAGATGAAGAACAGGTTCATTAAAGTACTACTTGAAGTTTCTGCCTTCAAAAAGAAAAAGTACACACAGAGAGAGAAGAATCTCAAGATTCTGAGAGCTCTACCGCCAAGCTGGGAAATTTACTCAGCTATGCAACCTCTACGTGCTGATTTTAATGATCTATCTGTAGAAGCACTTTTTGATCATCTAGCTGTCCATGAATGTGACATCAGAAGAATTCACGGACCAGATTATTCATCAAGCAAAAAGGAAAATAACTCAAAGAAGGAGAAAGAGACTGCCTTCAAAGCGAAGTGCAAAACAAATGAATCAACAGCATCTGCCACTCCAGAAAAAAGGAGGTTATGATAAGTTACTCAAAGAATTCTCAATGATTGCAAAAAGAATGGATAAAATGGAAATCAGATCAAGAAAGTATCGAAGGTTCTACAAAGATAACAAAAGCAGATACCAGAAGAACAAAGAAGCAGAACGATCTGATGACAAAACAGAAAGTAGAAGTAATGGTAAAATCACTAATCCTACTGATTATACTTGTTATGGTTGTGGGAGAACAGGCCATTTCAAAACAGACTGCCCAGATTTATCTAAAAGTCAAAGAGAAGAACTACGAGCTCAGAGAGACAGAAAACTAAAAGCTCAACGTAAAGCCATGATAGCAGAAGAAGAAGACTCTAGCTCAAGTCATCTGTCAGATAGTTCATCAGAAGATGATGAAGCATTCTTTGTCAATGAAGAAGAAGATTGGGATGTGTTGGGAACCTTTTTGATGATTGTGGAAATCATTATTTATATGTTTTGATGATGCGAAACCATATTATATATGCATAATATTAAAACTTCACATTTAAATGAAAGTACACTTTGATGTTTTGGAAACCAGGTAGTCATTGTTATCTTTTAAGGATTACCTTAAGTTTAAAAGAAGCAATCGTTTTTAAGATATAAATAACGATCTGTATTATTCTAGTAAAAGGTATCTTGGACTCGATGACTACTAAAATAACAAGTCTCTCCCATTGTAAGTCAGCTAGCTCCAAATGTAGGTGAGCAGATCGTTTTCAGTATAATAATAACGATCTGCTCTCTATATAAAGAAGCTCGCTGACATTTACTTGTTGTTTCTTCTAGTTTATCCTTTATCAGATCACAAATGTAAAAGCAGCTTGAAGTTTCAAGCTGTCTTATTTCGATCTGTGGTTAAGCAGTTCGTTCTCTACAAAGTTCGAGCCCGCTGCCCAAATCAAGCAGCAGATCGTTCAAGGTACTTAGAGGATACGCAGCTAATTTCAAATGAACTCAGACAGCAGATCGTTATAGTCCTAAACGATCTTGCCATCTCAACCATAGATAGATATCAGATCGTTTTATACTAAAAACGATCTGGTCGCAACATCCAATGAAAATCGAGATGAAGTTACAACACGATGGACAGCGAGCTGCATAGCGAGTTGAACAGCGAGCTGCTTATCCCTGTTGGAGGAAGCTATAATCTACCTAAATTGATAAGCCTACATGTCCTATGCCACGTCAACATCCACGTAGGACAAACTCCAACGGCTAGAAGTACAGTCAGCAGTCAACGGTCAAAAAGAGCATTTAATGCTCACTGCAAAAGCTGCAAAGACTTCCAACGGCTATAATTCAAATATGCCTATATATACTTCAAGCCTTCTTCAGAAATGGTGTTCGTGAGTTCGTGATATTGCCCAGAAAAAGCTACAACGCTACAAGATTCTCTCCAGTTTTCCATTGATTTATTCAACACTAGATATAGATTATATACATCCTTGAGTGTTGTAAATTAGAGACAGATCACCATTATTCTGAAGATAAACCCGCTAGAACTTACATTAAGTTTTGAGCCTACAAAACCCATAGTTCTAGTTTCCTCCATAGCCAAAAGCTCGGAGGAAGAACGATTATAAAACCGAACCCAGATCTCGTACTCGACGAGTTTAAACAAGAGAGTTGTAATCTCGTACTCAACGAGGATAAATAAGCGAGTTTTGACTCGTACTCAACGAGGATAAATAAGCGAGGGATCCAAGGTTAAGGGATTCATCGATCTAGTTTTGATCGATCGTGGACGTAGGGGGTTTCCCGAACCACGTTAAATATTGTGTGTTCTTTTATATTTTGCATTGCATTAGTTTGATTCTTTGTTTATCACTTCACCAGCGAGCTGTTACCCAACAGCGAGCTGTGCATTTGAATCAACCTCCTAAAGAACATTCGGTATAAACAAAATATATTTTCTAAGTGTAAGAGCAACGAACATACTCACAGCTTCCGCACACGATCTGTGTTTGGACAGATCGTCTGGTACGCTCCAGCTAGCTGCCAGTCTATCTGCTCCTTAACAGATCACTCACGCTTTGTGTTGAGAACTTTCTTGAGCAGCTGGATCTCTCTCTCTACAACAGAGGAGATCGACTGCTATTAACAGCGAGCTGTTCTGGTATCAACAGCGAGCTGATTCTCAACCTGCTGTTCAAACAGCCAAACGCGAAAAGTTGGAGTGTGGTGTATTTGTTGGGAACCCTAAAGATTTTAGTGTTGATGATGGTATCTCGAAACACACTTAGCTTAGCACTAACCTGTTCCGCGTGTAAAAACCAGATCACTATAGATTAAGTGATTTATGTTTTGGAACAGATTAGGAGATGACTTAAAATGTAAAGGAGATGTTCCTATAGAAGTCATTCTCAACTTAGAATAGGATGAAGGTCAAGATTTCACGCCCAAAGGAATCGATCTGCTGTAACAGACAGCGACCAGATCGTCAACCAGATCGATGCCTACAGCGATGAAACAGAGCGATTGAGTCATCAAGCCATTAGTTGACATCAACCTACACATCATATACACTTGCCACGTCAAGATCAAGGTCCATCCAACAGGGTTTGGAAAGAAGATCTTCGATTGACATATATAAGGAAAGAGACCGTTAAACAATTTGATTTCCATAAATCAAAGATTGAGTCAACCTTTCCTATATGGCAAGAACAGATATGATGGAAACCATTGATTGACAATATACCATCTATCTCACGCCAATCAACAACGGCTAGAATTTAAAAATTCAAAGCCTATATAGTTGAAGACAACAATCTGGAAAAGGCACGACAAAAAGAAGAACACACGCGAGCTATACTGCAATTAATCTTCAAGTCTTCTGCATTCCAGACTAAGAGCTTCAACATCTCGTGATTCTACATCACACCAACCACCTCGATTCAAGTCTGTCTTGTCGAGAGAAAGGAGATCACCCTGCTAGCTAGTAGTTTTCTAGTGGTAACGTAGAGGTAATCTGTTGTAAAGGGACACGACCCTTCATTCGTGCATAAGTATCACTCTAGTTGTGACTGGTACTTGTGACTCGTTCTCCACGAGTATAAAGAAGCAGAGTATCCTAGTAGTGGATAATCTGGTCTAGTTTTGACCAGATCGTGGACGTAGGGATTTCCCGAACCACGTTAAACACTGTGTGCTTTACATTCCTGCATTCCTTATTATCTGTTGTTTATTATTCTAACCCTCTGCACTATCATATAATCTGCATTCTCAAACAATCTGCTTAATCGATCTGATTCACTCCTTAAGGTTTTCTAAACAAGAGCATTCACTAAATCCACCATTATTCCACACTCACTGTACACTCAGGAGGTAATAAGATCACTCTTATTATCTGTTAAGTGTTTACACTTAGAGAGTAATCTGTTTGGACTAAACCAGCTACTGATCTGTATATCGATCTGGTCAGTCATTCCAAGCAATTTCTTGTATAGAATAGCTTGAGCTCTCTTATAAAACGTCAAGTAAACTGAAAAGTTAGTATTTGGTGTATTCCCCCCCCCATACACCAAACCTTGCTCTTTCGGGACCAACAAGTGGTATCAGAGCAGTGGTTCAAACTGACCATTGTTTTGTTTCATAGGGTTAAAACCTGCGTGGTCTACTTGAATAGATCTAGGAAAACCTTTTCCATTCACGAGCATTCTGTTTGTTATGGAGTCATCTGTTATCAGGGCTTGCGAAGAATTCTCTATCCAAGGATATAGAGAATGGAGTTTCAGAATCAAAATGTGCCTCAAAGCCCATCACTGCTTGATGTGGAAAGTAATCGAAGAAGGGCCATTGGCAATTACTGAAGAAACCACCCGTATCACAGATACAGGAGCAGTTAAAGAAACTGTTCTAAAAGATCCCAGAAAATATACCTCTGAAGAAAGAAGAGAAGCAAATCTCGATGACTTTGCCAAAAGAATCATTTCCAGCACGGTCAAAGGCATACATCTGGCTAAAATCTAAGATCTGGATACTGCCAAAGAGATGTGGGAAGCCTTAAGAGATCTAGCCCTAGGATCTGAAGTGATGATCGAGAACAAGCTGTCTATAGCCTGCAACAAATATGATGAATTCAAAATGAAACCAGGCGAAACAATAGAACAGATGAAGATGAGATTCACTGGAATTCTCCTTGAGATATCTGCGTTCAAAAAGAACAAATATACTCAAAGGGAGAAGAACATGAAAGTTCTTAGAGCACTTCCACCAAGCTGGGAGATCTATGCAGCAATGCAACCTCTAAGAGCTGACTTCAATGATCTGTCCACTGAAGCCTTATTTGATCATCTCGAAGGTCATGAATGTGACATTCAAAGAATTCGAGGACCAGACCATCTGTCCAAAAAGGCAGAGAGCAGTACAAAGAAGGACAAAGAGGTAGCCTTCAAAGCGAAGAGCAAACCAGCTGATCCTTCTGAGTCTGCTACTCCAGATGAAGAGAGAGGGTATGACAAACTCCTAAAAGAGTTTTCAATGATAGCCAAACGAATGGACAAGATGGAAACCAGATCGAAGAAATACAGACGCTTCTACAAGGATAACAGAAGGAACTTCAACAGGAAGTACGATAATGATCGATCTGATGACAAAAATGAATCTAAACAGCAGACTACTAAAACAACAAAGACCTCTAGCTGTACAGACTACACTTGTTTTGAATGTGGCAGAACAGGTCACTTCAAAACAGATTGTCCTAATCTGTCCAGAAGCCAAAGAGAAGAACTAAGAGCCAAACGAGATCGAAAGCTTAAATATGAGCGAAAAGCGATGATAGCTGAACAGAACTCAAGCAGCTCGAGTCATTTCTCAGACAGCTCATCAGAAAATGATGAAGCCTTCATTGCTGACGACGAAGAAAGCTTGAATGAATGCTATGTAGGCTTGGACAACGGTCTAGATGAAGTTGAGGTAAATTCTTGCTACTCAAATTCCTCAGATAATGAAAATAATCTTGAACAGGGAAGTGAAGATCAAGCAGAATACTCATGGAATGAAATAGATGAGATATTCAAAAGCTACTCAAGCATCAAGAGGCTGTTTAAAGAAGTTGTTGAAGAGAATGACAGATTGAAGAAAGTTGAGCAAATCTTAGGCACAGCAAATACACAATTTGTGACTAAAATAAATGATCTGGAAGAACAGATCAAGAGCAAAGACAGTGAAATTCACTCACTTAATTCAAAAGTCAAGGATCTGGTTACTAGAAATAATGTTGCTGAGGAAAAGATCAAGAAGGGAAAGGAAATGATATACAAGAGTGATGAGCGTGCGAAGCTGCTAATCAATATGCAACAAAAGGGCACATCTGGTTTGGGATATCCAGGTCACTCAGAAAAATCTTCAGGAACTATAAGCTTCGTACCAGAAAGGAAGAAAATACCAGTTCAAGTGAAAGACTTGAAAAACAAGAAAGATTATCCTCAAAAGATGATAATAAAAGATGCAAAGAATAGGCAGTATCATCAAACAAGGGGACAACCAGCTCACTACACAGAAACAGAACACCTTCGAAGAGCAAATGTCAACAGGACAAAAATTGTCAACAGGACAGTACATACAAAGAAAGGATTGAAGAAGGACGAAATAGAAAGATATCATCCATCTGAAATTCACTCTGTAGCTAAAGTTGACAATGATGGAAATACTATTACCTGCTATATTTCTGTTCCTAACCCCAAGATGTTCTGGATTCGAAAAGGAACATTTGCTAATAATCAAGCACCCAAACGTTGAAAGGGTAGCTAAGTTTGATTAATTGCAGGATCAAAGATCTGCAAGGAGGAGTAAAATTGCAAGAGGAGCAATCTGGATAATCGATAGTGGCTGTTCAAAACACATGACATGTGACAAGAACCTACTATCAGATTACGTGGAAAAACCAGGACCTCAGGTCACCTTTGGATGTAATTCAAAAGGTTATACCAGAGGGTATGGAAACATCAAAGTTGGCAAGACCACCATCTCTAATGTCTCATATGTTGAGGGTCTTAGTCACAATCTGTTTTCTGTAAGTCAATTCTGTGCTAATGGCAGTCAGATTATTTTTGATACTAACAACTGTCTGGTGAAGAACAAGGAAGGAGATGAAATACTCCTTACCGGTAAACTGCAAGATAGGTTATATATTGTCCAGTGGACAAACCAGATAGAGACCTGCTTAGTCACTAAGACTGTATCAGAAACAAGCTGGTTATGGCATAAGAGATTAAGTCATCTTAATTTCAAATCAATCAACAGGATTGCCAAGGAAAGGTTAGTAGAAGGACTACCAGATCAGGTGTATGATAAAGATCATATATGTGATGCCTGTCAAGCTGGAAAGCAGACCAGATCATCCTTTACAAGCAAAACAGCTCACTCAACATCAAGGACACTAGAGCTGTTACACCTTGATCTGTTTGGACCAGTCAAACCACTAAGCATCAATGGGAGAAAGTACACATTGGTAATCATAGATGATTACTCAAGATTCACTTGGGTCATCTTTCTGCTGAAGAAGAAAGAGACTCTAGACAAGCTCCCTGACTTTCTACACAAGATCACTAAACAGAAAGAGATGAGTATAACCTCTATCAGAACAGATCGAGGAACAGAATTTCTCAACCAGAAGATTGAAGCATATTGCAACAAGATGGGAATCACTCATCAAACATCTGCTGCTCGAACTCCTCAACAAAATGGAGTTGTTGAAAGGAGAAACAGATCACTCAAAGAAGCAGCACGCACAATGCTTAACTCTACCAATCTACCAAAGAAATTCTGGGCAGAAGCTATCTACACTGCCTGTTATACTCAAAACAGATCATCCATCACTCTCAGACATGGAAAGACTCCATATGAAATATGGAACAACAGAAAGCCTAAGATTTCCTATTTTAAAACTTTTGGCTGTTTATGTTACATACACAATAATGGGAAATCTCAGTTGAAAACTTTTGATAGCAAAACAGACCCTGGAATATTCTTAGGATATTCTGATGTCAGTAAAGCCTATCGAGTTTACAATAAGAATTCTCATATTGTGGAAGTAACACCTCATGTTGTATTTGATGAGTCTATTGTTGAGTACAGATCACCAGATGAGAAGCAGACAGTCAATCAGGTGACAACCAGAAGGATGAATGATCTATTACTGGAAGATATTCTTATCTGGAATTCAAGGAGTGAAGATGAAGAAGTTATCACTCGACCTATTGCTGAGGAGATCATACAGCAAGGGGGAATATCACTAACCAATCTGAATGAAAACAGATCATCAACAGAAGACAATGATACTATTACTACTAATGATGATCAACATCCAGAAGAAAGTCCAGATGAGAATCCATTTCAAGCTATATCAACAGCACACCCTGAATTTGAGGAACCAACATATCAACCTGATCCTGAGTTATCTGATGAAGAGATAACTAGGAGAAGAAGATGGATACAAGATCATCCACCAGAACAGATCGTTGGGAACCCATCAGATCGTGTGAAAACTAGAAGAATGCATGGAGAAAGTGCATTATTGAGTTGTTATTTATCTCGCTTGGAGCCATCTGATGCTTATGAAGCACTCCAAGATGCAGATTGGATAATAGCAATGCAAGAAGAACTCAATGAGTTCAAAAGAAATGAAGTCTGGTATCTCGTGGACAGACCCAAACATCAAGGAGTAATAGGTGTAAAATGGGTGTTCAAAAACAATCGAGATGAGAATGGTGAAGTAGTCAGAAACAAAGCCAGATTAGTATCTAAAGGCTATAATCAACAAGAAGGCATTGATTTCGATGAAATATTCGCACCAGTAGCCAGATTAGAAGCAATAAGGCTGTTTTTGGCATATGCTGCTCACAGACAATTCAAGGTATACCAGATGGATGTCAAAAGTGCCTTCCTCAATGGTATTCTTGAAGAAGAAGTATATGTGGAACAGCCACCTGGATTTGAAGAGGCAGATCCAGATCAGAAAGTATACAGACTAGCTAAAGCAGTCTATGGTCTAAAACAAGCCCCTAGAGCTTGGTATGAGACCTTATCAACCTTTCTACTAGAATCTGGATTCAAAAGAGGATCTGTTGATAAGACTTTGTTCGTTATCAAAGTCAAAGAACATATTCTCTTAGTCCAGATCTATGTAGATGATATTATCTTTGGATCTCAATCTACCTATCTATGTGACAAATTTGCTGGACTTATGAAAAATAAGTATCAAATGTCCATGATGGGAGAAATGAGTTTCTTTTTAGGTCTGCAGGTCAAGCAGCTACCAGATGGTATCTTTATCAATCAGACAAAATACATCAACGATCTGCTAACCAAGTTTGGATTAAAAGACAGTAATTCAGTAAAAATTCCAATGCAGACCAATGGGAAAATTGGTCCAGACCCCGAGGGAAAACCAGCTAACATAACACAATACAGAGGGATCATAGGATCATTACTCTATCTTACTGCCAGTCGACCTGACATCACCTTTGCAGTAGGAGTATGTGCTAGATATCAAGCAAATCCCAAAGAGTCTCACATGGAAGCAGCTAAGAAGATACTAAGATATCTTAAGGGAACAGCCCATATAGGATTATGGTATCCGTGTGAAGACAATTTTGAGCTATCTGGATATACTGACTCAGATTATGCTGGATGTAAACTAGACAGAAAGTCAACATCTGGTACATGTCAATTTTTAAGGAATAAACTGATTTCTTGGTTCTCAAAGAAACAGACATCAGTTGCCACTTCAACTACAGAAGCAGAATATATGGCAGCTGGAAGTTGTTGTGCACAAATACTGTGGTTAAGACAACAGCTTAAAGACTATGAGATTGATGTCAAGGAAATACCAATTTTCTGTGACAGCTCAAGTGCTATAGCAATTACACAGAACCCCGTGCTGCACACCAGATGCAAACATGTTGATGTGAGACATCACTTCATAAGAGACCATGTTGAAAGAAAACATGTACAGATCGAGAAGATACACACTGAAGTTCAGAGAGCAGATATCCTCACTAAGGCACTACCAGAAGAAAGATTTAAGATGCTTTGTGGAAAACTAGGACTCTTAAATCTTGAAGATAGGATCAAAACCAGATCATCATGATCCAGATTAATAAAATCCTACAGGGATTTGATACAGATCATCATGATCCAGATTGATAAAATCCTACAGGGAATCAAAACCAGATCATCATGGTCCAGAGTGATAAGATCCAGATCACTAAAAATTCCAACAGGGAACTAACACCAAATCACTAATACACACGTTAATACAGATTGAATAAATTCCAACTGGGAATTGCTAAAAGAAAGCAACCAGATTGACCAGAGACAGAATGCTAAACCAGAGAATCTCAAAACCAGCAAGTCTCAAAGACAGAAAGCTAAACCAGAGAGTCTCAAACCAGCAAGTCTCAAAGTGAAGTTAGTCAACTTTAACAGAAAGTTGAACCAGAAAAGCTTCAACCAGAAAGATGAAAGATGCCTTGAACAGAAAGTGGTTAACAAACGCGCAACCAGATTGACCTCAACCAGATTACCTGATGCCACGTGGATTTGGAATTAATATCTCCATTAATTATTATATTACTTGGTTAAGGGGGAAAGGTCAACCATATACGGCGACTAATTATCTCTATTCTGACATTTAGATTTCAAAATCATCTATTTTTGATGATTGCATGCAGTAATTGAGAGACGTGATCGAGAAAAATATCTACCAAATCTAGAAAAAGAGAGATAAAAGATTGCATCAAAAATATCGCGCCATCTCATAACCGTTCGATCATAGCGCGTGCATCATACGATAAGGAGAGGCGACTATGGGTTGAAAACCTAGTACATGGAAAGGCGGAAAAGCTGAAAAAGGGAAGGATTTCTCAATATTTTATTACCTTACTTATCTTCTCTTTAGCGTATATATTTTGATAAGGCGGTTCGTGTATCACTTACACTTACAAATTTTCTCAAACACTTAGCAAATTTTCTGCCTCCCAAAAATTCTCTCTTGCAAAACTCTCACTTTCTAGCAAAAATGGCTCCCAAATCATCTGTTTTTCTGGAACAAGCAAACTTTCTGAAACCTTATATTCACCAAGACCTTTTTGCGGTTCTTGACACCTTCGGGTTTCATAAACTGGAAAAGGCATTTGATCTCGTTCGCCAGTGCAAAGGTTTCATATTTCGTTTTTAAATCGTATTGAATTGTCTAAATGTTTTACTCTGTATCTATTCTCTTGTATGTGATCTCTGTCAATTACATAGAACTGCATAAACTGTTTTTGTGGTACTTATACTTCACTGATGGAAGGATAGTGCTCACATCTATACTACCTTGTTCTATGTAGGTTTCTGCAAAATTATTACTTCACACCCTGTGCACTTCCTACCCAAGGATGTTGCAGCCTTTTATCTCTCATGGCAGGGAGAGAGAGGTGGAGAGGAGGCCACCATCAGGGTGAGCAAAGGGAATACTGTTAGCAACACTCCCTACAATGTTATTAATCTCATCAATGCTGCTTATAAAGTAAAGGATGAGGGATTAGACTTGGGAGAAATAACTGCAGAACAGCTGCAAGAAGCTGTGGAGATGGTGATGATAGTTCCCATCCACTACACAAACCGGATGTTTGTTCGTTCTCTTCTCGCGCCAGAATTCAGGATTTTGTTTGAATTCGTACAGCGAATTTTCCTTAACCACAACGGGTCTTACGATCAGGTGACCCCCGAGAAGTTCAGGATATTAGCAGCTGTAGTTCTAAATCTGCCAGTTAACTGGAGTAGGATCTTATACGATCTCTTGGCAAAGGAGGCCAAGATGATCTTATTGGTGAAGGGTAGCTCCCCAGGCATTGACGTTAAGAGAAGCAGCCTGAGACATTCTACAAAGATCAGCTATATGCTGGAATCATTCTTTCCTCACCACCAATGGGATACAGCAGTTGAGTTCAACATGAAACAACACTTTCCCAAGGACCAGCATCAGATAGAAATGTCAATGGGCATTTCAGCAAATCTGATTGCTAGAGTTAAAGACTCTGTAGTCTTTAATGCTCTGATGGAGATGGGGAACTCTAATCCCATCTGGATCCCTCCATCTGGTCCAGTAACTCACTCCACAAAATCCAAGGTCACTAAGGAGAAGCCATCCGAGAGAACCCCCTCCAAGAGAGTGACACGGAGGGCCAGTTCCGTTGAAACAGACACCTCTACAGCAGCACAGCAGCCCAAACTCAAACGCAGAAGGCTTCACAAACTGTCTGCTGAGATACAGACCGAAGCCCCTGCTGCTGCAGAAGTTATCATCCCTCAACCGGAGGTTGAGGAAGAAGATATTGTACTGGTTGATGAACCAGAAGATGTTGAACCTCTGTCATCAGTTCAACCAGACCAGTCCAGGGACTTCTCCCCAGCTCACACAATAAGCTCATCCTCTGCTGAGCCTCTAGAACAGATCAATGAGGAGGATGAAGAAGAAATTGAATCTTCAGATGAAGATGTGGAGAATAAAACAGCTCAGTCAGTAGTCAAAATGATTGAAGCAGAAGCAGACAGAGCTGTCCTCAGCATATTTCCAGGCATCCAGCTCACACCAGAGAGCTATGATGCAGCTAAGAGAGTCAAACTGTTGCTGCTGATCAAAGACAAAGAGTTCTATGTGTTGGATGCACTGCTAAAAATCAGATCAATTGACCAGCTCAAGGCAGAAGAAGCCACATTGCTAAACATTTTTGAGATCTCATCTGTTACTGAGCTAAGAGAAAGCTTCTCTCAATCCATCCTTGCAATAGCTCAGCTAGAAGCTCAGAAGCTACAGATCAATCTGAGAGAGATCTATGAGAAAGCTGGAAAGATAGATTTCTATGACAGTGTGGTCGATGAAGAAGCAACTGAGATTCCATCTGCTGCTCACCAACCGGGTGCAGCAATAGCAGAACCTGCACTAGACCAGGTCATGACTGACACTGGTGTGCAGATCACTACTCCACCTGCACCAACTGAGGGAGAACCAGAAAAAGAAGAATTTCTTGGACAGAATATAGGAGGCGAGCTTACAAATGACATTCTTACTCCTGCTGCTGCCGCTGCACTTAATGTCCATGTGCAGACATTCACCTTGGAGGACATATTGATGGACCAACATCAATCACTGTCTCATACACAAATCAGAGATCTCATCTCCAAGAAGGTGGATCAATACATGTATGGCACACTGACCACAGTTCAAGATGAAGCCACACGCATACTCACAGAGTTCAACGACCACCTGCAAACTCATGTCAATCAGGTCGACTCTGATCTAAGGCGCCTCTGTAGACTGAAGATTGAAGAGATCAACAAGAAACTAGATGATGATCGGGCTGCTGCTGATGAGAGGAAAGCACAGATTGATCAAAATCTGTTTTCAACTGAATTCAAAGTGAAGGAAATGTACAAAATTATCAGTGCCTTTGCAGCAAAGGAGAAAGACATGGTACACGCCATAGTCAAGGAGCAGACTGATAGTCTCACAGTAGACATAGTCAAAGAAGCCAACTCTTACACCAGGTCGCTGATCAGACAGTTTGAAACTGATGGCACATCCTTTGTGGAAAGAAAGTTACACGATCTGCACTACCCAACATCCACTCTGATCAAATCATACTTTGATGAAACTGCTGATATCAAGGCAGCACAAGAAGAGATCAAATCTGACTTGGCCAACACACAGGCTTCTCTTCAGAAACAGCTCAATGATTCCAACCTCAAACATCACCTCGCTGCTGTCTAGCAGATTTGAATCTGACAAGGAGGTCGCAGAATTGAAGGCAGAGGTCACCTCCCTCAAGACATTCATTCAATCCTTCATTGATGATGTCGAAAAGGGGGAAGGGAGTGGAAAGAAACAGCCATCTGCTGTGCAAGAAAAGAAGGCAGCTGAAGAAAAGAAAAAGAGCTTAACAGGATCTGGATCTGGTGCATCAACTGCAAAGAAACCAGCCAGCTCTCCTTCCTTCCAAGCACAGAAAACTTTTTCGCCAAGCAGATCGAGCCAGACTCAACCTTCCAAGAAAAAGAGAAGAGCTGGATCAAGTTGGTTCTCATCTGCTCCCATACGCAAATCTCTAACCAAACAGGGAGAGACCAACTGGGTCCCAGATCATTTGAAGGAAGGATTTGAAGGCCTGAAATATGGATTCATCATGTGTCGCTATTTCCTTAAGGAACCTCTTTACTGTGAGGGGACACCTAATGAAGCCTTCGACCTGTATATGGATCGAAATGATGCAAAGGATCTGGTAGAGGAGATCAGAGCAACAGCTGCCAAAGCCCAGATCACTATAACTGCTCCTGAGAAGGAATTCAGAACCTGTCCTACCATCCCTGGGACAGACCTTCCAGACAAGACTTTTCTGCTAAACTTCATAAATCAACTGGCAGAAAACAGAGGGTATAAGGTGGATGCTGAAGACCCTGACTACATAAGGGTAAGAGAAGGGGTATACGAAAGCGTGCAGCTTGTATCTGATGAGACCAGAGCAAGAATGAAGAAGCAACAAGAGGAGAGAAGAAAAAGCAGATAGTATTCTTAATTCTTATATCTTTGTGATCTGCCTTTTCTTATGATCTCTCTCTTGTCTTCTTATCAATATATGAAATCCATTTTGAGTTTCTGATGACAACAATTCATTGTCCAGAACACATATAAACTATCCTAAAACGTTATAAACTTAATAACGTAATTTGATCAATCTGGAAAACCAGACCAGATCGATCTGTATAAGCTGATAGGATTCTTTTTGAAAAGTGTGGTTTCGACATCATCAACAAGGGGGAAATTGTTGGGAACCCTAAAGATTTTAGTGTTGATGATGGTATCTCGAAACACACTTAGCTTAGCACTAACCTGTTCCGCGTGTAAAAACCAGATCACTATAGATTAAGTGATTTCTGTTTTGGAACAGATTAGGAGATGACTTAAAATATAAAGGAGATGTTCCTATAGAAGTCATTCTCAACTTAGAATAGGATGAAGGTCAAGATTTCACGCCCAAAGGAATCGATCTGCTGTAACAGACAGCGACCAGATCGTCAACCAGATCGATGCCTACAGCGATGAAACAGAGCGATTGAGTCATCAAGCCATTAGTTGACATCAACCTACACATCATATACACTTGCCACGTCAAGATCAAGGTCCATCCAACAGGGTTTGGAAAGAAGATATTCGATTGACATATATAAGGAAAGAGACCGTTAAACAATCTGATTTCCATAAATCAAAGATTGACTCAACCTTTCCTATATGGCAAGAACAGATATGATGGAAACCATTGATTGGCAATATACCATCTATCTCACGCCAATCAACAACGGCTAGAATTTAAA
>JAPKLX010002718.1:0-12193 GCA_026898415.1 Leonotis leonurus | reverse complement strand
TGCCCCTAGCCTTTCACCCTCGAAAGCAATCGCAGTTGCAATCCTTTTGTAAGGTAGCATCGTCGGAGCGAGCGCCGTGCCCCCCAAACTACTTGGATTGATTACCACACAGATAGATACAAAAACATATAAAACAAACCAGGTTTCAGAATATAGAATATGTTGACTAAGATGTTATTCCAGCAAGCTAGACAAACCATGCTACACCCTTGATATAGATAATATAATATGGGTATTAGGGTGTAGCACACACACATATTAATGAAAGCATAGACCAAGAGATTTTCGTAAGAAGACAAATCTCTCATGATCTAAGGGTTTTGTAAAGATGTC
The DNA here is from genome assembly GCA_026898415.1 of Leonotis leonurus. NCBI lineage: Eukaryota > Viridiplantae > Streptophyta > Magnoliopsida > Lamiales > Lamiaceae > Leonotis > Leonotis leonurus. Next base: position 11,860 of record JAPKLX010002718.1, on the reverse strand, counting down.
AGCAATTTGGTTTTCAGTTTTCACATATTCAAGCTTGAGTACCTCTTGTTCCACCAACTCTCTAATGAAATGGTGTCTTATGTCGATGTGCTTGGTTCTGGAGTGCTGAACAGGATTCTTGGAAATGTTTATGGCACTCATGTTGTCACAGTACACAACCAAATCATTGTTGTCTAGCCCATAGTCACTCAACATGTGCTTAAGCCACAACAGTTGTGTACAACAACTGCCTGCGGCAACATACTCAGACTCAGCAGTGGATAAGGAAACACAGTTTTGCTTACGGCTGTGCCATGACACAATGTTGTTTCCCAGGTAGAAACATCCTCCACTTGTACTTTTCCGATCATCAACATCACCAGCCCAATCAGAATCACTGAAACCTACCAAGCTCATATTCATGTGTTTAGAAAACAATATGCCAAGGTCAATAGTTCCAGCAACATACCTGATTATCCTCTTAACAACTTTGAGATGAGAAGCTTTGGGTTTAGCTTGATACCTGGCACACACACATACGCTAAACATCAAATCTGGACGCGTGGCTGTTAGGTACAACAAACTCCCTATCATTGATCTGTAGAGTGTTGGGTCAACATCTTCTCCAGCATCATCTTTTGTTAACTTCTCTGTGGAACCCATAGGAGTTTTCATGTGTTTTGTACCTTCAAGATTAAATTTCGTTATCATCTCCTTGGCATATTTGCTTTGGGAGATAAAGATGCCATCGTGTCCTTGTTTAACCTGCAACCCAAGAAAGTATGTGAGCTCGCCCACCATGCTCATCTCAAATTTGGTAGACATTGCACCTGAAAAATCAGTTAACATGTTATGTGATGTAGAACCAACAATCATATCATCAACGTAAATTTGAGTAATAAGAATATGTTGATCTTCACTTTTTATAAACAATGTCCGGTCAGCATCACCTCTCACAAACCCGTATGTGAGAAGGAAGTTGGTGAGATGCTGATACCAAGCACGTGGTGCTTGTTTGAGTCCATAGAGAGCCTTCTTCAACCGGAAAACATGGTCTAGTTTGTGAGGGTCCTCAAAGCCTTTCGGTTGTTCTACGTATACCTCCTCCTTTAGTTCGCCATTAAGAAATGCTGCCTTCACATCCATCTAGTACAGATTGATGTTGAGGTAGCATGCGACAGCTAACAGCAACCGAATAGACTCAAGTCTTGCTACTGGTGCAAATGTGTCATCAAAATAGACTCCTTCGACTTGCGTGTACCCTTGAGCAACTAATCTTGCTTTGTTGCGCACAACAGTTCCCTTCTCATCAGACTTGTTCTTAAAAATCCATTTTGTGCCAATGACATTCTTGTTGGTTGGCCTGGGAACAAGGTACCAAACATCGCTACGCACAAACTGGTTGAGTTCTTCATGCATAGCATTTATCCAGAACTCATCGGTTAGTGCTTCCTTGACATTCTTGGGCTCAAATTTGGAAACGAAGCATGTTATGCCTTCAACTGTAGAGCACATGGAGTAGAGACACGCCATTTCGCTATAGTTTATGTGATGTTTTTGCCGGGTCTGAACACCATCCTCAATGTTTCCAATGACTTGAGTAAGTGGATGATTTTCTCTAACTCGTCCTGATGGTTCTCTACGGGGAGTGACCTATTGGGGATCACCTAGGTCACCTTCGGGTTCCTGTTCAGTGGTGTTGACCTCGACAGTAGTGTTAACTTCTGTGTTAGGTGGAGCAGTTTGCGTCTCAACAGGAGATGTAACAACTCCCCCTTCATATATGTCGTCTTCTTTGTTGCAATCACCTGCGTCATCAAAGACTACATTAACAGATTCTTGTATCGTGTTGATACGAAGATTAAATACCCTGTAAGCTACACTGTTTGTTGAGTACCCGACAAATACGCCCTTATCACTTTTATCATCAAATTTAGTTAGATACTCTCGATCATTTAAGATAAAACAAACACACCCAAAAACACGAAGATGTTTTAGGTTAGGTTTTCTCCCTTTTAGTAGCTCATATGGTGTTTTAAATGATCCTGGTCGAATGTTGACTCGATTGTTGATGTAGCAAGCGGTGTTTACAGCCTCAGCCCAAAAGCGCTTTGCCATTTGGCTTGAGTTCAACATTACCCTAGCCATCTCAATTAAGGTCCTATTCTTGCGTTCGACCACACCATTCTGTTGTGGGGTCTTTGGAGCAGCAAACTCTTGATAGACACCTTTTGTCACAGCCCAATTTCTTAACCCTTTCTTAGTCAAGAGATTAGGCCATGACTCACTTAACTTAGAAATAACTCTAACAATTGATGTTTGGTTGCAAAGAAACTCATATAAGTTCTCGCGAAAAACAGGGCAGGGCCGACACGTTGACTTCGAAAGCCCATAACTTTCTCGTTTGAACTCCGAATTAAGATCCGGAAGAACCGTTGGAAAGGTATCGAAAAGATCTTTCTAGCAAAATCAAAGTTTACACAATTTTTGAACTTGGAGTTTCAATACATCAAAAGACCATCTCAAGCAACCAAGAAATAGAGAGAACACATAATAATTCATCAAGGAAGATGCTACCATAGATATCAACGACTAAACCATACAAAGGTACCAAGTGCTCAAATGACATATCAACTAAGGGTTGCAACGGAAACATGAGTTGAGTTACATGTATGATGACATACAACTCAACATACCAAATATCCATCATAAAACAACAAGACAATCTATGGTTCACTGACAATTCATATAACAAGGATAACCACAGTGTTCGAATCCATCGCCATCTCCAGCTCAACCTGCACGTTAAGAAAACATGCAGGGCGTGAGTACATAAAGCACTCAGTGGACACATGCCAAAACATTTAAAACTTGCTCATAGAGCCATATCATTGACTTGCCAAAATCTTTCTTTTCTGGAAATAATGTAACTGAGCATGCATGAAATGTGTCTGCAGACATAAATCTGAAATCTGAAATACCATATCTACGCACTTCTTGTGTTGAGAGGTAGGCCTCCCTCTCAAACACTATGACCGGCCGATCCGCTCACCGGCTCACGGTCACATATGTGTACACAAACCCTTACCGGCAGCTCGTCCGGCATAGGGCCGATATCGTAATTCTCTCGTAGATAGGCAATATGCAACATGCTTAAAAACAGGCAAGTCAACTTCTTTAACATAAAACATAATGCATAAATAAATCTTTAGCACGTGCATAGCTTTTTGGGTTAGAAAGCCCACCTGGATGTTCCTTAGAGCTAAGGAACTAATTTGCTCATAGCCACCACCTATCCTCGTCTTCTAGATCCTCTCTTTTCCTTCTGCTCTTATCTCCTTCTGGATCTCATCTACCTCTTCTTTCTATAATGATCCAAATCTAATTAGCTTCTCATACTTAATCTCATTTTTCTTGTAATCTACTTTGATTATCATTTCGTATGCTTATAACTTATTCGGCTATTGCATCCTTCTATTCTAGCATCTCATCTATATCATTATTTCACTTTTTAACTTACTAAACTAACAATTTCCAACTTCTACATATTTGGCTAATTCAATCTCATAATCTCACATTAGCCATCATATTCATTCTTAATCTTAATTGCTTCATCAAATCTAACAATTATAATCTCTATATATTAATTTCAATTATGCCCTTCTTCTTAAGAATTTCATATCTTAGTGTAAGATTAAGTTTATTTCTAGTTTCTTGATTCCATTATGCTTAATGTAGCTCAATGATCTCTAATGGACCATTACTTAGGCCAAATAACCTTAGCATATACTTAAACTCATAAACTCCATAATCCACTAAATTTTGAACATTCATTTCCTATGCTTAGAAAATTCCAAATAAATTAATCTAAGCATTAATCACACCATTGAACTCAAATATGATCTCAATTTAAACAAATAAAATCAAAATCTTATAGAACCAAATGCCATAATTTTCGGTCATTACACATCAATTAAGAGGCTTGGATTTTGCTCTAATTTCTTGTTCTAATCATGCTTATGGAGGTCTAATGATACTTATTCATACTTAAATCAAGCAAATTCATGCTATTTCCCCAACCTCAAATTAGGGTTCATGTAGAAGAATTTAGGGGAAATCTAATTACTCTTCATATCTTGTAATTCTTTTCAAATTCTTACTTAAATCATGATTCTCTACTCATTTCATATCACATATATGGAAATTAACATCATATCTTCATGAATTATAAAGCATAATTTTTCATAGATAAATACATAAATTTTCTTCCATTTCTACAAATTAAAGAGGTAAGGATGATGGATATTTACCTCAAAGATCAATTCTTCTTAAAATTTGGACCAAATCTAGCTTGGAAACTTGATTTTGGAAGAAGAAATTATTTGGCTATGGAGGGGGAAGCCATTTTCGAAAATATAGAGGAGGGAGGAGGTGGAAGATGATGAAAATGTGATAAGGTAAGTATGTTTATCTCTAAGTTAAGATATTTTTATAATTAATTAATTAAATAATTAATACACAACTCTAGAGGCTTCTAGAAGGTCTCGCCTCCTCGATTTTCGTGTATCTAGATTTTAATGCTGGATTACTCTTCTCGACACAAGGAATCCACCGGTTCAGACCGTTCGTGATTCCGAGTTCATTTGAACAAATTATGCGAGTTTTAAGATACCGAATGAAATTAATTAAATAAATTCCTTTCTAAAGCAATATTTTCTAGCAAAATCCTCATAATAATCTCTTCTATATACCTTAGAAAATTAGGCATAATTTATAGATTCTACTACAACTGTCGGATTCTCAATCCGAATTTTAACCGAAAACTTATTTAATTATTACCGAAATTGCAATAATAAATTTTTATTCTTTATTTTATCTGTTTTCTAGCTTAATGAAATTTCTAAATCCATTTTTCTATGTTATCTAATAGATAAAAATTTTCTCTTCTGAGGGGTATGCTTCGTCTGAGTTTATTCTATCTCAACCCCTTTCTTTTATCTCTAATATGGAATTAATAAATTCCATTTTCTTTCTTAACGAAATAATCGTAATTCTTTCTTCTAAATCATATAATAGAGTCCTCGAACTCTTTTTAATCTCATAATTATATTCTCTTAAGGATGCATAGCCTTAATTAAGGTTTAATTACGTTTTAGTTATGGCTACAGTATTTCGGGGTACTACACCTTTATCGTCACAGAAACTTGTGAAACGTGAATTCTCAAATTCACGACCATGATCTGACCTTATGCGAGATATTCTAGCATCAAACACATTAGTAACACGAGAAAACATATTTTTAAAGAGCTCAAATGTTTCAGACTTTTCTCGTTAAAAATAGGTCCATGTGAACCTAGAAAAGTCGTCAACCATAACAAACACATACCTTTTACCACCAATACTTTCCACTTCCATGGGTCCTACCAGATCCATATGTAGAAGTTCAAAGCATCGGTTGGTTCCAAAATGTTGCTCACGATGTTGTACGACCGGATGCGAGGCATGTAATTGTTTACCTCGTTGACAGTCACCACATACGATTTGGTCAGCATTTCCAAGCTTCGGTAGACCTCGTACAGCATCCATCTTGATTAACCTACCAAGATTTCGAAAATTAGTGTGACCTAATCTTTTATGCCATAGCATGACATCATCAACTTGAGCCTTGTTGCACTTCACATGGTCAGTCATGTAACAATTGTCTGTTGACCTTTGACCTGTCATGATGCACACATTCTTATTGTTGTAAACTTCACAAGCATCTTTAGTAAACTTCACAAGCATGTTTCCATCACACAATTGACTTATGCTTATTAAGTTTGCCATAAGTCCCTGCACATGATAAACATTTGTTAAGGCAGGCAAACCAGTAACATTTAGTGTACCTTTCCCAACAATTTTACCTTTTGAGCCTCCTCCGAAGGAAACATTTCCCCCATCATATGTCTCATAGTTAGAAAGGAAAGTTTTGTTACCTGTCATGTGGCGGGAACAACTGCTGTCAAAGTACCAAGAACCTGAAACGTTAGTTTTTAAGGCAGTGTACACAACATTACAGGTTAGGTCAGACTTCTTTACCCATACTGTTTTGGGTTTTTGTGAAGGTTCACACTCAGATCTCTCATCTCTTTGTTTCTGATAACAGAAAGGTCTTATATGCCCTGGCTTCATACAGTAATGACATATATATTTTCTCCTATATCTTTTATCCTTTTTCTTACCTTTCTTACCTTTTCCAGCTGGGGAGATCTTTTGTTTTGTCTGTGTTGGGGTCTCTGTGGGCGCAGCAACAGCTTTGCCTTTTGATGTTTCCCCTTCTAATGTGGATTTTTTGCACAACACAGTTGGTGCAGCATATCCAAGACCTTGTGTCCCTGGATTTGCACCTTTCATGATCTCTTGAAGAGAGTACGTTCCAGTACTCCATTTTCGGATGGTCAGTTCTGCCTCTTCAAGCTTTGACTTCACTTTGGTCAGCTCCACATCACGTTGTGTGATCAACGCCTCTTGTTTTGACTGCACTTCCTTGAGACGTGTTACCTCAGCTGTTACGGTCTGCAGATCTCTTGCTTGATGTTTCCATTTGCACAACAGTTCATCATATAACTGTTTTAATCCTTGGATTACAGTGATTGCATGGTCATCACATTCTTCACCACATATCGAGTCTACGTCATCCCTAACACTACCTGCGTCATCAACAGAAGCGTTTAAACAAAACAAAGTAGAGTAGTAGTTAGAGTCATACCTCTCGGAGTGAACTGGATCATCAACGTATGGTTCTTGGGATGTGACAGTTGCGTGAAATGCAATGTTCTCGAACATGGCTTCATCCATATCTTCAAAGAATTCATGCTCATCATCATTCCATGACACCCAATAAGACTTACCCCGTTTTCGAAGAGTGTTGGCACACTGATTTGCAAAGTGTCCATATCCTTTACACTCATGACACTGGATACCATCCAGTTTTGAAGAGTTGTACCTGACTACTTCATTAGGAGCTTTCTTCGTGGGGGGTTGCCTCGCCTTGTCTTTGTCTTGTGGAGGTTGATAGTATTCAAACCGTGGTCCACCTTTTTCTTTGGATTGATCTTTGTCGCGCTTGTAGCCTATCACCATACGGTTAAAATTCCTTGTGATCATGGCAATATCTTCTTCGTTGAAGGTTTCCTCTTCTTCATGTTCACTGGAATCCATTTGAGGTTTACTGCCTGAGGAGCTTGCTCCAGCCTTCAGAGCCATTGCCTTCTTCTTGGGAAAAGTCCCTCTTGCCTCATGGTTCATCTCGTATGTTTTGAACGAGTTCATGAGATCAGTAAACTCTAGAGCGTTCACCCCTAGGACTGTTTCAATGGCTGTTACCTTCATATCAAATCTTGGTGGCAATGTACGAAGTGCTTTGGAAACAAGCACTTTGTTGCTCAATGGTTCTCCAAGGTCCTGACACTCGTTAGCAATGTCGAGTATCCTTTTCATGTAGCTAGAGATGTCCTCATCTTCTTCCATCTTCATATCCTCGAATTGAGATGCAAGGATACGCAAACGAGACTGCTTGACACTTTTGTCACCTTCACAATGCCTTTGCAGAATGTCCCAAGCATCTTTCGCACACACACAGTTCTTGATAAGTTTGAACATGTTTGTGTCGACAGCTGAGACTATGGCATTCAGGGCTCGATCATCAAAAGTGGCAGCTTCAATTTGATCACGTGACCAGGCGGTCTGTGGTATAGGAACACAATCGCCGTCAGCATCAGTTTGTTTTGGTGGTGACCACCCATTCTCCACAGAAATCCATGCTCGTCTATCAAGTGATTTGATATAAGAGTGAGTACGTGACTTCCAATAAGAATAATTCGAACCATCCAGGATTGGAGGTCGAAATGCTCCAGTGCTATTTGAATCCATCATGTTTAGAGTTGTTGTGACACCGTCAGGACCACACTCAGTGTGTCGAGTGATGGCTCTGATACCACTTGAAAGTGTATCACCTACTCTAAATAGTTGTTGCGGAAGCTAAAAATGAACACAAGAGATAATTTTATGTAGGCTGTGTTAATGAACAACCTACACGGCAGCCTTTACGGCCAGAAAGAATAATCAAAATAAGTGTTGTGTTGTTTACAATGTTACGGACAACAACAACAACACTTCTCACTAAATTACTAAAAGTATGATCTTCTAAGGACAAAGATCACATGTACTAAACTACGATATAAATCTGCAAAGATGTGTTTCTAACTAAAACGAACACAATATAAATAGAGATAACTTCATGGGCTTGGATTCCATAGGGTAGAAACTGCCAGCCCATGTTTTCCTTGAATCTCTCAACCGCTGTCGTGTTCCGCAAGATTCGCTGGGCAGTTGGTGTGGACTCCGACATTCACGGTAACAAACTTCCATTCAGCGTCAAACTCTCAACTGCCTTCCATTATTTAGCTTTCTCCTCAAGACTCGGTCTTTATAGTTTCTTCGTGCATTTCAGTTGCACATCTCACCAAGTCAACGTCCACGTGGCACTACAGTTGCATACTCAAGATTAGCTTGTTGTGTGGAGCATAACAGCGAATCCTATCATCACACTATCCTGTGAAGAACACAAAAACACACATGTTAGGTTCAACAAACAAAATAACAACAGAATAAAATACCTAACAAACTCCCCCTGTTTTTGTGCTTTCTTCACAACATCTTGGTCTTCCTACGACGCTCCCCCTATCTCAATGCCCTGCAAAACAATTTTCACAAAGCATGCAGAATATTCCAACATGACAATACAGTTCAGATACGCAGCAGCCAGACATCAATAAGCAGTAAACAAACCATGTCATTCAAAACATAGGTGCTGCAAAAACAAACATCCATCCACAAAACAAAAATTTGTTTGTCAGTCATCCACCAAAAAAGAAAATAAAATTGTTTGGATTAATGTTTCATGACGGGTCATCACCCCACACAGCCATCCGGCCACATTAACTTGCAACTTCTTCAGCTTACGTATCCGCACCTACACCACCTGCACCCTCGTTCTCATTGTCAGCTCCACTAACAGCATCATTCTCAGCGTCATCCGCAGCATGATCAGCCTCATTTCCTCCCCCTTGTTGGGAAGAAAGGCACGCCTCAAGAGCAACAGGATTACTCCATGAGGACACCAGAGGAGGCAGCAGCAACAGGATTACTCCATGGTAGATCAGCCACCTTACTCGTACTGAACAAGGATGGGTGGATGGAATAGGTTGGAACAGGATCCGCTCCGTGACTTCTGGTAAGCGAGGTGAACCCCTGATGAGCCAATACCCTGCAAATAAGAGAGGGAAATGGTAGAGACGATAGTTGAGCTTTGGAAGAGAGAGCCGCAAACTGGTCGAAGATAATACGCCCTAGGTTGAAGGGTTTGTTAAGCCCCACAAGGTAGAGCAAGACCCCGTGCTGCTGAGTAACGACGGTAGTGTTGGAGGAAACAATCCAATTGAAAGTTAAAACCCGGTACAGAACCGAATACAGATGGGTAAGCCAAGAAGATTTCATTGGCTGGGCCCACTTGGAGCGTTTCCCTCCAGTAATTTCCTGAGCAACGGCCGCCAAATCAGAGACTACTTCGTCCTCCACATTGGGCAGGCCGAGGGCGGAGTTGATGCTAGCCGCCGAGAAGTCGAAGATGCAGTTGTACAAATAAATCTTCCCAAAGTTGGCAGAGGAGCGATCACCAAACGAACTATGAAGATTACAGTAAAAATGTCGAACCGTAGTCTTAACAAAGTCAGGGAGTTCAAAGATTGTACCCAACAGACCCCGTGCGCGGAAGAAGGACAGAAGGTTGTATTCATCAAAACTGGATTCATCAGCCGTGCGTTCACATGCACAGGGTAGATTCTTGACACGCTTCCACTTGGTAGCAGCAGATGTATCATAGAACTGAAGGTTCAGAGCCTTCTCAACAGCAAACGGAAGGGCCCCGTCATCAGAAACGTCGGGGACCTTCTCCTTGCCCTTCGCTGTGACCGGGGCGGAGGAGGTTGGTTCAATCTTGATATCCGGAGAGCTCAGACGAGGGCGCTTGGAAACCGAGGAGACTTCCTCGTCACTATCATCAGTAACCACCACTGTGTGCGCAGGTTTCTTGGATTTTCTAGAAAGAGTGGAGTGAGTGGAACCTCGTGTAGCGGGCCGGCGAGCGGGAGGAGTCGTCGTCAGGGATGGCGATTTGGACGGAGTAAAAACAGGAACAGGGTCCTCGACAAGAGGTACAGTGGTAATAGGGAGAGGAGATGGTTCATCCACAGCAACGATTGGAGTTTCGAGCGCTGTAGAAATGGGTTCTGGAACAGTATCAGCAACCGGAGTAGGTATGGGAGTAGGGGGTTCCACCGCAAGAGGTGGAGTGCTATTGAACGGGAGTGGCGGTGTGACTACCGGAGTTGCGATGGACTGTTGAAGTGACTGAAGGAGCGACGGGTTTGCGGCGAGGAGAGCTTGAAGAAGGGCGGTGACATCAGGAGTGGATGGAGACGCCATTGTTGAGAGACCGGGAAGATGATCAGAACAGCAATTCGTGTATTAGGGTTTCTGGATGGAAAGAAATGTGGTGTTATGCAAGATCAAAAAAGAGAGAAGTGGTGTATCAATCTTGGAAGGCGTGCGGATATGATAAAGAGAGAGTAGGGTTTAATGGGGTTTGTGATAGGAGGACAGTTGCTGTGACAGTCAAATGATGAAGTGTACAGTACTGACGACGCTTCAATTCTGAAAAAATGTGGAGCCCTTTTGAATTTCAATCCTGACAGAAAACCCTAGAACACGCGACATGACATGCATAACCCACTACAACAGAGAGAAACGGATGTTGAAGTAAACAAACTTGACTATAGGAAAACAGTAGACCATGGTTGCTGACAATCACGAGAAACACATGTTGTTTGTTTTTGTTTTAAAAACACATCACCCAGTCTAGCTTGCTCTGTTGTGTCAACGATTGTTGCAACATTCACCTGGTTATATAGATAGAAAATATGTGCAGAACTACAAGAATCCAAAGGTTAGTGAGCGTAGAGTGCATCGTCGCAGCGAACGCCATGCCCCTAGCCTTTCACCCTCGAAAGCAATCGCAGTTGCAATCCTTTTGTAAGGTAGCATCGTCGGAGCGAGCGCCGTGCCCCCCAAACTACTTGGATTGATTACCACACAGATAGATACAAAAACATATAAAACAAACCAGGTTTCAGAATATAGAATATGTTGACTAAGATGTTATTCCAGCAAGCTAGACAAACCATGCTACACCCTTGATATAGATAATATAATATGGGTATTAGGGTGTAGCACACACACATATTAATGAAAGCATAGACCAAGAGATTTTCGTAAGAAGACAAATCTCTCATGATCTAAGGGTTTTGTAAAGATGTCAGCAATTTGGTTTTCAGTTTTCACATATTCAAGCTTGAGTACCTCTTGTTCCACCAACTCTCTAATGAAATGGTGTCTTATGTCGATGTGCTTGGTTCTGGAGTGCTGAACAGGATTCTTGGAAATGTTTATGGCACTCATGTTGTCACAGTACACAACCAAATCATTGTTGTCTAGCCCATAGTCACTCAACATGTGCTTAAGCCACAACAGTTGTGTACAACAACTGCCTGCGGCAACATACTCAGACTCAGCAGTGGATAAGGAAACACAGTTTTGCTTACGGCTGTGCCATGACACAATGTTGTTTCCCAGGTAGAAACATCCTCCACTTGTACTTTTCCGATCATCAACATCACCAGCCCAATCAGAATCACTGAAACCTACCAAGCTCATATTCATGTGTTTAGAAAACAATATGCCAAGGTCAATAGTTCCAGCAACATACCTGATTATCCTCTTAACA
>JAPKLX010002949.1:0-11757 GCA_026898415.1 Leonotis leonurus | reverse complement strand
AACATCCTTAGCAGAGTCTTCCCGACAACCACTTCCTTTAAGGAAAGAAGATCCATTAACTAACTTCCGTCAACAGGTGAGAGACATGATAAATGAAGTTCAAGAGCACATAGGTACAGGGTCGCTGTAGAAAAAGGTGAAGAAGTCCAAGGAGAAACTTGAGAAAAAGACAGAGGATAATGAAATTGATGGAAAGACAAGTAGCTCGACTGCAGAGTCAGAGGTTTAAGTATATGGACTACTATGGATGCATGCATAATTAGGAAATATTAGTAGTCAATAGTACGGATCTAAACCATACCGTATTTTGATACATTATGTGTATTTTGTGATGCCACATAGGATAGTGAGCATCGTAGCGCGTACATTATAGGTACGGTTTTGGTAATGATTGTATCGAAGACCTCAGGGAGGCAAAATTTTCCTATGATTATATATGGATTTTAGTAGTAATTGCAGCGATTTGAACTATTATCAGTAATATCTATATATATGTATAACATATGTAGTAATCGCGTGAGATCTCAAAAAGGAAAATTTTATATATATATAGCTTTGGGACTGTCAGGAATACGTGTTGGAAATAAAGATTTTCGCCAAGTTCTAAATTTAAGTAGAAGTAAACATATATGTATACAGATACGTGTCTTATTAACGGGAAATTCACTTAACCGAATGCCACCGAGAAGAGCGGGACGCTCGAGAGGCGGAGGCCGAGGAAGAGGCCCTAGGATTGTCGAAGAAATGCCTGAAGTAGAGCGAGAACCAACTCCACCCCTTCTACCGCCGGAACGCAGAATTGAAGAATTGTTTCTAAGGCAAAACCCACCGATTTTCAACGGGATGGGAGATCCAGCGGAGGCAGAACTTTGGGTGCGAGCGCTGGAACGCATTTTCAATTTTCTGCGTTGTACAGATCAGGAGCGCATGACCTGCGTTACCTTCCAACTGACAGGATCGGCTGATTTCTGGTGGGAAGCGCGTAGGAAGATTATGACTCCTGATCAGCTAACGAATCTGACTTGGGAAGATTTTAAGACTGGAATATGCGACAAATATATTCCGAAGAGCTACCGTAAGCGAAAGGAGGCAGAGTTCTATATTGAAGCAAGGAAAGATGACTGTCACAGAATATGATCGGACATTCTGTAATATGGCGAGATACGCGCCGGAGCAAGTTGACACCGATGAGAAAATGACGGAGAAGTTTTGTGCGGGACTGAGGCATGAGATAAGGATGGCATTGGCGAGCCATGGGGGATTGATATACACAGAATCCCTAAACCGAGCGTTAGGCATTGAAGCTGCAATGCCAGTGGAGAGATCGGTAACCACTGCGACAACAGTATCCGCCCAACCGCAATCCCAAAGCTACAAGGGAAAGCATAAGTGGGAGGATAACAGGAATGATTCCACAGTGAGAAGACCATGGGAAGGACCAGCGCGTTCCCAAAAATTTGCAAAAAAAAAACCAAACCCAACTGTCCAGAAAGGGGACTATCCACAGAAGTTCCCTACCTGTCCCAAATGCAAGAAGATGCATGGGGGCATATGCAAAGCAGGCAGCGAGGGATGCTTTGCATGCGGACAGAAAGGGCATTTTGCCAACCATTGCCCCACACGACAGCAAGGTACGGGCACAAGGTCTAGTCAGACGATGCCGAACCAGCAAGTCAGAGCTATTCAAGCTCAGCCCCTCAGACAGCAACCACCTTAACAGCCACCACCACCTCCACCGCTACCACCTCATTATCAACCCGGCAACACCAGAAGCAGTCATAACAGGCAAGGGCTTACGCAATAAAGCAAAAGCAGCCTGAGGGAAATCAGGGAAACCTGACAGGTATGGGAACCCTCCTCAACCCTCCAGTAATTATTCTGTTTGATACTGGAGCTTCCCACTCGTTTATTGCCAAAGCAGGTGTAGAGAACTTAAGATTGGAACTAGAGCCGTTAGAGATATCCCTGAGAGTTTCTTCACCTTTGGGAGGAACTACGATTCTTACACACTCTTGCTCTAACCTAAGTTTGGAATTAGGATCACTTAGAGTTCTTGCGAACAATCTTAGTGTAATTCCGATGAACGATATGGACATATTCTTAGGAATGGATTGGCTAGCCGAAAACTATGCCACGATTCTCTGCAAAGAGAGGCAAATATCGTTCAAAACACCAGGAAAGGATGTTTATCCTACCTAGTGTACTTGAAGGGAGAGGAGAACGAGGAAAGAAAACTAGAAGACGTAGCCATTGTGCGGGAATACCCAGATGTATTTCCAGACAAGTTGCCAGGATTGCCACCCGACAGGCAGTTAGAATCCACGATTGATCTGGAACCAGGATCAGCCCGGTATCCAAAGCACCTTACAGGATGGCCCCTAAGGAGTTGGAAGAACTCAAGATACAACTTCAGGAATTGCTAGAATTAGGATTCATCCGACCCAGTGTATCCCCTTGGGGAGCACCGGTACTCTTCGTCAAGAAGAAAGACGGAACTTTGAGGATGTGCATAGACTACAGAGAGTTGAATAAACTGACACTCAAGAACCGATATCCTCCACCAAGGATAGATGATTTGTTTGATCAACTCAAGGGAGCATGTATCTTCTCAAAAATAGATTTGAGATCAGGATACCATCAGCTGAAGATCCGATCAGAAGATGTCCCTAAAACTGCTTTTCGAACCCGGTATGGTCACTATGAGTTTATAGTAATGCCGTTCGGATTAACCAACGCACCTGCGGTGTTCATGGACCTGATGAACCGCGTGTTTCACCCTTAACTCGACAAGTTCGTCTTGGTTTTCATAGATGATGTTCTTATCTATTCGAAGGATGAGGAAGAACATGAGCAACATCTAAGGATTACCCTAGAAACTCTCAGAAACGAGAAATTCTATGCTAAATTCAGCAAGTGTGAATTTTGGCTTAGAGAAGTGATGTTTCTTGGACATATTGTGTCGGCAGAAGGAATCAAGGTAGATCCTGTTAAAGTAGAAGCTGTTCGCGAATGGAAGTCGCCGACAACCCCCAATGAAATTCGGAGTTTCTTGGGATTGGCTGGATACTATCAAAGATTCATAGAAGGATTTTCTAAGATAGCACGGCCGATGACGCAGCAACTGCGGAAGGGAATCAAGTTCACGTGGTCTCCAGAATGTGAAATCAGTTTTCAGATTCTGAAGGAAAAGTTGACTACCGCTCCGATACTAGCAGTCCCCGAATCCAATAAGGAATATGTAGTCTATATGGACACATCTAAGAATGGAGTGGGATGTGTTTTGATGCAAGAGGGAAAAGTTATAGCATATGCATCACGCCAATTGAGACCACACGAGCTGAATTACCCAACTCATGATCTGGAGTTAGCTGCCGTAGTGCATGCTTTGAAAATTTGGAAACATCATCTCTACGGAGTTTGATGCGAAATTTTCACGGATCACAAAAGTCTTAAATACTTTTTCGAGCAGAAAGACCTTGATATGAAACAAAGGAGATGGCTCGAACTAGTAAAAGATTACGACTGTGGTATAAATTATCACCCAGGGAAGGCTAACGTAGTTGCCAACGCTTTAAGTCGTAAGATTTCCTCGAAGTTGCATTAATTCTAACTCGAGAGAATGAACTCGTGAAAGAATTCGAGAAAATGCACTTGGAAATTTTATTACCGCCCGAGACAGTGGGAGGAATTATTACCACTTTGACAGTAGAACCTGACCTGAGGAGTAAGATCCTAACTGCTCAAAGGAAGGATGAAAAGCTGGAGAAAATACATTAGAAGGAGAGGGACACAACGAATGAATAAAGGACTCAAGGGAGCGATGACCCCAAGATGATCTCAACAAATGACATTATATGATTAGTGACACAATCATGGTTACCTTATTCGGTAGTATACCTCAACGGAAATTCGATTCGGCTATTAAATTATAGCTAGATCTCTTAGAGAGTTATAACCCGAACGAATGCGTGAGTTCAGTTCACGAGTAACAAGATTCAATTCCAGTAGATCGTAGAGAATAAGATAGTTCAATTTCAGTTCCAGTTTCAAATTCAGTTCATTTTCGATTCAATGGAACGTAGAAAGTTTTGGATTCAGTTCAAGTTCAGTTTTAGCTCAGCTCATTCAATTCAGTTCAATCCAGTTCTGTCACGCCCGCTTCCTACTAATTCTAGTAAAGCCGGGAACATGACCAACGAAATGAATAATTGACAAGAGAAGAAGGTAATCATTCATTTCATAACATAAAATAAGGACCAAACCCGTAAAATCGGGAAGTCAGAGTCATAAGCTCGTTACATTTCATAATAGAATACGGAGTTTAGTCTCGGTCTACTACATAAGGTCTAGCAGCGGAACTTTCAGGATCGCATAACGAAATCCTACGTGTATGAAGACACGCAGAACCCCCAAGAGTCAGCTACTATGGAGCCCGACAAAAGCACGACAAGCACCCACGCCTTCTTCATTCTTATCCTGCACGTTTAGAAATACATGCAGGGCTGAGTACAAATTGTACTCAGTAGACACGTGCCGAAATCGCACACATACATATATAACTGTCAAGCCATTCAAGTGAAACATAGGGATTTTGTCTCTAAAGCACCTATGTTCACAAAATCATTTCTTGAGAAAGTTCTAATTGACTGCAGTCCTAGTTCTTTGTATTCAACCATATCTGAAGTTCTATGTGCCGGGGAAGTGGCCACTTCCCACAGACACTTGACCGGTCAACATCTAGATGACTCACGGTCCTTTGTGTACACTAGTTCGAGTGGAGACGCTAACCCACTGGAACCCGAATTCGATTATCATATAACAGATAGGCATCATACATAAATCAAAAACATTTCTGGCAAGACAGTGCTTTTGAAAATATCTCATTTCATTTGAAAGCATACACACATATATTTTCATAGGGTAAGAAAAGCCTACTTGAATGGTCTTGATCGATTCTTGCCTTGTTCTCGTGATGCGGATCCGACCTCTCGTCGAAACCTTTCATATGAATCTCGGGTGAGATATATTACTCGAGCATATCACATAAATTCTAAAGGTAAGGAGTTACTATCCTCGGCTATCATGAGGATTTAGTCTCGATCCTTAAGGATCGGCTAGAACATAAGTCTAGGAGCTGTATTTCTAGATAAATCATTCGGTGATTTCTAAGTCATCGTGTAATTTGAGGATAAATATTTATTGGGTAATGTACTAGGGACATTTCTAAATTAATATCTCGATTCATAACTCAGAATATCTATAAGTCTTTCATAGATTAGAATACCTAGCTAATATATACATCTTAGGATGATTCGTAATTAAATCAATTAATAAGATTATATAAATATCCTACTTCTTGGGCTTGGTCTAAATACATAGGTAAATTCCATCTAATAGGATTATTCATAATCCATCTACGTAATTCATTTAATCTACGACATAAATTGGTTTAACCCGTTGGATAAATTAGACCATCATTTGTCTAATTAGACTTGGCCCAATTTATCTAATCGTGAAGCCCAGTAACCTTTAAGTTGGCCCATAACTCACTATCTCTGGATCCATACTTAGACAATTTCCATCCCCCCTTCTCTCGCTGTCTCTCGACAGCGAGCTGTCTCTTTCCTCCTCTCTCTCGCTGTTCTTTCCTTCTCCCTCTCTCGCTGCTCTCTTGTCTCTCCTCTCGCTGTCTCTTGACAGCGAGCTGTCTCTTTCCTCCTTTCTCTCGCTGTTCTTTCTTTCTTCCTCTCGCTGCTCTCTTGTCTCTCCTCTCGCTGTCTCTTGACAGCGAGCTGTCTCTTTCCTCCTTCCTCTCGCTGTCTCTCCCCTTGCCTCTCGCGCACAGCTAGCTCTCTTCCCTTGTTCTTTTTTCTCTCTTCTCGCAGCAGCTAGCTGCCTCCTCACTATCTCCTTTTTCCAAATTCACTATCTGCTTAATATCAGCGGCCTGCTCATCACTATCTCCTCTCCCAATTCTCGACCTGCTTAACAGCAGCGGCCTGCCCCGCTAAATCTCAGCAGCTTGCTTACTCTCCAAGTTTATACTACTATCTGCTTCCTCCACAGATGGTGAGATTTTACAACTCACTATCCGTTTAACAGCAGATGGTCGATCTGCTTATCAGGAATCGATCTGCGTTCGATATGCTGATCACTCTGCTTAACAGCAGATGGTCGATCTGCTCTACCTCCTTGCAGCAGCGGGCTGTGCTCTCCTCCGTTCTTCACGCCGCCCTAATGGAGTTCGGTCGAGAGCTAGGAGTGGAGCTCGGTCATGGATTTAGAATTAAGTTTACGGCGAGGTGCTTGTATGGGGACCAGGGGAAAGATCATTTCTTCTTGGTTAGGTTTCCATTTCTTAATTGTTTGAGGTATGTTATGATCAAGCTCAAATCTTATTATTTTTAGGAGGTTCTTAAGGATTTTATCCCAGGCTTTTACTCCTACTTTCTTCTTATTACTCTAGTTCCTTTAGCTCCACATTTAACAGTCGCACATCAACATTCTTCTGATTTCATCCACGTTTAAGGTGCAGCACCTAATTCTGGGCTTAGGCATTCTAAATTCAAATCAGTTCTTAAGTTCGAAGCATGCTAGGTTCATTCTAAAGCTGTTTTGCATGTATAGTCCATTCCTAAATCTAGTTTTAAGAGGCATGAATATAATGCTAGAGCTTTAAGTTCTTACCTCAAGCTGTCTCTAACTTCTCTTTCGCGCAACACCACTGTTGTTACTGCACTCCTCCTGGTTCTTTTCTTCGAGTTTTAATTTTGGCAGCGTTTCGGTGCAAATGATATTTGGATGTGGGTTTAAGCTTAGTTCTCCCCCTTTATATAGAAGACTGAATCCTTAACCCTTACTAATCTTATGCGTTAATTGCTTATTCTTTTTAGATTCGCAGGCATGGCGATTGGTGGAGAGATGAGGCGTCACTGTGCAGCTAGGATTAGTAGGGAGTAGGGTGCCTGTTACACGCTAATGCCTTGCTAAATCTGATTATGGGGAATCTAACCGTTTGCACGCTTGCTTCCTTTCCTACACTTCCGATCCACGCTGGCGTCTTACGTGTATTTATATTGTATGCATATATATATATATATGTCCCCCCCCTCGGCTAGGTGCAGGTTCGAAACCCAGCAGCCCATTTATAGAGTACATTCTTCCTTTATATATATATAACTGTATATTACACCTTCTTACTAATTATACTTCTTATTTTTAGCAATTAAGCATTTGTACAAATTATAATATTATGCCATGGGTCTTAATGTATGATGATATCGATTAACGAATAGTACGTATCGTAACAATGGAGATTAATAATAGTAACTAATAACATATCTTAGGTTAAATAATAACGGAGTTGCTACTCGTCATCAAATTTAAATCCATACTTGAGACCAAGGGTTTCGTAATAATGACAATTTCGAGGAATTCACTACTTATGTCGGAATTCAAAATGCGGGGTATTACAAAAATCCTTTTGTGAAATCTTAAAGTTCGATCATGATCTAAGTTCTTTAGTAATCTACCATATCTGTAACTTCTTCTTCTTTGTGTCGGGAAGGTGGCCACCTTCCACAAACACCTTAACCGGCCAACCCGCTCGATGACTCACGGTCACTTTAACCGGCCAACCCGCTCGATGACTCACGGTTACTTTGTGTACACTAGTCCTAGTAGGATAGCTATCCAACTGGGACCCGAATTCGATTCTTTTAACTTCACTGAGCAGATAGGTATCATACGAAAATCATAAACATTTTATGGCAGACAATACTTGAAACATATTTTCAATTCAAAATCTCTTCGAAATAAAATAACATAAATGCATATGAGCACACATATTTTATTTTGTAGAAGAAAGCCTACACTTGATGTATAGGTTAGAAAGCCTACTTGAATGGTCTTGATTGGTGTTTGCCTTGTTCTCGTGATGCGGATCCGACCTCTTGTCGAAACCTTTCATATGAATCTCGGGTGAGATATATTACTCGAGTATATCAAATAAATTATAAGTGCAAGGAATTACTATCCTTGGTTTTTATAAGGGTTTGGTCTCGATCCTTAAAGATCGACTGGTACATGAGTCTAGGAGCTGTATTTCTAGATAAGTCATTCGATGATTTCTAAGTCACGGTATAGCTCGAGGATTTACTATACCCGAATAAATAGATATTGGGTAATATAGCTAAAGACATTCCTAATTTGATATCTTGCTTCTTAACTTGAAGCAATTAATTATTTAACTGCTATCATAGGCATGGTTTATAATTTAATCATTTCTGAAGGTTACATTCTAGTGAACCCATTATAAATCAATTATCTAATTTAATTGATATTCTATTTCTTTTGGGCTTGGTCTACATACATAGGTAAATTCCATCTAATAGAATTATTCATAACCCGTCTACATAATTCATTTAATTTACGACATAGTTTGGTTTAGCCCATTCAATTAATTAAGCAGCAAATCTTTAAATCGACCAGTCCATCGTTTACTTAATTGGACTTGGCCCAATTTATTAAGTTTCTGGCCCAACAACTATTTAGTGGGTCCATACTTAACTATTTCTAAGTTTATACTTGGACAATTTAACCCACTTCTTTCCCTCCCTGTCTCTTTTCTCTCGCTGTCCTTCTCTTTGTTAAGCAGCGAGCTGCCCCGCTAAGTAAACGATCTGGTTGAGTGGCTCCATAACGATCTGCCCTCTCCAAAACGATCTGCTCTATCGCCAAGGCACAGCAGCGAGCTGCTCCCGTTTGGACTTCCCAGCAGCGAGCTGCTCGTCACTTGGTAAACGATCTGCTTCTTCACCAGACGATCTGCTTCTTCACCAGACGATCTACTTCTTCACCAGACGATCTACTTATCGCCAAGGCACAGCAGCGAGCTGCTCATCACTATCTCCTCTCCCTAACTCACTATCTGTTTAACAGCAGCGGGCTGCCTCGCTAAATCTCAATAGCTTGATTACTCTTCAAGTTTACGCCACTATCTGTTTCTATCAACAGATGGTGAGGTTTTACAAGTCACTATCTGCTTGACAGCAGATAGTCGATCTGCTTTTCTCTCCTTGCAGCAGCTAGCTGTCTCCTCTCGCAGCAGCTAGCTGTCTCCTCTTGCTGTCTTCTTTTCTTCGCTGCTTCTCTCGCTGTTCTTTCTCTGTTTCTCTCGCAACAGCTCGCTGTCTCTCCTTAGCGAGCTGTCTCTCCTCTCGCTATCTCTCCTGCTGTCTTGCTCTCTCTCTATCTGTCTCCTTTCGCGTTCTCTCTTTGCTCGCGTAGCACCACCACCACGTCGAGCTGCCCTCACCACCTCCGTTTCCTCTCTCGCGCGCAGCACAGCTGCTGCCTCATCTCTCTCTCACCCTCTTATTTATCTTCATTGTTTGTTTAATTATCTATCTACTTAGTTATAGAACATTTTATGATTTTGAGAATTTCCTTTCCTCTTCAATTTCGTGAATTAATGAAATCTTATGAATGTTCTAAATTTTCAGGTTGGTTTCGATTGGCTCGGGGTGGTTTCGAGGTAGTTCGGGACCATTCGGAGCTTGCTCAAAGTGATTCGGGGCGGTTCGAGGTTGCTTCGAGGGAGCTCACGGCTGGTGCAACAGCCGTGCACTACCCCTTCCTTAATCAAGGTAATTTCTCTTATTTCTCCTTTTATTAAGCAGATTTAGGATACGTCGTATATCAATATTCATCTAAGACTTAGATGTGTTCTATTCCTATGTAAGTGACATGCTCTCTTATGTTCAAAACTACAGCACCTAAATTTAGAGTTTAGCATTCTAAGTTCAAACCAGTTCCTATATTCATGGTCTAAGCTTCTAAGTTCATGCTAAAAATCTGTTGAACATAATCTGTAGCTTTAAATCTTACCTCAAAGCTGTCTCTATTTCTCTTCCTCGATTCCTCTTCAGATTCCAATTTGGCAGCACTTCGTGTGAGTGTTATTTGGGTGTGGTTTGGGTCTAAGAGTTTTACTCTTTATATAGAGGCTTGAATCCCTATCTTCACTAATCTTATGCAATTGCTTCATCCTTTGGATTTGCAGATTATGGGGATTGGTGGAAACTTTAAGAGTCTCGGGTGGCTAGGATCAGTAGGGAGCGGTGCACGCTAGTTCTGCTTTATGGGGAAGCTGAACAGTAGCATGCTTGTCTTGATTTAATGATTACTGTTCATTGGCTACTGTTCATCGATTTATTCACCTGCTAATGCTTCTTTTCTTTACTTTACTGATTATTCAATTCATGCATGTGCTACATACTTGAGTATTTAATATCTCCTTCTTTCCCCATGAATGATATCTTGCAGGTTTAACATATATATCTAGTCTCTTACGTGTGGTTTTTACTTTCTTGTCCTTCCTTAATAAATATATATATATATATATGTATATACTTTACTTGAGTGAAATCTTACTTCTCTCAACCAATTGATCTTGAAAGCCTTACTATTTCCACAAGCTACTGTATGTATATATATATATAAATCATGCGCGCATCTCTATTTATATATCTAGAGCTACTTTAATCTATACTACATATATGGTATGCATCATCTTTATATTGATATAGTTCTAATATAACTATACTTTGATATCTAAACTTTATTCATTTTAATCAAACCATATCTCTTAAGAATTTTAACTAAATTAAATTCTTCACTTCTTAAGTTCTTATTAGTTCTAAATTGAAACAATTCAACTTAGACCATAAGGAGTTAATATCATCTACTTATTCGTTGATAGACGATGCATAACCGTAATTTGATTAATTACGAATCATCTAATACGGAATAGTTCTTGATGAAAATTTCGGGTCATTACATAGACGATTATGCCTATATATATATACAAATGCAGATTTAGGAGCAGAACATATGAATTGTGGTATAACTAGATTCTGATTTTATAACTAGAGCTCATGTATCTATATATTATCTCCAGAACATACTCAATATATACTATCTCTAGAACAAGATAAACCAACTCAAAACATAAATAAAACTCAGTAATTAAAAGATAGAAGCTACCTCAGCAGACAACCCACCTCCAGAACCTCTTCCAACGAACAAACCAAATGGGCAAGCAACCAAATATGTTCCTTAGTCAGAATGAGAACAAAACCAAAAGTCAATACTCGTTTAAAACTTTAACAAGACAGAGCTTAAAAATCTTAAACAAACTGAAGCCCTTCCATTTTCTCTTTTGCCCAACCCGAAGTAAGAGAGAAGTCTGGCCCAAATGCAAAATAAAACTATAGTCTGGCCATCATATTAAAACAGGGAACTTAAAGAAAAGCTTAAGCATGCAGAGAGCGAGAACTTGAAATCTAAAATACAAGAATTTCAAGATTTAAACCCCAAAATACAAAATCAGAGCCTGTCACATTCTGAAAACCAAAACGGTGAAGAAGAAGAAAACATGCATCACTTGAAACCAAGATTATAAGAACAGAATTTAAAAGAAGATTACCTGTATAAGGAGAAGCCAGGGACTGTAGACTAGAGAGCTCCGATGACTACCCACCTTCCCCAATACCCTGATACAATTCGAAAATAAGAAATGAAATCTTAGGTTGCAGAACCGAAGATTAGTTCCTAAGAACTAAAATGAATCTGTAAATAGAAAAAGATTAAAAGATTATCTCTTGGCGTCGATGGCGACTGGAGACCCCATTGAACCATTTTACCCTCGGCAGCGAAGAAGGAGGAAACAGCAGCGAAGAAGGAGGAAACAGCAGC
>JAPKLX010000585.1:26946-87575 GCA_026898415.1 Leonotis leonurus | reverse complement strand
CAAGCTCTGATCGCTGAAGTTCTCCAGATATCGAATAAAATCTTCATCCGGTGTAGATTCTGAGTATGTAGGCTCCTTCAAAAAATATTTGTTCAAAATGAAGCCTTGCTTGACCTTTTCCCAGTCATTTTGGTCACCCTCTGGAACCCATGCATCATTAGGGGTCTTCTTCTGTAAGGATAGATTCCATGAGAATGGTTTCTTCCTTTTCTTCTTTTATTGAGTGGTTGATTGGGATGACTGTTGTTGTGAGCGTTCTGTAGAGGAAGGTGAGGAGAAGGGTGTTTGGAATGATTTTTCCTTGGCCTCCTGAGCATCTAGCTTTCTCTCTCTTTCTGCTTGCTCTTTGTAGAATTGAGCTCTGAACAGAGGATCACAAGCTTGTTCCATATTCACTCCGAACAGTAGCAATTCAGCTATCTGATCACCCTCGTCAATTGGTTTCTTTCCTTTGTCGCTGGGGATCTGAGGTGCTTGTTGAGTTGGCTCTGTTCCAAGTAGGGTGGGGTCTGGTCTCGGTGGTGTGGTAGGCCTGGGTTGAGCCGGTGCTGGTGTTTCTGTTTGAACTTCCGGTGGTGGTGTTTCTGTTTCAACTTCCACCTCTTCTGTCCTCACACTCTTGCTGCTACCTTTTCCTCTCGAGATTTCCCCCTTTTCGACATCATCAAAGAAGGTAGTGATGAGTGTGCGAAGTGAGGCAATCTCTTCAGTCATTTTCTCAAATTTCTCTTCAGCGTCTGCTTTGAACCCAAGTAGAAAGATGATTGTCTGGTTGGAGGTGTCCAGTTTCTGCTCGAGCCTGCTATTCAGTGTTGACAATGTTTTGTCATATGTCTCTTGAAGTTCTTCAACTGCAGTAAGAGGGGTGCTCTGTTGCTCGAACTCTTCTGGGTTAGGATATAGAAGGTCATTCAAGACTGCCATTTGATGTTTCTGCATCAGCTCCACAAATTTCTCATTTTCAAATTGGGCGAATTGAGAATGGATGGATAAGTCAGTATCTTCCTTTAACTGAGCAGCAAGTTGAATTCCTTTCTTTTCGACGGCAGCACTAATTGTTTCTTGTTGTTTGGTCAAAAGATCAGCGACAAGAGCAGTTGTCTTCTGATGTTTCTCTTCTATGTCATTTAGACGAAGAGTGAGCTTGGCCTGTTCTGCTTCATTCTGCAAGCGATCATCATCTATCTTTTTATCAAGCTCCTTCCTGACTGTTCGAAGCTTCCTTCGTATGTCTTCATCCATGTCTTTGACGTAATCTTTCTGATGTTTATTGAAATCAGTGAGTATCTGGGTTGCCTTTTCTTGAAGTGTGTTGCATATATCAGTCATCTGATCTTCAACTCGAAGAGTGATCAGATTGTCCAGTTGATAGTTATTGAAAGTGTTGGGTTCTCTTTCCAGAAGCTCTTCCATGGTGTAGAAATTAACATGTTTCTGCAGCTTCTGTGCAACTCCTTGTGTGTATATGTCATTGCGTGGCTCGCCGCCAATGTTCTGTCCGACTGGTTCATCATCACCAGAGTCAAGGTTGATGATTGGTGTTTTCTTGGTGGGTTGCTTAGGTTGTTCTGCTGCTGCTGGTGGTTGTTGTTCTGTTGAGGCAGGTTCTTCCATCTGGGCATCTTGGTGGGTTGTCCCCAGATCGATCTTCAAAGTTTCTGCCTCATGTTTCATGATCCCAGAGATGAGTTGCTTGTATTCTGCTCTAACCTCTTGAACAGTGGTGACTTGAAGTAGACTTAGTAATGTCGCTTCTTCCTTCTTTAACTCATCAATTGATTTAATCTGGAGCAGTGCATCAAAAATATAATACTCGCTGTCCTTGACCAGCAAGTAGAATTTGACGCGTCTTGCTACTCCCAAACTCTCTGGAAGCTGGTGAATGGCAGGAAACTCTTGACGTACAGAATGTTCTGCCTCATTCTCCAGCAGATTTATGACACTTTCTGCTTGTTGTTTCCTTTCGTCCTCTTCATCCTCACTAATTTTCTCCTTTCTATTTGGTGAGGGAGTGAGTGTTCTGGCTGGAGAAAAATCTCTCTCTTGGTTTGGGTTGTGGCTTGTTTCTGGTTCATGTGGTGGTGTCTCTGTTGGTACTGTTGATGCCTCCTCTCCATGTTCTGATGCAATTTCAGCTGTTTGTTCAGGTTGTTCTGTTGCTTCTTCTGGTGGTGATGAGGACTCGACTTTCCTCAATCTACGCCTCTTCTGCTTGGGCTGAGAGGCAGAGGTTTCTGTCTCAACAGAACTTCCTCTCTTTGTTGAAGGTTTACGAACTAGCTTTTCTTTCAACCCTTTCTTCTGTTTGTCAGTTCCCTTGGTAGGTGGCATCCATGTGGGATTAGAACTTCCCATTTCAAGTAGAACTGCGCGATGTACTTCATCCAGAGTCCTGTTGAAGAATGCTGAATTCAATCCCATGGACATTTCGAGTTGATGTTGGTCCTTGGGTATGGTGAGACTTGTGTTGTACTCCACAGCATCTTCCCAGACTTGTTGCTTGAAGAATCTTTCTACCATTGTACTGATTTTGGTAGCATGACGTAGATTTCTCCTTCCACCGACACTCCTTTCCCTCTGCTATCCTTGGTATAGTTTACCAATTTGGCTTCCTTAGCCATCAAATCGAAAAGAATGCGAGCCACTGTGGTTAAGAAAGATTTTCTCTGGTGTCACTTGGCTTCCTCTGCTATCCTCTGTGTTGGTCCCGAAAGAGCAAGGTTTGGTGTATGGGGGGGGAATACACCAAATACAAACTTTTCAGTTTACTTGACTAATTAAATCTGAGAGATGTAGCTTTCTGAAACACAGATTGCTCAAGGTGATAAAATAGATTGATTTTCTAATCGATCTTGTTCTATCCAGGTAAAGTCTCTCAAGTGAGTTATACAAGGCAGAGAGTAAGTTTAGACTTAAACTCTAACAGTGTATCGTGTGCGGAATAATGGTGGACTTAGTCGGTGCTCTTGTAAAGAAAATCTTTTGAAAACTTAATTGAGTATTTAGAAGATAGATTAAGAATGCAGATCTGAATGAGTATGATAGATGCAGAATAAAAACAACTGAACATAAAATGCAGAATTTAAATGGCACAGTTATTTTTACGTGGTTCGGGAAACCCCCTACGTCCACGGTCTAATCCAAACTGGATTAGATATCCACTACTAAGATACTCTTCTTATTTATACTCGCTGAGAACGAGCCACAAGTTTCAAATACAATCCTGATTGAAACTTATGCACGAATAAGGGTCGTGTCCCTTTACAACTTACAGAAAACTACTGTAAACAGGTTATCTTCACGTTAATCCACTAGAAAACTACTAGCTAGTAAAGATCTCCTTCTTCTCTCGATAAGACAGACTTCAATCGAGGTGTGATTGCGATCACGAACGGTTTGAAGCTTTTGTCTGATTTGGAGATAGAATGCTTGAGATTTCTGCAGTATATCGCTTGCATATCATTTCAGACTTTGAAACTTCAAACATATATAGGCTCTGAATTTGAAATTCTAGCCGTTTGTTGATTGACGTGATTTGATTTGTGGATTGTCAATCAATTATATCTCTTCTTTCCTTGTAGAGTTGTTGATTGAATCTTCTATGATTGGTAAGAAGATCATCTGTGATTGCTTTCCTTCTCCATGTCAATCAGTGATTCAATTTCCAAATCTCAAATGGAAAGTCTTTAATGCTTCATCGACAGGTTTGGTTCTGCTCTTTCTGGTTTGCTTCTAACCTTCTGGTTGTGTCCTCTCTGGTCTAGTGTCTTTCTGGTTGAATATTGATTTAGACACTTTCTGGTTGAGGTACTTTCTGGTAGAGCATTCGTTAACCACTTTCTGTTCGAGGCATCTTCCATCTTTCTGGCTGAAGCTTCTCTGGTTCAACTTTCTGTTAAAGTTGACTAGCTTCATTTTCTGTTTGAGACTCTCTGGTTTAGCATTCTGTCTTGAGACTTGCTGGTTTTGAGTCTTTCTAGTTTAACATAGTTGTCTAAGACTTGCTGGTTCAGCTTTAAAGGCTTGCTGGTTCAGCTTTCTGTTAAAAACTTGCTGGTTCAGCTTTCTTTTAAAGAATGTCTTGCTTCAGCTTTCTGTCTGAGACATATTCCATCTTTCTGGTTGAACTGGTTTCGACTATCTGGTCAATAAGAATCAACAGAAATGATACAGAACATGAAGAAAGCCAAGTGTGTGTATGAGTGAACATCATCAAAACTTAGAATATATTGTGGGGTTCCCAACAATTTCCCCCTTTTTGATGATGTCAAAACCACACTTAGTCAGCTTAATCAAGTATGAATCATGTTCTGGAGAGATTAGCTTTTTGTTATTTAAGGTAAATAACAGTAAACAATATAAGATAGTAAAACTCCATATTCATTGATGTATGAATTGTCGAGTACAAAAGATCAGCAGAGATAGCAGAGAGACAAAAGCAGAAGATAAGAAATAAAAACTATCTAAGAGAACCATCTAGCTGCTCCGCCCTTCTTCATCTTTTCTCTCTGTGCGTCGGATACCAGCTGGATGCTCTCATAGATACCATCTCTCACCCTGGCATAATTTGGATCATGATTGTCGATTTTGTAGCCTTTAATCTTTGCCAGTTGATTGATGTAGTTTAATATGTAGGTCTTGTCTGGAAGATTGCTGCCTGGTATCGTTGGGCAGATCATGTATTCTTTCTCTGGTGCCTTGATCTGGACCTTGGCGTCTGTTGCTGCAGTTTTGATTCTTTGTATAAGGTCTTGATCGCTGAAATTCTCCAGATAGCGAATGAAATCTTCATCTGGTGTAGACTCAGAGTATGTAGGCTCCTTCAAAAAGTATCTGTTTAAGATAAACCCTTGCTTCACTTTTTCCCAATCACTCTGATCTCCCTCTGGAACCCATGTATCTCTGGGTGTCTGTGTCTTCAAAGCTAGGTTCCAGGAGAAGGGTTTCTTCTTTTTCTTCTTCGATTGAGTGGTTAACTGGGAAGACTGTTGCTGTGATCTATCTGTAGACGAAGGCGAGGAGAAAGGAGTTTGAAAGGATTTTTCTTTGGCTTCCTGTGCAGCAATCTTTCTCTCTCTCTCAGCCTGGTCTTTGTAGAATTGTGCTTTGAACACTGGATCACATGCTTGATCCATGCTCACTCCGAACAACAGCAGCTCAGCTATTTGATCTCCTTCGTCAATTGGTTTCTTTCCTTTGTCGCTGGGAAGCTGAGATGCTGGTTGAGCAGGTTCAGATCCCAGAAGGGTAGGATCAGGTCTGGGAGGTGTGGTTGGTCTGGGTTGGGCTGCTGATGCTGGTGTTTCTGTTCCAGTTTCTGTTGCTTCTGTTCCAGTATTAGTTGCTTCTGTTACTTCCTTGCTGCGTATGCCTTCTTTGCCTTCCTTGCTGGCTGATATTTCCCCCTTTTTGACATCATCAAAGAGGGTAGCCAGGAGTGTGCGCATAGAAGCAAGTTCTTCATTCAAGTGCTTCATCGTGTCCTCAACCTCTGCTTTGAATCCAAGCAGGAAATTGATGGTCTGGTTGGACGCATCAAGTTTTTGCTCTAACCTGCTGTTCATAGTAGACAAGGTCCTGTCGTACGTCTCTTGAAGCTCCTCAACAGCAGTAAGACGATTGTTCTGTTGCTCAAACTCTTCGGGGTTTGGGTAAAGAAGATGATTTAACACATCCAGTTGATGTTTCTGCATCAGCTCCACAAACTTCTCATTCTCAAACGTGGCAAATTGAGAATGGATGGTTAGGTTTGTATCTTCCTTCAGTTGAGTAGCGAGTGCAATTCCTTTCTTGTTAACTGCAGCGTGAATTGTGTCTTCTTGTTTGGCAAGCAAATCAGCAAGCAAGGCAGTGGCCTTTTCTGCTTTTTCGTCTATTCCAGTTAGACGGAGATTGATCTTG
This sequence comes from Leonotis leonurus, assembly GCA_026898415.1. Lineage (NCBI taxonomy): Eukaryota > Viridiplantae > Streptophyta > Magnoliopsida > Lamiales > Lamiaceae > Leonotis > Leonotis leonurus. The sequence continues at coordinate 81,674 of JAPKLX010000585.1, read as the reverse complement.
TTCTGGTTAGTTTCAGTTGCTGCCCTATCATCATCCATCTTTTTATTCAGTTCATCCCTAATTTTTTTGAGTTTGCCTCTGAGGTCCTTGTCCATGTCATTTACATAATCCTTCTGATGCTGATTAAAGTCAGAGAGGATCTGAGTGGCCTTCTCTTGTATGGAGTTGCAGACATCAGTCATGGTGTCTTCAACTCTAAGAGTAATCAGATTATCCAGTTGATAATTATTGAATGTCTTGGGCTCTCTTTCCAAGAGTTCTTCCATGGTGTAGAAGTTGACGTGTTTCTTCAACTTCTGTGCAGCGCCATGGGTATAAATTTCATTGCTTGGCTCTCCGCCAATATGCTGGCCAACTGGTTCATCATTACCAGAATCAAGGTCAATGATGGGTGTTTTCTTGGGAGACTGTCTTGTTGAAGTTTCTCCCTGTGCTGGTTGATGGTGTGTGGGAACAGATTCTGGTATCTGGACCTCAGGTTGTGCTGTTGATAGATCAACTTTCAATGCTGCTGCCTCCTGCTTCATGAGGCCCGAGATAAGGTGTTGATATTCTGCTCTCACTTCATGAACTGTGGAGACTTGGAGTAGATTGAGAAGTGTGGCCTCTTCCTTCTTCAGTTCATCAATTGACTTGATCTGGAGCAGTGCATCAAAAATATAATACTCGCTGTCCTTGACCAGCAAGTAAAATTTGACACGCCTGGCAACTTCCAAACTCTCGGGAAGTTGTTGAATGTTGGGAAAATCTTGGAGTACAGAGTGTTCTGCCTCATTTTCCAGTAAGCGAATGACACTCTCTGCCTGGCGTTTTCTCTCCTCCTCCTCATCAGCAGATTCGCCTTCTTCTTCATCCTCGCTGATTCGTTCCATTCTGCTTGGTGAGGGTGTAGGGGTTCTGGCAGGAGAAAAGACTTTCTCCTGATGTGCAGGATGGCTTGTTTCTTATTCCACATCACCTGCTGGGTTTTCTGTTTGTTCAGCTGCTTCGTGTGATACTTCGACTTCTTGTTCTGGTATATCCGATTGTTCTGCTGTTGCTGCTGGCGGTGGTGATGATTCTTGAACCTTATGTAGTCTGCGCTTCTTCTGCTTGGGTTGGGATGCAGATGTTTCTGTCTCAACAGAACTACCTCGCTTTCGAGCTGTTCTTTCTTTGACCACTTTCTCCTTGGTGGTCTTACCCTTCTGCTTTTCCACACCCTTAGTAGGTGGCATCCAAGAAGGGTTGGAACTACCCATTTCCAGTGCAGCACCACAGTGCACTTCATCAGGGATCTTGTTGAAAAATTGAGGTGCGAGTCCCAAAGACATCTCCAGCTGGTGCTGGTCCTTGGGAATAGAAAGACCAGTGTTGAATTCTACTGCATCTTCCCAGACTTTCTGGGTGAAGAATCGCTCAATCATCAGACTTATCTTGGTGGAATGGCGAAGGTTTCTTCGAACTTCCACTGAAGTTCCTCTGCCCTTGCTATCCTTTGAGTAAGTCACCAGTTTTGCTTCTTTAGCCATCAGCTCAAAGAGGATTCTGCTCCAGTTGACTCGAAGGTTGAGAACAACCGCTGTGAGAATTCTGAATTTCTCAGGTGTGACTTGATCATAAGTGCCACTGTGGTTGAGAAAGATCCTCTGAACCACTTCTAAGAGTAGCTTGAACCCTGGTTGGAGTAGGGATCTTTGGAACATCCGTCCAGTATAAGAGATGGGTATCACCATCATGATCTCAACAGCTTCTTGTAATTGCTTCATTGTTGTTGGGAACCCTAAAGTTTTAGTGTTGATGATGGCTTCTCGAAACACACTTAGCTAGTTTAGAACATAATCTGTTCTTCATGTAAAACCAGATCACTATAGATAGACCGATCTGTGTTATGCATCAGATTAGGAGATGACTTATAATGTAAAGGATATGTTCCTATAGAAGTCATTCTCAACTTGGAATAGGATGAAGGTCAAGATTTCACGCTCAAAGGAATCGATCTGCTGTAACAGACAGCGACCAGATCGATGACCAGATCGATGACCAGATCGATGATTACAGCGATGAACCAGAGCATTTGAGTCATTAAGCCTTTAGCTGACATCATCCTACACATCATATGCACTTGCCACGTCAAGATCAAGATCCATCCAACAGGGTTTGGAAAGTTGATCTACGATTAAAACATATAAGGAAAGAGACCGTTAACAATCTGATTTCCATAAATCAAAGATTGAGTCAACCTTTCCTATATGACAAGAACAGATATGATGAAAATCATTGATTGGCAATATACCATCTATATCACACCAATCAACAACGGCTAGAATTTCAATATTCAATGCCTATATAGTTGAAGTCAACAATCTGGAAGAAGGAGAGAATACGCACGAACTATACTGCAATTATCATTCAAGCACTCTGCATTCCAGACTTAGAGCTTCAACATCTTGTGATTCTACATCACACCAACCACCTCGATTCAAGTCGGTCTTGTCGAGAGAAAGGAGATCACCCTGCTAGCTAGTAGTTTTCTAGTGGTAACGTAGAGGTAATCTGTTGTAAAGGGACACGACCCTTCATTCGTGCATAAGTATCAGTCTAGTTGTGATTGGTACTTGTGACTCGTTCTCCACGAGTATAAAGAAGCAGAGTATCCTAGTAGTGGATAATCTGGTCTAGGTTTGACCAGATCGTGGACGTAGGGATTTCCCGAACCACGTTAAACATCGTGTGCTTTACTTTTCTGCATTCTTATTATCTGTTGTTTATTATCCTAACCTCCTGCACTATCATATTAGCTGCATTCTCAATCAATCTGTTTAAACAATCTGATTAATTCCTTAAGGTTTTCAAAACAAGAGCAATCATTAATCCACCATTATTCCGCACTCACTCTACACTCAAAAGGTAATAAGATCACTCCTATTATCTGTTAAGTGTTTTCACCTTGAGAGTAATCTGTTTGGACTAAACCAGATATTGATCTGTTTATTGATCTGGTCAGTCATCCCAAGCAATTTCTTATACAGAATAGCTTGAGCTCTCATATAAATTGTCAAGTAAACTGAAAAGTTAGTGTTTGGTGTATCCCCCCCCCCATACACCAAACCTTGCTCTTTCGGGACCAACAATTGTGATATCTTCCAAAGCTAGACCTTCATCTTTCAGCCTGTAAGTTTGATTGATCATTTCAATCACATTATACGGTGTCTTGCTTGTTCTGTCACCTATTGGCATCAGTACATTGGCTTCAAAGCCATGCTTGTCATTCTGCCATGTCAGATAGAAGGTAGCCACTTGCTTTGCCAGGAACATATTTGGATGTGAAGTTACAATATTGCAGAAGCCTATTCTCACAAGAATAAAACAAATGCATATGTATATACATCAGTTTAAATGAACAATATGAGCATCTAGCATAAACAGAGTCGTATGAACAGTTATGTGGAACAAATTCAGAACAGTTCATAAGCAAGTAATATTTCAAGCATACTGCAGATATGGTAAAACTGAATAAATTTAAAACCTTTGCAGCGTTTGACCATTGCAAAGATTTCTTCAAGTTTTCGAAATCCGTGAGTGTCAAGAACTGCATACGGTTCAGGTGAAAGAAATCGCTGAACCTCAGCAACATGTTGAAGAAAAAGAGAAGTTTGAGGTGCCATAGTCAAACGCAAAGATGTTGAGAGAAGAGATTTGCAGAAGTTTTGGGAAAATCTTAAGTGCTTAGAAATTTTGAGAAGTGCTCAGTTCAATAAAAGTGAAGGTGAACAGTTTAGAGAATGATATCGCATATATATAAAAAATAATTAAATAAAACTGTAAGTAATTCGAAGAGTTGAAAGATTTTCTCCCTTTTCAGATTTTCCCGCTTCAATGAATTGTTTTGCCCCCTTTCCTTGCGTGAGATGGACGCTCTAGATCCTTGGGTCTATATGCGAGCGTGTGCGTATCTCTTACTTTTGGCAACTTTCCTTTTCCTGTTTCTTGCAGGGATTTCCTCGATCCCAGTTCCCAAGGTTGTGCTAATCATCACAAAAATAGGAGATTTAGTAAATCTAGGACAAAAATATCTTTTATAGTTCTGTAACCTAGGAGAGTGACGTCTTTTATCTCGACGCTTCAATTTCCTTAAAAGTTCCCCCTTGACTTAGCATATAAGAAATAATTTTCACATGGCTTTTTCGTCAATTTATAGAGAAATTTATGCCACGTGTATTTTATTTCAACTGGGCTTTATGTCTTTCTTGTAGTTAACGTTCTGGTGACTATCTGGTAGCCTTCTGGTATTTAGCTATCTGGTAGCTTTCTGGTCTTGACTATCTAGTAGCCTTCTGGTCTTCTTCATCCAGACTGAGTAGTCCAAGTTTTCCACACAGGATCTTAAATCTTTCTTCTGGTAATGCTTTAGTTAAGATGTCAGCACGTTGGATGTCTGTATGAATCTTCTCAATCTTGATGTGCTTTCTCTCTACATGATCTCTGATAAAATGATGTCTTACATCAACATGTTTGCATCTTGTGTGGAGTACTGGATTCTGTGTTATAGCTATAGCACTTGAGCTGTCACAGAATATAGGTATCTCCTTTACTTCAATCTCATAGTCTCTTAGTTGTTGTTTCAACCATAGAATCTGTGCACAACAGCTTCCAGCAGCCATATATTCTGCTTTTGTGGTTGATGTAGCAACAGATGTCTGTTTCTTTGAAAACCAAGATATCAATTTGTTTCCAAGGAATTGACATGTTCCAGAGGTAGACTTTCTGTCCAGTTTGCATCCTGCATAATCTGAATCAGAATAGCCTGTAAGCTCAAAGTTATCATCTTGTGGATACCAGAGACCAATATTAGCTGTTCCTTTAAGATATCTAAGTATCTTTTTGGCAGCTTCCAAATGTGATTCTTTAGGATTGGCTTGATATCTGGCACAAACTCCAACTGCATATGTGATATCTGGACGGCTTGCTGTAAGGTATAGCAGAGAGCCAATAATTCCTCTATATTGAGTAATGTTAGCGGGTTTTCCTTCTGGGTCTGGATCTATCTTTCCATTTGATTGCATAGGAATTTTCACTGCTCTGATATCTTTCATTCCAAACTTGACTAGCAGATCGTTGATGTACTTTGCTTGATTAACAAAGATGCCATCTGGTAATTGTTTTACCTGCAGACCTAAAAAGAAATTCATCTCACCCATCATGGACATTTGGTATTTGTTCTTCATTAGTTCTGCAAATTTGTCACACAGATAGGGAGATTGTGATCCAAAAATTATGTCATCGACATATATCTGGACCAACAGAATATGTTCTTTGACTTTGATGACAAACAGTGTCTTGTCAACAGAACCTCTTCTGAAGCCTGATTCTAGTAAGAATGTTGATAATGTTTCATACCACGCTCTGGGTGCCTGTTTCAACCCATAGACAGCTTTGGCTAGTCTATATACTCTCTGGTCAGGATTTTCTTCTTCAAAACCAGGTGGTTGCTTAACATACACTTCTTCTTCAAGTATGCCATTAAGGAATGCACTTTTAACATCCATCTGGTATACTTTGAATTTCTTGTATGCAGCATATGCTAAAAATAGCCTAATTGCTTCCAATCTGGCCACTGGTGCAAAGGTCTCATCAAAGTCGATACCTTCCTGTTGATTGTATCCCTTTGCAACTAGTTTAGCCTTGTTTCTGACTACTTCTCCATTCTCATCTCGTTTGTTTTTGAATACCCATTTTACACCTATCACCCCTTGATGTTTTGGTCTGTCTACCATATACCAGACTTGGTTTCTTTTGAACTCATTGAGTTCTTCTTGCATAGCTATGACCCAGTCTGCATCTCTAAGTGCTTCATAGGTGTCTGAGGGTTCAGCACGTGATAAATAACAATTGAGAAGTGCACTTTCTCCATGCATTCTTCTGGTTCTAACTCTGTCTGTTGGGTTCCCAACAATCTGTTCAGAAGGGTGATTTTCTTAAATCCATTTCCTTCTGTTAGATATCTCCTCTTCTGATATCTCAGGTTCTGGTTCATTTGTTGGGTCCTCAAATTCTGGATGAGAAGTTTGAAAAGGATTTTCAGTTTCTGGTTCTTCTTGATCATTATTCCAACCATTTGAATCTCTTGATTCTTCGGGTTGATCTGGTTCTGGTTCATTAGAATTGTCTTCTCCTTCAGGCTGATTGTCTTCTGGTGTAGTTAAGGTTGTCTGTTCTGTTCCCCCTTGCTGCAAGCTTACTGCTTCAGCACTGTTTGGAACTTCAACTTCATTCTCTTCTGATGTATTCCAGATTAGAATATCTTCTAACAGAATCCCTTTTGCTTTCTGGTTTTTGTTCTGGTCTTGTGTTTGATCAATATCTAGGTCTCTGTCACTAATAACAGATTCATCAAAGACAATATGAGGTGTTACTTCCACAATGTGAGTCCTCTTGTTAAAAACCCTATAAGCTTTGCTCACATCAGAATATCCTAAGAATATTCCTGGATCAGCTTTGCTATCAAAGGTTTTCAACTGAGATTTCCCATTATTGTGAATGTAACACAGACAGCCAAAGGAACGAAAGTAATGAATCCTGGGTTTTCTGTTGTTCCATATCTCGTAAGGTGTCTTCCCATGTCTGATGGTAACAGCTGATCTGTTCTGGGTGTAGCACGCTGTATAGATGGCTTCTGCCCAAAATTTCTTTGGCAATCTGGTTGCATTGAGCATAGTACGAGCTGCTTCTTTTAATGATCTGTTTCTTCTCTCAACTACTCCATTCTGTTGAGGAGTTCTAGCAGCAGATGTCTGGTGAGTGATTCCCATCTGATTGCAGTATTCCTCAACTTTCTGGTTTAGGAATTCTGTTCCACGATCTGTTCTGATGGTGGTAACAGAAACTTCCTTTTTCTTGGTGATCTTGTTGAGAAAATTTGGCAACTTCTCCAGAGTTTCTTTCTTCTTATACAGGAATATTACCCAAGTAAATCTTGAATAATCATCAATGATGACTAGAGTATATTTTCTACCATTTATGCTTAATGGTTTAACTGGACCAAATAAGTCTAAATGTAGTAACTCTAATATTCTGGTTGAGCTCTGGACAGATTTGCTTGAAAAAGATGATCTGGTCTGCTTTCCTGCTTGACACGCTTCACATATGTGGCTTTTGTCATAGACTTGTTCTGGCAATCCTTCAATTAGTTTCTCTCGTGCAATCTTATTGATTGTTTTGAAGTTGAGATGGCTTAATCTTTTATGCCATAGCCAGCTAGTTTCTGATACTGTCTTAGTGACAAGGCAGGTCTCTATCTGGTTGTTCCATTGCACAATATATAGTCTATCCTGCAATATCCCGGTAAGGAGTATCTCATCTCCTTCCTTGTTCTTCACCAAACAATTGTTAGCATTAAAGACAATCTGATTACCATTGGTACAGAACTGACTTACAGAGAATAGATTGTGGCTAAGTCCTTCAACGTATGATACGTTTGTGATGGTGGTCTTGCCTACTTTTATGTTTCCATATCCTCTAGTATATCCTTTTGAATTACATCCAAAAGTGACATGAGGTCCTGGTTTCTCTATGTAGTCTGATAGTAGGTTCTTGTCACACGTCATGTGTTTTGAACAGCCACTATCTATTATCCAGATTGCTCCTTTTGCTATTTTGTACCTTCTTGCAGTCTTCTGATCCTGCAATTAGATACACTTAGCTACCCTTCAATATTTGGGTGCTTGGTTATTAGCAAATGTTCCCTTTCGAATCCAGAACATTTTTGGGTTGGGGACAGCAATATAGCAAGTAATAATATTTCCATTATTATCTACTCTTGACACAGAGTGATATATAGATGGATGATATCTTTTTATTCCATCCTTCTTTAATCCTTTGTTAGTAGGTGCTGTCCTGTTGACATTCTTCTTGTGAACCCTTTCTGTTTCTGTATAATGGTTGTTCCCTTGTATGATGGTACTGTCTGTTTCCAGTCTGTTTCACCATCATCTTCTGTGGATGTTCTTTCTTGTTCTTAAGATTTAACACTTGATCTGGTATCTGTTTCCTTTCTGGTACAAATTTTATGGTACACGAGGATTTATCTGAGTGGCCTGGATATCCTATTCCAGATGTACCCTTTTGCTGCATGTTAATTAGCAGTTTAGCTCGTTCATCACTCTTGTAGATCATTTCTTTTCCTTTCTTGATCTTCTCTTCAGCAACATTGTTTCTTGTAATGAGATCTTTGATCTTAGAATTCAGCGAATGAATTTCATTGTCTTTTCCTTTAATCTGTTCTTCCAGATCAGCAATTTTAACAACGAACTGCGTGTTAGCAGTACTTAGTATCTGTTCTGTTTTCTTCATTCTTTCATTCTCTTCAACTACTTCTTTGAATAATCTCTTGATGCTCGAGTAGCTTTTGAACATGTCATTGACTTCATCCCAAGAGTATTCATCTTGATCTACTATTTCCTGTTCCAGAATAGTATTATTAGAAGAGTTAGAGTTGCAGGATTGTACCTCTACATCATCTAGACCATTGTCTAGTCCTGCATAGCATTCATCCCATTCTTCTTCTTCTTTAGCAAAGAATGCTTCATCATCTTCTGTTGAACTATCAGATAGATGACTTGAGCTGGAATCTTCTTCTTCTGCTATCATTGCCTTACGTTGAGCTTTTAGTTTTCTGTCTCTCTTAGCTCGTAGTTCTTCTCTTTGACTTTTAGATAAGTCTGGGCAATCGGTTTTAAAATGACCTGTTCTCCCACAACCATAACATGTATAGTCAGTAGGATTAATGGTTTTATCATTTCCTCTACTTTCTGTTTTGTCATCAGATCGTTCTGCTTCTTTGTTCTTCTGGTATCTACTCTTGTTGTCTTTGTAGAACCTTCGGTACTTTCTTGATCGGACTTCCATCTTGTCCATTCTCTTAGCAATCATTGAGAATTCTTTGAGCAATTTGTCATATCCTCCTTCAGCTGGTGTAGCAGATGATGCTGATTCATCTGTTTTGCACTTCGCTTTGAAGGCAGTCTCTTTCTCCTTCTTTGTGCTATTCTCGCTTTTCTTGCTGGAGGAGTAATCTGGTCCGTGAATCCTTCTGATGTCACATTCATGGACAGCTAGATGATCAAAGAGTGCTTCTACAGATAGATCATTGAAATCAGCACGTAGAGGTTGCATAGCTGAGTAAATTTCCCAGCTTGGTGGTAGAGCTCTAAGAATCTTGAGATTCTTCTCTCTCTGTGTGTACTTATCCTTCTTGAAGGCAGATACTTCCAGTAGTACTTCAGTGAACCTATTCTTCATTTGTTCAATGGTTTCTCCAGGTTTCATCTTGAATTCATCGAACTTATTACATGCTAAGGATAGCTTGTTCTCGATCATTGCTTCGGATCCTAGACTGAGATCTCTCAGGGCTTCCCACATTTCTTTGGCTGTATCAAGATCTTGAATCTTAGCCAGATGGACTCCTTTTACAGTACTGGAAATAACTCCTTTAGCAAAATCATCTAGATTTGCTTCTCTTCTTTCTTCTGAGGTGTACTTTCTGGGATCTTTTAGTACAGTTTCTTTAACTGCTCCTGTCTTAGTAATGCGAGTAGTTTCTTCAGTAATGGCTAGAGGTCCTTCCTCAATTACCTTCCACATCAAGCAGTGATGAGCTTTGAGACACATCTTGATTCTGAAACTCCACTCTCTGTAACCTTGGATGGAGAATTCTTCGCATGCCCTGATAACAGATGATTCCATAATGACAGATAGGATGCAGATGATGAAAAAGATTTTCTAGATCTATTCAAGTAGACCATGCAGGTATTAACCTTGTGAAAACAAAACAATGGTCAGTTTGAACCACTGCTCTGATACCACTTGTTGGTCCCGAAAGAGCAAGGTTTGGTGTATGGGGGGGGAATACACCAAATACAAACTTTTCAGTTTACTTGACTAATTAAATCTGAGAGATGTAGCTTTCTGAAACACAGATTGCTCAAGGTGATAAAATAGATTGATTTTCTAATCGATCTTGTTCTATCCAGGTAAAGTCTCTCAAGTGAGTTATACAAGGCAGAGAGTAAGTTTAGACTTAAACTCTAACAGTGTATCGTGTGCGGAATAATGGTGGACTTAGTCGGTGCTCTTGTAAAGAAAATCTTTTGAAAACTTAATTGAGTATTTAGAAGATAGATTAAGAATGCAGATCTGAATGAGTATGATAGATGCAGAATAAAAACAACTGAACATAAAATGCAGAATTTAAATGGCACAGTTATTTTTACGTGGTTCGGGAAACCCCCTACGTCCACGGTCTAATCCAAACTGGATTAGATATCCACTACTAGGATACTCTTCTTATTTATACTCGCTGAGAACGAGCCACAAGTTCCAATTACAAACCTTATTGAAACTTATGCACGAATAAGGGTCGTGTCCCTTTACAACTTACAGAAAACTACTGTAAACAGGTTATCTTCACGTTAATCCACTAGAAAACTACTAGCTAGTAAAGATCTCCTTCTTCTCTCGATAAGACAGACTTCAATCGAGGTGTGATTGCGATCACGAACGGTTTGAAGCTTTTGTCTGATTTGGAGATAGAATGCTTGAGATTTCTACAGTATATCGCTTGCATATCATTTCAGACTTTGAAACTTCAAACATATATAGGCTCTGAATTTGAAATTCTAGCCGTTTGTTGATTGACGTGATTTGATTTGTGGATTGTCAATCAATTATATCTCTTCTTTCCTTGTAGAGTTGTTGATTGAATCTTCTATGATTGGTAAGCAGATCATCTGTGATTGCTTTCCTTCTCCATGTCAATCAGTGATTCAATTTCCAAATCTCAAATGGAAAGTCTTTAATGCTTCATCGACAGGTTTGGTTCTGCTCTTTCTGGTTTGCTTCTAACCTTCTGGTTGTGTCCTCTCTGGTCTAGTGTCTTTCTGGTTGAATATTGATTTAGACACTTTCTGGTTGAGGTACTTTCTGGTAGAGCATTCGTTAACCACTTTCTGTTCGAGGCATCTTCCATCTTTCTGGCTGAAGCTTCTCTGGTTCAACTTTCTGTTAAAGTTGACTAGCTTCATTTTCTGTTTGAGACTCTCTGGTTTAGCAATCTGTCTTGAGACTTGCTGGTTTTGAGTCTTTCTAGTTTAGCATAGTTGTCTAAGACTTGCTGGTTCAGCTTTAAAGGCTTGCTGGTTCAGCTTTCTGTTAAAAACTTGCTGGTTCAGCTTTCTTTTAAAGAATGTCTTGCTTCAGCTTTCTGTCTGAGACATATTCCATCTTTCTGGTTGAACTGGTTTCGACTATCTGGTCAATAAGAATCAACAGAAATGATACAGAACATGAAGAAAGCCAAGTGTGTGTATGAGTGAACATCATCAAAACTTAGAATATATTGTGGGGTTACCAACACTCTGCTATCCTGAATTTCTCTGGTGTCACTTGGTCATACGAGCCACTGTGGTTAAGAAAGATTTTCTGAACCAGTTCAAACAGCACTTTGAACCCAGGTTGAAGAAGAGCTCGTTGGAACATCCTCCCAGTGTACGAGATGGGTACCACCATCACCATTCCTTCATCTTTCAATCGATATGCTTGGTTGATCATTGAGATAACATTGTATGGTGTTTTGCTAGTTCTGTCACCGATTGACATCAACACATTTGCTTCAAAACTATGTTTATCATTCTGCCAGGTCAGATAAAATGTGGCCACTTGTTTTGCCAAAAACATATTGGGGTGTGATGTAACAATGTTGTAGAATCCTAGAAGAAATATACAGGGCAAATGTATGTCCATCAGATTATATGAACAAGTATGAATGTTCACACATAAACAGTAAATTAGAAGGGTAGGGCATATTAAACAGTTCATAAGCAAGTAATACTTCGAGCAAATTGTAGATATAGGAAAGATTTATTTAAACTAAAAACCTTTGCAGCGTGTAACCATAGCAAAAATGTCTTCAAGTTTACGAAATCCATGAGTATCAAACACAGCATAGGGTTCAGGTGAAAGAAACTTCTGAACCTCGGCAACATGTTGAAGGAATAGAGAAGTTTGGGGTGCCATGATCAAACGTAAGGTGTTTTGGGAAAATTTGCAGAGAAATCAAGTTGTAAAATCCTTAAGTGCTTAGGAAGAGTAGTGCTCAGTGCGATGAAGTGAAGGTGAACAGTCCAGTGATGTATATCGCATATTTATAACAAAACAATCAACGGCACAGATGAAAAGCATAGAAAATGAAGGGTTGGATGAGTATCTCCCTTTTTAGGTTTTCCCGCTTTAGTCTTTGTTTTGCCGCCTTTCCTTGCGTGTGATATACGCTCTAGATCCTAGGGTTTGTAGGCGAGCATGTGCGTATCTCAATCTTTTCGGCAACTTCCCTTTTTCTATTTCTTGCAGGGATTTTCTCGATCCCAGTTCCCAAAGTTGTGCTAATCATCACTAATATAGAAGATTTAGAAAATCTAGATAAAGAAATAACTTTTCAGACTGTAATCTCGGAGGTTGATTATAGGAAGTGACGTCTTTTATCTAGGTCGCTTCAATTTCCTCAAAAAGTTCCCCCTTGACTTAGTAATTAAGAAATAATTTCCACGTGGTACTCTAATTTGAGTACGTTATGACACGTGAAATCTTTATTTCCTTCTTGACATTCTTTCACTCGGGTGATCTTCTGCTGTCAACATTCTGATGACCGTCTGTTGTTAACGTTCTGGTGATCTTCTACTGTTAACATTCTGGTGATCTTCTGCTGTTAATATTCTGGTGATCTTCTGCTGTTAACATTCTGGTGATCTTCTGCTGTTAACATTCTGGTGATCTTCTGCTGTTCTATCATACAGACTTAGTAATCCAAGCTTTCCACATAGCATCTTAAATCTTTCTTCTTGTAGAGCTTTAGTCAAGATGTCAGCACGTTGGATATCTGTATGGATCTTCTCAATTTGGATATGCTTTCTCTCCACATGATCTCTAATAAAATGATGTCTCACATCAACATGTTTGCACCTTGTATGAAGTACTGGATTCTGTGTTATAGCTATTGCACTTGAACTGTCACAGAATATTGGTATCTCGTTTACTTCGATCTCGTAGTCCCTTAGTTGTTGTTTCAACCATAGGATTTGTGCACAACAGCTTCCAGCAGCCATATATTCTGCTTCTGTAGTTGATGTAGCAACGGATGTCTGTTTCTTTGAAAACCAAGATATCAACTTGTTTCCTAGGAACTGACATGTGCCAGAGGTAGACTTTCTGTCCAGTTTGCATCCTGCATAATCTGAGTCAGAATAGCCTGTTAGTTCAAAGTTATCGTCATGTGGATACCAGAGACCAACGTGAGCTGTTCCTTTAAGATATCTAAGTATCTTTTTGACAGCTTCCATATGTGATTCTTTGGGATTGACTTGATATCTGGCACATACTCCTACTGCAAACGTGATATCTGGTCAACTTGCAGTAAGGTATAATAGTGAGCCAATTATGCCTCTGTATTTTGTTATAGGTGCTGGTTTGCCTTCTGGATCTGGATCTATCTTTCCATTTGTCTGTATCGGAATCTTGGCTGGCTTGCTGTCTTTAACTCCAAACTTGTTGACCAGATCGTTAATGTACTTTGCTTGGTTTACAAAGATACCATCTGGTAGCTATTTTACCTGCAAACCTAAAAAGAAATTCATCTCGCCCATCATGGACATTTGATATTTGTTCTTCATTAGTACAGCAAATTTATCACATAAGTGGGGAGATTGAGATCCAAAAATTATGTCGTCTACATATATCTGAACCAAAAGGATATGTTCTTTGACTTTAATGACAAACAGTGTTTTGTCAACAGAACCTCTCTTGAAACCTGATTCCAGCAGAAATGTTGATAGCGTTTCATACCACGCTCTCGGTGCCTGTTTCAATCCATAGACAGCCTTAGCTAATCTATATACTTTCTGGTCAGGATTTCCTTCTTCAAAACCAGGTGGTTGCTCAACATAGACTTCTTCCTCAAGTATACCATTTAGGAATGCACTTTTAACATCCATCTGGTATACTTTGAATCTCTTGTAAGCTGCATATGCGAGGAATAGTCTGATTGCTTCCAATCTGGCAACCGGTGCAAAGGTCTCGTCAAAGTCGATACCTTCCTGTTGACTGTATCCATTTGCAACAAGTCTAGCTTTGTTTCTGACTACTTCTCCGTTCTCATCTCGTTTATTCTTGAATACCCATTTGACACCTATTACTCCCTGATGTTTTGGTCTGTCTACCATGTACCAGACTTGGTTTCTCTTAAACTCATTGAGTTCTTCTTGCATAGCAACGACCCAGTCTGCATCCTTGAGTGCTTCATAAGTATCAGAGGGTTCAACACGTGATAGGTAGCAACTGAGAAGTGCACTTTCTCCATGCATTCTTCTGGTTCTTACTCTATCACCTGGGTTCCCAACAATCTGTTCAGGAGGATGATTGTCCTGTATCCATCTCCTCCTGCTGGTCATTTCTTCTTCTGATATCTCAGGTTCTGGTTCATTTGTTGGGTCTTCAAATTCTGGATGAGATGTTTGAAAAGGATTGTCAACATCTGGTTCTTCAATTTCCTGATTATTGTTCCAACCATTTGTATCTCTTGATTCTTCTGGTTGATTACCTTCTGGTGGAGCAATTGATCTGTCAAGGTCCAGAATGATATGTTCTGTTCCCCCTTGCTGTGAGCTTATTGCTTCAGCATTAGATGGAACATCAATATCGTTATCATCTGTTGCATTCCAGATTAGAATATCTTCTAGCAGAATTCCTTCTGTTCTCTTATCCTTGTTCTGGCCTTGTGTATGATCATCACTTAATTCTCTATCAATGACAAAAGATTCATCAAAGACAATATGAGGTGTTACCTCCACAATATGAGTCTTCTTGTTGTAAACCCTATAAGCTTTACTAACATCAGAATATCCTAAGAATATTCCTGGGTCAGCTTTACTATCAAAGGTTTTCAACTGAGATTTCCCATTATTATGGATGTAACACAAACAACCAAAAATGCGTAAATAATGAATCCTGGGCTTTCTATTGTTCCAGACTTCGTATGGTGTCTTCCCATGTCTGATGGTAACTACAGATCTGTTCTGTGTATAGCAGGCTGTAGAGATGGCTTCTGCCCAAAAGTTCTTCGGTAATCTGGTTGCATTGATCATTGTGCGAGCTGCTTCTTTTAAAGATCTGTTCCTTCTTTCAACAACTCCATTCTATTGAGGTGTCCTAGCTGCAGATGTCTGATGTGTGATTCCCATCTTGTTGCAGTAGTCCTCAATCTTCTGATTTAGGAATTCTGTTCCACGATCAGTTCTGATGGTTGTAACAGAAACTTCCTTTTTCTTGGTGATTTTGTTGAGGAAGGTTGGTAGCTTTTCCAAGGTCTCTTTCTTCTTATATAAGAAGATTACCCATGTGAATCTTGAATAATCATCAATGATTACCAGAGTGTACTTTCTACCATTTATACTTAATGGCTTAACTGGACCAAATAAGTCTAAATGTAGTAACTCTAAGATTCTGGTAGAAGACTGAACAGATTTGTTAGAAAAAGATGATATGGTTTGTTTTCCAGCTTGACATGCTTCGCAGAGATGATTTTTGTCATATACTTGATCTGGTAACCCTTCGACTAGTTTCTCTCGTGCAATCTTATTGATTGACTTGAAGTTGAGATGACTTAGTCATTTATGCCATAGCCAACTAGTTTCTGATAATGTCTTAGTGACCAGACATGTCTTAATCTGGTTGTCCCATTGCACAATATATAATCTATCCTGCAATTTTCCGGTAAGAAGTATCTCATCTCCTTCCTTGCTCTTCACAAAACAATTGTTAGCATCAAAAACAATCTAATTACCATTAGCACAGAACTGACTTACAGAAAACAGATTGTGGCTAAGACCCTCAACATATGATACGTTTGTGATGGTGGTCTTGCCAACTCTTATGTTTCCATATCCTCTGGTATATCCTTTTGAATTACATCCAAAAGTGACCTGAGGTCCTGGTTTCTCTATGTAGTCTGATAGTAGATTCTTGTCACATGTCATGTGTTTTGAACAGCCACTATCTATGATCCAAATTGCACCTTTTGCTATCTTGTACCTTCTTGCAGTCTTCTGATCCTGCAATTAATTACACTTAGCTACCCTTTCAATATTTGGGTGCTTAGTTATTAGCAAATGTTCCCTTTCGAACCCAGAACATTTTTGGGTTGGGGACAGCAATATAGCAAGTAATAATATTTCCATTATTATCAACTTTTGACATAGAATGAAATATAGATGGATGATATCTTTCTATTCCATCATTCTTCAATCCTTTATTATAGGGTACTGTCCTGTTGACATTCTTGTTGGGTAATGTTTTGTTGACATTCTTGTTAGGTAATGTCCTGTTGACATTTTTTTTGTGTGCCCCTTCTGTTTCTGTGTAATCTGCTGGTTGTTCCCTTGTTTGATGGTACTGTCTGTTGCCAGTCTGTTTCACCATCATCCTCTGAGGTTGTTCTTTCTTGTTTCTAAGATTTATCACTTGGTTTGGTATTTGTTTCCTTTCTGGTACGAATTTTATGGTACTAGAGGGCTTCTCTGAGTGGCCTGGATATCCTACTCCAAATATACCCTGTTGTTGAAGGTTGATTAGCAGCTTGCCACGTTCATCACTCTTGTATATCATTTCCTTCCCTTTCTTTATCTTCTCTTCAGCAACATTGTTTCTTGTAATGAGATCTTTGACCTTAGAGTTTAGCAAGTGAATGTCATTGTTTTTTCCTTTGATCTGTTCTTCCAGATCAGCTATTTGAACAACGAACTGGGTATTAGCAGTACTCAGTATATGTTCTGTTTTCTTCATCCTGTCATTCTCTTCTACTACTTCTTTAAATAATCTCTTGATGCTCGAGTAGCTTTTGAACATCTCGTTGACTTCATCCCAAGAGTATTCATCTTGATCTTCTATTTCCTGTTCCAGATTAGTATCATTTGAAGAATTAGAGTTACAAGAATTTACCTCTACATCATCTAGACCGTTGTCTAGTCCTACATAGCATTCATCCCAGTTTTCTTCTTCATTGGCAAAGAATGCTTCATCATCCTCTGATGAACTATCTGATAGATGGCTTGAGCTACTAGAGTCTTCTTCTGCTATCATGGCTTTACGTTGAGCTTTTAGTTTTCGATCTCTCTTAGCTCGTAGTTCTTCTCTTTGACTTTTAGATAATTCTGGGCAATCAGTAGGATTAGTAACTTTAACATTACCTCTACTTTCTGTTTTGTCATCAGATCGTTCTGCTTCTTTGTTCTTCTGGTATCTGCTCTTGTTATCTTTGTAGAACCTTCTATACTTTCTCGATCTGATTTCCATCTTGTCTATTCTCTTAGCAATCATTGAGAATTCTTTGAGTAACTTATCATATCCTCCTTCTTCTGGTGCGACAGATGCTACTGATTCGTCTGTTTTGCACTTCGCTTTGAAGGCAGTCTCTTTCTCCTTCTTTGAGTTATTCTCGCTCTTCTTGCTGGAGGAATAATCTGGTCCGTGAGTCCTTCTGATGTCACATTCATGAACAGCTAGGTGATCAAATAGTGCTTCTACGGACAAGTCATTAAAATCAGCACGTAGAGGTTGCATAGCTGAATAAATCTCCCAGCTTGGTGGTAGAGCTCTAAGAATCTTGAGATTCTTCTCTCTCTATGTGTACTTATTCTTTTTGAAGGCGGAAACTTCAAGTAGTACTTCAATGAACCTGTTCTTCATCTGTTCAATGGTTTCTCCAGGTTTCATCTTGAATTCATCGAACTTGTTACATGCCAGGGACAGCTTGTTCTCAATCATTGCTTCAGAGCCTAGACTGAGATCTCTCAAGGCTTCCCACATTTCTTTGGCTGTATCAAGATCTTGGATCTTAGCCAGATGTACTCCTTTTACAGTACTGGAAATAACTCCTTTGGCAAAATCATCGAGATTTGCTTCTCTTCTTTCTTCAGGTGTGTATTTTCTGGGATCTTTGAGTACATCCTCTTTAACAACTCCTGTTTCAGAGATACGAGTTGTTTCTTCAGTAATGGCTAATGGTCCTTCTTCAATTACCTTCCACATCAGGCAGTGATAAGCCTTGAGACACATCTTGATTCTGAAACTCCACTCTCTGTAGCCTTGGATGGAAAATTCTTCGCATGCCCTGATAACAGATGACTCCATAATGACAGATAGGATGCAAATGATGAAAAAGATTTTCTAGATCTATTCAAGTTGACCACGTAGGTGTTAACCTTGTGAAACAAAACAATGGTCTTATGACAGAGTAGATTTAAAATGATATATCAAGCTTATTCGCGTACATTTCTGCCAATCTTTGTTCCGAGCTTTTATAGGTGCAGAATTTCAGATTCTGACCGTTGAACTTGATTTATTTGAAGTAAATGCGATTTCACCAATCAAGGAAAGTGGATCCCTAGATTGTCTCCTCTTGCCTTCTAATGCGTTTGACAGAATCTTCCAAATATGGTAAGCAGATCGTTTGACAGATAGCTTTCCTTTTCTGGTCTTGATTGATTCTATTCCTTTTGTGGCACGAGGGACTTATTGAGACTTTGGGATTTCAGAGACATTTCATCTGATTTCAGTATTTGAGTGTTGATCTGATTGAACTTTCTGGTTAAGAGTTTCTGGTTCAATCTGTCTGGGTTGATATTTTTCAACTTTCTGGTTTAAATCTCTTTGATTCAACTTTCTGTTACAGTTGACATTCTTCAACTTTCTGTCTGAGACTTTCTGGTTTAACTTTCTGTTAAAGTTGTTTTGCTTCAGATTTCTGTCTGAGACTTGTTTCAACTTTCTGGTTGAGACTTGCTTCAACTTTCTGGTTGAGACTTGCTTCAACTTTCTGGTTGAGACTTGCTTCAACTTTCTGGTTGAGACTTGCTTCAACTTTCTGGTTGAGACTTGCTTCAATTTTCTGGTTGAGACTTGCTTCAACTTTCTGGTTAAGACTTGCTTCAACTTTCTGGTTGAGACTTGCTTCAACTTTCTGGTACATAAAAACCAAATAGAAGTAATACAGAACATGAATAATACCAAGTGTGTTTTCGAGAGAACATCATCAAAACTTAAAATATTTGTGGGGTTCCCAACACTAATAACTGTTTTGTGAAGAACAAGGAATGAGATGAGATACTCCTTACCGGAAGATTGCAGGATAGACTATATATTGTTCAGTGGACAAACCAGATCGAGACCTGCTTAGTCACTAAGACAGTATCAGAAACAAGCTGGTTATGGCACAAGAGATTAAGTCATCTAAATTTCAAGTCAATCAACAGGATTGCCAAGGAAAGGTTAGTGGAAGGACTACCAGATCAAATATATGATAAAAATCATATATGTGAAGCATGTCAAGCTGGAAAGCAGACCAGATCATCTTTCACAAGCAAGACAGCTCACTCAACATCAAGAATATTAGAGCTTTTGCATTTAGATCTGTTTGGTCCAGTCAAACCTCTAAGCATAAATGGGAGAAAATACACCTTAGTAATCATAGACGATTACTCAAGATTCACTTGGGTCGTCTTTCTGCTAAAGAAGAAAGAGACTCTAGACAAACTCCCTGACTTTTTACACAAGATCACCAAACAGAAGGAGATGAGTATAACCTCTATCAGAACAGATCGAGGAACAGAATTTCTCAACCAAAAGATTGAAGCATACTGCAACAAGATGGGGATCACTCATCAAACATCTGCTGCTCGAACTCCTCAACAGAATGGAGTCATTGAAAGGAGAAACAGATCTCTAAAAGAAGCAGCTCGCACAATGCTTAATGCAACCAATCTACCAAAGAAATTCTGGGCAGAAGCTATCTACACAGCCTGTTATACTCAGAACAGATCATCAATAACACTCAGACATGGAAAGACTCCATATGAGATCTGGAACAGCAGAAAGCCTAAGATCTCTTACTTTCGCACCTTCGGTTGTTTATGTTACATACACAATAATGGGAAATCTCAATTGAGGACTTTTGATAGCAAAACTGACCCTGGAATATTCTTAGGATATTCTGATGTTAGTAAAGCATATCGAGTCTACAATAAGAACTCTCATATTGTGGAGGTAACACCTCATGTTGTTTTTTATGAGTCTATCGTTGAGTACAGGTCACTAGATGAAAAACAATCAGAAAACCAGGTGACTACAAGAAAGATGAATGAACTACTACTTGAAGACATTCTTATTTGGAATTCAAAAAGTGATGAAGAAGAGATTAACACTCCACCTATTGCTGAAGAAATCATACAGCAAGGGGGAACATCACAACATGATCTGGATGAAAACAGATCACCAAGCAATGAAACAGTCATTGCAGAAGATAATCAATCTGAAAATCCAAATCCAGAAGAAATTTTAGATGAGAATCCATTTCAACCATCTTCTACATCACACCCTGAATTTGAGGAACCAACAGATCAACTCGAACCTGAAATATCTGATGAAGAGATGACCAGGAGAAGGAGATGGATACAAGATCATCCACCAGAACAGATTGTTGGGAACCCAACAGATCGTGTAAAGACGAGAAGAATGCATGGAGAAAGTGCCTTGTTGAGCTGTTATCTCTCTCGCATTGAACCATCTGATGCTCATGAAGCACTACAAGATGCAGATTGGATAACAGCAATGCAAGAAGAACTCAATGAGTTCAAAAGGAATGAAGTCTGGTATCTCGTGGACAGACCCAAACACCAAGGTGTAATTGGTGTAAAATGGGTGTTCAAAAATAAAAGGGATGAGAATGGAGAAGTAGTCAGAAATAAAGCCAGATTAGTAGCTAAAGGCTATAATCAACAAGAAGGCATTGATTTCGATGAAACATTCGCACCCGTAGCCAGATTAGAAGCAATCAGGCTATTCTTAGCATATGCTCCACACAAAAGGTTCAAGGTATACCAGATGGATGTCAAAAGTACTTTCCTCAATGGTATCCTTGAAGAAGAAGTCTATGTGGAACAGCCACCTGGATTTGAAGAAGCAGATCCAAACCAGAAAGTATACAGACTGACAAAGGCAATCTATGGTCTTAAACAAGCCCCTAGAGCTTGGTATGAGACATTATCAACATTTCTACTAGATTCTGGATTTAGAAGAGGATCAGTTGACAAGACTTTATTTATTATTAAAGTCAAAGAAAACATCCTCCTAGTACAGATCTATGTAGATGATATCATTTTTGGATCTCAATCCACCTATTTATCCTCCTAGGTTTGCAGGTCAAGTAGGAACAAGATGGTATCTTCATTAATCAAACAAAATACATCAACGATCTGCTAACAAAATTTGGTTTGAAAGACAGCAGATCAGTTAAAATCCCAATGCAGACTAATGGGAAAATTGATCCTGATCCAGAAGGGAAACCAGCCAATATTACACAATATAGAGGGATCATATGATCACTACTATACCTAACTGCCAGTCGACCTGACATCACATTTGCAGTAGGTGTATGTGCAAGATACCAAGCTAATCCCAAAGAATATCACATGGATGCAGCTAAAAAGATATTAAGATACCTTAAAGGAACAGCCCATTTAGGATTATGGTACCCATGTGAAGACAATTTTGAGCTAACTGGATACACAGATTCAGATTATGCTGGATGCAAGTTAGACAGAAAGTCAACTTTTGGTACATGTCAGTTTTTTAGGAAGCAGACTGGTCTCTTGGTTCTCAAAGAAACAGACATCTGGAAGTTGTTGTGCACAAATACTATGGTTAAGACAACAGCTTAAAGATTATGAGATTGATATCAAGGAGATACCCATCTTCTGTGATAGCTCAAGTGCTATAGCCATCACACAGAATCCTGTTTTGCATACCAGATACAAACAAGTGGACGTAAGACATCACTTTATAAGAGATCATGTTGAAAGAAAACATGTACTGATTGAGAAAATACACACTGAAGTACAGAGGGCTGACATTCTCACTAAAGCATTACCAGAAGAAAGGTTCAAGATGCTTTGTGGTAAATTAGGACTATTGAATCTTGAAGATAGAACCAGATGCCATAAATCAAATCTAGCTCAAAATTCCACCAGGGAACTTGAACCAGATCGATACAAACAAGATTGATAAAAACAGGACATTCCAACTGGGGATTGACACCAGATCATTCAAATAGAAGATTGATAATCAGATTGTTTAAAAATTCCAACTGGGAATCATTAACAGATCATTAATGTCCAAAAATTGAGAATGGCATAAACAGATCGATATTATTATCAACAGTTTGTTAATTGGGAGATCGATTTGGACCAGATTACTAGATGCCACGTGGATATTAATTAAATAATTTATTAAAATTCCCACTACTTGATTAAGGGGGAAAGTCAACAATATACGGCGACCATATCAACCTAATCATAGTATATATATCTAATTACTGACATATATATATATACCAAATCTTTTATTTTTGATGATTAGTACAGTGTTTGGGAAACATGATCGAGGAGATATTTACCTATTCAAGAAAAAGGAAGAAAAGTGACGGCTACAAAATCAACGCGCCACACTACAACCGTATGATCAAAGCGCGTGTATCAAATGCAGAAAAAGAAAGGATAGTAGACCTTAAGTCTATAACTCAAAGAGGCGGGAAAAAGCTGAAAAAGGGAAGTAAATCAATTATAATATTACACTTTCTTATAGCTTATCTACCTATATATATATACATTTTGATAAGGCGGTTCATCTATCACTCACATACACCGTTCTTCTTCCTTAAACACTTAGCAAAATTTTCTCAAACTTTTTCAATCTTCAAAAATCACTCTGTTTCTTACCAAAATGGCACCCAAATCATCACTATTTCTAGAGCAAGTAAACTTCTTGAAACCCTACATTCATCAAGATCTGTTTGCAGTACTAGATACCTTCGGTTTCCATAAACTGGACAAGACCTTCAACCTTGTTCGACGCTGCAAAGGTTTATTTTTTTTAACTGCTCTATATCATGCTTGTTATGCATTCCTCGAAACTTATAGTGAAAATTGTCTTTACCCAATTGCATGTATATGTTCACTTGTACTGTGGTATAAATCATTATATTCTATAAACTGCTATTGAGTACTAATACTTCATTGATGGAAGGATAGTGCTCACATCTGTTCTTTTGATTTCTTTGTAGGATTCCACAATATTATTACTACTCATCCTGTCCGCTTCTTACCCAATTGCATGTATACGTTGTTTTGATTCATCAACGCTTGCGAGTTTTTCGTAACTCTAAATAGTGATGTTTTGGGTAGTAGTCGTCGGCTTAGCCAGAAGTACTCAATTGTCAGGCGTACAGAATCGTGTCTCGGTGACATGAGTTGATTAAATTCACGTGAGGCGTTCAGAAAGGTTTATTACATAAGAAACCCGATCGGTTGAGAATTTATTCCATATGTAATATTAAAGGTTTGAACTGGATCACTCACGAATAAATATATTAATTAATTATGAGTTGTCAGCAAACTCAATTAATTAATGGATTTAGAAAATCTTAAACGCGGGAAATAATTAATGAAAAAAGGGTTACGTCCGTAATTCGAATGAATCAAGATGAGTTCAATATTTATCCTATAGTGGAGTCGATAAATATTTATAATAGAACTACTCTTTGTTGCATTTACATGGAGTAATTAATTGAAATACAATTTAATTTAAGTCTAAAGGTTAGGCCAGCCAATTAATTAAATTCAATTGGGCCCAAAAGGAAACTTGTAAATTAATTTAATATAATTATGGATTTTTCCAAGCCCATATTAATTTTAATAAATTCAAATTTGAATTTGAATTATAGTTGTAACTGCAAGAGATAAGAGGGAATTATAGTTTCTATTATTTGTGATCTAATTCATTCTCCTTAGAAGCCCTATCCTAGCCCACTATGTCTATAAAATAGAGATTAAGAAGAGCCAATTTCTCTCTAATACCTAGAGAAACCGGCGCCCCATAGAGGATTTCATCCTCTTATTTTTTGAAAATTTAAGAGCATTCAACGCTCCAATTTTCGATCTTCTTTTTCTCTAGACTACTAGATAGATTCACCCACACGATATTCTAGTAGATAGACGGGAATATGATAGAAGTTACTAGGGTCGGATTTGGTGGAGATTCAAGAAGGAGATATCAAATGGTGTGGATTGCGGATCGTTTGCTAGCGATTCAAATCGCTTTTCCACAAGCGGATGACTTGCGTAGGAGAAGGTATATTTTATATATTTCCGCATTATATTCTCCTATGTGTTTTAAGAATTAATTATTTGTATGATTATTAAACCTATGGACACGGATTTTCTAATGAAGCGACTTTCCTGAAGCAAAATGACGATATGATCAAGATGCATCGCTTTGCCATGTGCTGTAGGCTTCTAGAGCTAAATTCATTCATCTGCTAGCTCAAATATGCAATTCTTTGTCGATGATCTTCGACCCGTTGACTTTGAATTGCTTAAAATCTTGATGAACCATTCCCCCTTGTTGATATATCATTCTTAAACATATTATGGGGTGCAATGGTGGTCTTCTAGCACTTATTCCACTTGGTATGTTCCCCCTCTCTGTGAGATCCCTTCTCCTTAAGTTTGGTACAACTTGCTGGTAATCTGATACCGCTTGATACTAATTGTTGGAGTTCTGGGTTGAACGACCTGGAGAGAGTGATCTAAGGGGTTGACCTATTTGCCTCAACCTCATCCGATTGTGAGTGTCATGAGCTCTGGATCGTAAGTCTCTTTCTGCTAATAATCACGTACACTGGTAATCTTAGTCAAACTTCCTCAACTTTGTTTACTTTAGGAGCGTGTAAATTTAAGTTTTGAAATGAGACAGAAGATGAAAAACAAACAATTCATTTTATTAGACATTGATGAACACAATAGTTTATTACAATACAAGCAGATAGGGAATAGAAAGAATTAAACTTTTAAACAGCTAGCTGATACAAGCTTAAGCTGGTTTTCCCTTAATTTACTATCTATTAATAAGTGTATTGATATGTTGAATTGTTAATGCTGAGAGCAGCTTGATGAATGCATTTATCGTTTAGGTTCAAGATGCAGCTCTCTTGAGATTTATTAATCTGCACCACTTACAACAATCCATACCATTTGTTGGAGTAGATACCAATTGTTGGTGTTGGGTGTTTGATCTGCTATTATGATCTATAACAATGATTTGTGACCATGATCTGAGATCTGCATCTGTGAGTTGCATTCTCCTTTTATAATATCTTCGTCGAAGTCCATGGGGTTGAGCTGCTTCCGCTGTGTACCATTTTTATCGATCTGGGCATTGATCTGAGTCACGGTCTATGTTGTGATATGTATGTTGATCTGAGTCTGTTTTGTGCACTTGATCTGCTAAGAATTTGAATGTTTTCACGATCTCATTGGTGTTCTGGAATGGAGTGAGCGTGACTTGTATTAATTTGATCTGTGGGGTGAGCTGTTGGCATCATGTGTTGTCTTCCTACTGATAGTACAGATCGTTATTGATGTCCTCATTGTTGGATGATTTGCACTTTATTACTTTGGCCCAATCCATAGAAGCAACAATTGCAGTTCTGGATGAACTTTAGTAAATCATCGAGTTTAGTCCTTCTAGGGCAGCTACTTTTGCTTTCTTGACTTGATTCAACCTCCAGCTCGTCAGTGATCTAATTTAGTCCTTCTTGACTTGATTTGATCACTTCTCTGCAAGATGGCCTAGGGTTGCTACTTTTGCTTTCTATACCGAACTGATATGTTCCTCTTTTTGATATGCAGTTCTTTGAATGCATCATCAGGGTATGTCCCTTGGCTCGTGATCGATCTCTCTCATTCCCCCCTGCAAAGGAACATTAGATAATCTAATTAACAAAGTAGATCAGTGAGAATTTACCTCCTTAGAATCATCCTTGTCCTCTGAAATTCGAGTCAGATAGACTTCGTCATCTGATGATGAACTTGAGAAAGAGTCTATGGAATCTTCGACTATCAAAACAACCTTCTTTCCTTTAAGTTGTATGTATGAGTCCTTCGACGTAATATCCCGCTAATTTCTAACTATAATTTTAAGTGTTCTAACTATTAAGAAACCTAGGTATGATGAAATAAGAATTTTAGGAAAAACCTAGACCCTATTAGGACCTAACATGTTAATTTGGTAGACCGACAAAGCTTTTTAAAAGATTTATTTAAAAAAAAATGAGCTTTTCATGCATAGTCAAAAGTATATAAATATTATACTCTTTGCGTAGAGTTTTTCGAAAGAAAAATATTGGCACTGAGTTTGTCCAAAAATGAGTTCATATGTAGTCGCTACGTATTTTTAAAGTTAAGGTATTTCATTTGAAAAATGAGCTTTTTCATGCATGATTGAAAGTATAGCAATATTATAGTTATTGTGTAGAGTTTTTAAAATAAAAAATATTAACGTTAAATTTGCTCGAAAAGAAAATCGTATGTAGAAGTTACGAATTATAGAATTTTAAGCATTTAATAATAATATAATATTATTATATGAATATAATTTAATAAAAAAAAGAAAAAAGAAAAGGGAAAATTTTGCTACAGGGGGAGTTGAGGCTTTCTTCCTCCCCCATAGACGCACAACTTCCCCCCACCCCACCCCATCTTTTTCCTCTTTCTTTTTCTTCTCTTCGGCAGTCATTATTGGGCGCTGAAACTCTGCCGCCTAACTTTCGAGGTCGAGTCGATTCAAATAGGTACTTCGAGGTAAGGCAATGGAAGCTCGGGATCTCAACAAAGGTGGCTCAGCCACCGTTGATTGACCGTAGCGACCTCGTCGTCGCCGTAGTTTTATCGTAACTTCACCTCTCGTTTTCTTTTTCGTTTCACGTCTTTTTTCGAAATAGTTTTCTCCTATGCATAGCTCTCATTACATAGAACTCGAGTACCGAAGGAAGTTCGGGACGATGATGGCCAGAAGTGACCCGAAGGGACCACGACCGACCACCACTGCCTCTAATTTCGAGGTCACCGATGGAGTCCGAAAACTCCAATTCGGTGGTCGTCCGTTTTTCGGACGGCTAGGGTCCCTTAAGGTTTTGTGTTCACGGTCATGCATTCTACATACCTGCATGATCATGTTGTGATTTCGTCTACGTAAAATTTTTGCATGCATTATATACATAAAATATATATATATATATATTAAATATTATTTTCATGTTGTTCTAAAGGAAATTTATTCACCGGTTATTCTTTTACGGTGAAATTTATGGTGCATGTAAAGAAAAAAATATAAGATTTTTCAAAAGAAATTGGACTAAATTTTGATCGAACGATTTTTCCTAAAATCGAGAAATGACGACGTTACTTCTAGGTGAAGTAAAAATAAAGTTGCATGCATGCATAATTTCTTTGCTTATTTAACTAAAGAATATTGCACTGATTAATTTTTCCTTCTTAGCCAAAGTCATTTGAAAGCCCGGTTGCTGCCAAATTAATTTATTATGTAATAAAAAGAATAATATTAAGCCTAAAAATTTAGTACTACTTATCTATAGTTCATTTTTGAAAATTAAAGCCAAAATATATTCCCTATGACTAACAGGTACCTAGCACTAAAATTTGAGCTCATAAGAATTTACGGTTTTCCCGTAATCTAGGAATTTCATCGGTGAAAGGTTATGAATATATATACGTATTTTGAGTTAGTAAGCTCTTTTCTCTAAATGAAAAATGCATGGATGCTCTGTTAAAATGTTTTCACGAAGGTATCGACTGTTTAATGCTCTTATCGACCGTCGGGGGTTCTTATTTGGCCTAACACGTCGATTTAAGGACTATGATCATTTAGTCTCTACTGCGGTGGCTTGATCACCATCGGGTTTTGACTCATGCTATGTTAGGGTGTACGGTTTGCCAAGCCCTATTTGACTGAATGTTTATGATCTGTCGGTGGTAAAAGGCCCAGGACATAACCTATATAAGAGTAATGTCATGCCGGGTCATGTTTAATTTATGCACAAATGTTTTTGCTTACTTAGAAGTTATTTTTGTTTTAAAACCTTCTAAGGTAAATACACTGAACAGAGACTATGTTTTTCATTTTATTAAAAACCCAATTGAGTGCACTAGTACTCACCCCACGTTATCCAAAATTTTTCACAGGCTAAGGAAGCAACATGATGTATGTGGCTGAGGAATGGTGTTATTGGGATGTCGATTGCTTCATCACGAGAACGGTTTACCGTTCTATACATAAAAATTTCTGCTTCCATGCTCACGTATGTTATGATATTTATGAAATAATTATCATCCACGTATATGTGTGTGATAATATATATATATATATATATATGTTTAAACTCTAAGATCATTTCCTCATTCCACGAAGGCCTCATCCGCCATTATTAATAAAGGTTCATGTTATCATATTATCATTGTTCATTACATGCATACATGTGCATAGGAGAGCTTAGAAGTAGTCGGTCCCTCTTGGACGCTCAACTCCTCGGCCCTTTGTGTAGTGTTCGAGGGAATGCCAACCACACTTGGTGAGCTGGGTGAGTGACTCTTTTTGGCGAGCTAGGCTCACTAACCTCCGTCTTTGATTGACGATTCTTATTGGACGATTCGGCCTTTCGAGGATTCTGGATTATCGTTCCTACGAGACGAGTTGTATTATCTTCAACCCCGTCTTTTATATTGGATGATTCGGCCGCTTGAGATTCAGGATTTCCGTTCCCATGTATCGAGCTGTATTATCTCCAATTCATTTCATCTTGGACGATTCGGTTGTTTAGGATTCTGGATTACCGCTCCCATGAATCGAGTTGTATTATCTCCAAATTACATACGATTCATTTTAGCTTCATTATTATCGACATTGCCTTTTGCATTGGTTAGCTGTTTGGTTTGTAAAAACGGCATAGTCAAAGTTATAGAGGAGATGTTGTCCGATTTTCAAGGACAACTCTCTTGTATAATGCACACGAACACAAGGCTCCCTTTCTTCCCCGCTTCTTTTATCCTCGCCCAGTCATACCCTTGGCGCGTGCGCCGTCCCTCGGAATTTGGGGCATGACATTCGAGCAGCTTGTGTTCTCACGCTTCTAGTAGAACTTTACGCATTTGTTGAGTCGCACATCAAGGTCTCCGAACCTCCTAGTCATGGAAGCGTAGTCCTGAAGGAAATGTTTTTTCAAAGACTCATTTGGATCTTCGTCGGATGAGGTCATCCTTGATTTAAGAGCAACCTCCTTTGATGTGTCTCCAGTTCTTTAATTGATCTTAGCTGCACTTTTGACACGATTAATTTCAAACTCAACACCTAAAAGAATATCAAATAATTCATCATACGATAAAGAGTTGAAATTTAATTTTTGTTGAATCATGACAACATAAGGATGTCAATCTGCAAGTAGGGCTCAGATGATCTTGAGGTTCTGTTCAAGCTAGGTGTACTTGTTAGGCTTGATAGATGCAATTTCCAGCGTAAGTTATGTGAATCCGATCTTCATCTCTTGAATTGATTCACTATCCTTCATCCGGAAACTTTTGAACTTGCTACAGTCCAAGGACAACCCTTTCTCCTTCATCTACTTTGAGCCCAAGTCGATCTTCTTTCAAGTATCCCACATCTCTTTTGCTATGTCAAAGAGCATGATCTTGGCCAGGTACATGCCTTGTACGGTACTCGATATGACTACCACATGTTATTGTTTCAGAACCACGCGAGATAGAGCTTATATTATGCCATATCACACATGAATCACGCAAATTGGAGTTCGTGAGCATTGTGTGTTTCTTTATAAATTATAGTAGCACATGATTCCCTGAGCTCAAGTTTACAAAATTTGTGCATTGTTGTATAATATATCTGTATCAAACTAAAGTGAACAAATATTTAAAATCACGTATATAAATAAAATAAATGCACTCTTTTGCTCAGGATTTCACGTTAATAAAAAAATGACTTATTTATTATAATGAATATTATATAAAGTGGATTTGAGCGCCCCTCTCTAGATAAGAAGCAAAACAGGTCATCACCTACAACCCTTTTCTCTGCTGGAGATTTGTACGAAATAAAAAGGGGGGCATCCTCATATGCTCCTCTTTTATTGCCCTGATATATATCCCGAAATACTCCTATAGCTGATCTATCACCCAACCTATTTAAACAACTTAAAAGTTTTACCCCATCCCGTTTCAAAAATGACCCTTTATGACACTGCTTAGTCGATGATTCTCGCAGTGTGAATAGAAAGTTTTATTTATTTATTTATTCATAAAACTGTTTTTTATCTTATTTAAAAAATAACTATTTAACATTTATCCTTTTATATTTTCTGTAAAACATATAAATAATCGAAACGTGTGAAATCAGCATCCTCTATTTGACCGACATATAACAATTTGTTCACTTAGCTGTAATTAAGGAAAAAAGATGAAACAAAAGTCTTAAATCATCGCAAACGTTGAGAATCAATCTGAGTGGAAAGGAATCGGTTACTCACACTATAATTGAATATTTATAGTTCTTAATTCATAATATGTTATTACAGTTTATAGATTTGTCCTAAATTTCAATATACGTTATTAATAGTATTACTATTCACTTTTTGATCAACCCTTTTATTATGAAATACAAGTATCATATACTAGTACCTTCATTCCATTATTTTTTGTGTGTCTTGTCTTTGTCATGTGACTTTTCTTTAAAGACAGACGACTTGTGACCAAAGCTTCCTTGATATCTCTCGCTAGTTTTCTCGGCATATCTCGTAAGCTTCCTTCCTTCGACAGTCGAAAAGTCTCTTAGGCGGTCTGAGAATACCAGCTTCGAGGGACCGCAGTCCAACTCAAGGCTAAGCTTGAAATACAAGTATTATATACTAGTACCTTCATCCCATTATTTCTTGTGTGAGTTGACTAAATTTAGATACATTTTTTCTTATTGAATTGTCTCAATTGTTTAGATATATTATATTTGATAAATTTTAAAGCACAATATATATTTTTCAAAATTATGATAACTAATATTGATATACATGCTAAAAATAAATGTGTCTGCATAAATAAGATACATGGAGTATGTTATTCTTCTATTATTAAGTATAAAAAAGTAAAACATTTATATATATATATGTATAAATATATCAAACTCTCTAAGTCGTTTTTAAAATTAGTACTAAGAAATTAGGCATAATCAAAATTTATAAAAGTGAAACAAATAAAGATATGGTTTGTAACTTGTTGCCAAAGAATTAAAAGTTTACCGTGCATTTATTAGGATTAGGAGCTGCCAATTCTAACAACATAAGAAAAAAAATTAAAAATAAATGTAGATAAGTTTTTATTTAGTAGTGTGATAGAATATTGTTTTTGAATGGATAGGAGGATTAGAAATTACAAGATATGCACATTTTTCTTCTTTCTTCGGAGGAAAAGGTCGATATACATAAATTTAGAAGGTAGAGTGATGAAACAATGTCGTGTCGAATGAATGTCTATATTACAAAGATACAGCTATGCTACCATTAATTTCCGAAATATTCCCAATAATTTTATAAATACTACCTGTACTTTGATTTTATTCGGGAAACATCGGAAGCTGGTATTTATTTTTCAACAATTTATCGAAGAAAAAAGAAAAAGAAAGGCTAACGTTTTGGAGCTTTCCAAGTTTCCAATGCCTTGCCTTTTAAGTGACACCTAACGCAGAAACACTTTCACCTTCTCCACATCCCCACCACCACCCCACCTCCCCCCTACCAGCCACCACTACCACCACCACGCCACCACTCTCTTTCTCTCTCTAGAAGAAGAAGAAGCTCTTTTGAGGTCCACACCAACTGCATTCCATTAACCAGATCTTCATTATTCTACTTCAATATCATATTCACTGCATTGCTTCTGGTGAGCGTGTGAAATTGATGTTCTACTCCTTTCAATTTTCTTCTTTGGGAAATGATTGCCGTCATTGATCAACTGATTGATGAATTTTTCCAATTGCTTTGTTTTCTGTGTTCCGAAAGCTCGTCCTTCTCTTTTGTATTATTTGAAATCTCTTCTCTTTTCCTTGCTTCACAAAACTTCAGAGCATTTTCTTTACTTTTTTACTTTTCCTTTTTTATTCCCTTAACATGCTCACTTCATTTCATTTTTCTCATTTCATGCTCGTATTGCTTCTGGATTTTCTCTTTGCTAAGACTTCACGCCCTTTTTGCTCAAATTCTATTATTGTCTTCCTGATTCAGTAAGTGTTGCGACTGTCGGTAATTCGATGTGATTTGCTGTTTTAGTGTTGGATTTCTATAATCCTTGCAATGCGTTTCTAATTTAAGATCGAATCTACATTTTTCAAGCTAATTTAGCTTTATTCATTGCCGATACACATAATTGCTATCTATGGGGCCTGCAGCGTGTTGAATATTATGTTTATTCTATTTCCATATTTATATAAGTAATGGTGTTGAATACTATTTTTTATTGAATATCGTAAATAATCTATAATAGTTTGAGAAATTTGGGATTTGAATTTTACTAAGATTCAATGTAGGAGATTGCTGCATATCGAGCATACATATTGTGATCAAATCATGTTTTGGATGATTGATTATATAATTATCGGTCAATTTTTTATTGATATCATCAAGACGATATATTGTTTTTTACTTATGATGATATTTCAGCTCAAAATAAATTCTCTGCAACAGATTACCAAGAATATATTAATTTTTAGTTTATGTATTATGTTACATTTTAGGGAATGTCGTTTTCATGGTGTGTTTTGGTGCCCTATCCCTTTCCATTCTCTTTATTTGTAAATTCTAATTATCTACTGCCGCTTGTATGCTTTTTAAAAGTTAACCAGTTATTACTTCATGATCCATGCTGAGGGTATCACAGTACAGAACAGTACCCATGTATCATGCTCTTTATATTGATCTAATAGTGTATTAAAGTTTTTGCTCTTCAGATATACACGTTTTTGTCATTTTTGTGCCATTAGTGTTTGCTGCACTGACAAGAGAAAAAAATCTGCACATAAATGCTAATTTTTCATTTTATGGATTTGCTCGTTAAACTCATAGAACATCTAAGGAGACAACTTTGACCTTCAAGTAAAAAAGCAACTTTTATCTGACCTTGTTCAGGATTAACAAGTCTGTTGATTTGGTTATATGCTGTCTTACTGATCTAAATAAATTCTTTCTATATATTGCAATTTGTGCATGGGCTTTCCTATTTGCTACTTTGGTTAGAAGTTTTAGGCCCTAGGGACTCATCAGCAGGTACATCGATTTTTACATTAGTATGTAGTTGAAAGTGTCATGTAGTGGATATAGAATTCATTTTCCCTTGTACGTATTTACCACATGTATTAATGAAAGACTAATTATAAGTACATATAAATGTATGTGTTCTTTAGTACACTTGTCATGTATAGTTGTATTTATGTGATGCTATAATTTGAAAGGAAGTGCTTTTGGTTTTGGGGGTTTGACCTGAAAGGCTAACATTATACAAACTCTTACTATTACTAATAAAACCGAGCCAAACCAAATACTATCATGATCGAGCTCGGCTCATTTGAAAATTTGAATGTTTGAGTTCGGCCTGAGCTCGGTTTGAGCTTTGTAATCCAAGATCGAGTTCGGACTGATAAATAAATAATTAAATATTGAGCTCGAGTTTAGTTCGAGTTGTCATTAACTATTCAATTTAACAGTGTACTCAAACAAGAGCTCGAACTCTGCTTGAGATTGTTAAAAAGTCCGGTTATTATATTATTTGAGACTTTTGAGTTAGTATATATATTAATTGGACTATCTCGTGAATTGACTCATATATTTTTTTCGTGAGGCGCTTGAAAGATCAATTCATTTTTTAAGTTCGTGAATAGGCTCGTTAACAAAGTTCAAGAACTATTTGAAGCTGTCCTCATTAATGTTTATTTGAACAATTTTGAAAGTGTTTGGAACGGAATACTATTATGCTCGAAATATTTGAGCTTGGTTCGAGGCTCGAGTTCGGTTCCTTTACTGAACAAATATTGAATGAACTTTTATCGAACAAAACTCCGAATATTTCATATATAGTTTGTTTCTTTTACACACTAACTGTTACCAGAAAAATACAACTGTTGGTTTATTTCCTTTCTTGTGTATTTTAATTTTTCAAGTCAATTTTAAATGGATGGTTCTTTTATTTCAAGTTATGTTTCTATCTCATGGTCTCCTTTGGCTTTATTTTCATTAGTTTTTTTTTTATTTTTTCTTTTATTTGTATTAACAGCAAAGGATGGATAAAAGGAGTTGGCCTTGGAAAAAAAAATCATCGGATAAGCAGGTTGTTGAAAAAGCAGCTATTACTACATCAGATTCTTCTGCAGCTGCTTCAGATATCAATGCAGCTCAAATTGAGAAGGTTATTTCATATTAGGATGATTGATTCTTATGTTGGACTATACACGGCATCTACGGTTTTTTATCATTTAGTCAAATGATTTGTTGGATTTATCCTGATTCCCTATTACATGGCATTTCTAGTTTCTGCCTATCTAGTGTTTGTTACTTTGCTAAGCCTGGTATTTTATTTATTTTAGACACTCAGAACACATACAAGGTTACTGAATTAAATTCGTGACTTTGTTCATAGGTATCTCAACTGCTTTAGAGATTAAGATGCTGGAAAGCCATTCTGATTATGATTTTCTATTCACAAATTGCCTCAATTAATTGAAATATTTGACTTTGCATTTTTGTTCCTCTTGTACATTAGGTTGCTAATAGCTTAGCTTTTTAAGACAGTCCTTATTAGGATGCTATAGTCTCAGATTGCCTCAATGATTTCCACAATTTTTCCTATGCAAGTTTTTGTCTTACCGGAGTACGTTAGTCAGCTGATAGTCATGGTTTTTCCATCATGTCCATTTTCTAGAACTAGTGATTATATGTTTTGGAGTATATGTTCATCTATACATTTTTGACTTATTACATTACTTCTATCTTCTTGTATCTAACTTCTTTTTCTATTTTTATGTTGGTAAAACAGGAAAATAACAAAAAACCCAAGTATGTTCAAATTTCTGTTGAGTCGTATACACATCTAACTGGATTGGAGGATCAAGTGAAGTCCTATGAAGAACAGGTGCAGACCTTAGAGGATGAAGTGAAAGAACTTCATGAGAAGTTATCTGAAGCAGATTCTGAAATGACTAATAAGGAAAATTTGGTCAAACAGCATGCCAAAGTTGCTGAAGAAGCCGTCTCAGGTTTTAAGATACTATTAGATATCTCTTTCTTAATAAATGTTTTAAGATGGTAGAGCCTGATGGACTCCAATTTTAACGGGCAGGTTGGGAGAAGGCTGAGGCTGAAGCTGCAGCACTGAAAAATCATCTGGAATCTGTTACGCTGCTAAAACTTACAGCTGAAGATCGTGCAACTCACCTGGATGGTGCTCTCAAAGAATGCATGAGGCAGATACGGAATTTGAAGGAAGAACATGGACAGAAATTGCAGGAACTTGCTCTTAACAAAACAAAGTTGTTCGACAAGATGAAGTTGGAGTTTGAAGCCAAAATAGCTAATTTAGACCAAGAATTGATGAAGTCTGCTGCTGAAAATGCTGCATTATCTAGATCTCTGCAAGAGCGCTCTAACATGCTGATCCAGATTAATGAAGAAAAGTCTCAGGCTAATGCCAAGATAGAACTTTTGAAGAGCGAAATGGAGTCTTGTGAAAGAGAAGCAAATTCACTCAAATATGAACTCCATATTGCAAGTAAAGAGCTTGAAATTCGCAATGAGGAGAAAAATATGAGTGTGCGTACTGCTGAGGCAGCTACCAAGCAGCACCTAGAAGGAGTGAAGAAAATTGCAAAGCTTGAGGCAGAGTGTCAAAGATTACGAGGCCTTGTTCGGAAGAAACTTCCTGGTCCAGCTGCCCTAGCACAAATGAAACTTGAAGTTGAGAGCTTGGGCCGAGACTATGGAGAATCTCGTTTGAGGAGATCCCCCGCTAAACCTTCTACTCCACACTTGTCTCAGTTGACAGAGTTTTCTCTTGACCATGCACAAAAGTATCAAAAAGAAAATGAGTTGCTGACAGAACGTCTATTAGCAATGGAAGAAGAAACTAAGATGCTGAAGGAGGCATTGGCAAAGCGTAACACTGAA
This sequence comes from Leonotis leonurus, assembly GCA_026898415.1. Lineage (NCBI taxonomy): Eukaryota > Viridiplantae > Streptophyta > Magnoliopsida > Lamiales > Lamiaceae > Leonotis > Leonotis leonurus. The sequence goes on along the minus strand of JAPKLX010000585.1, from coordinate 45,478 downwards.
TTGCAAGCTTCTAGGAGTATCTATGCTCAGACTGCTAGTAAACTTCAAAATATGGAAGCACAGCTGCAAGCAAATGGTCAACAGAAAAATCCTCTGATTTCTAATACTCAAGTTCCAACTGAAGTTGTCAATAGTCAGAAAGCTAGTATTCCGTCAAGTTTCACCACTATGTCGGAAGATGGAAATGATGATAATATTAACTGCTCTGGTTCATGGACTGCTGGATCAATGTCTGAGCTTTCAAATATGAAGAAGGAAAAGGTTGTAGACAGTCCACACAAATCTGAAATTGTGAATCATGTTGACCTTATGGATGATTTTCTGGAGATGGAGAAGTTGGCATATCAATCAAATGGAAATGTAACTGGTTCGGACTTTTCAGGTGATATAGTCAATGAAGGATCTGAACCTGTAAACTGCAAAGCTTTGGTTGAGGTCGCTTCTAGTGCAGTCCCTCAACTAAGTGAGCAGCATGGCTCAGAATCTCAAGCAGACGCAATGGTCTTTGTGAAACTTCAGTCAAAAATATCCGTGGTTCTCCAATTAGTCTCTAATGAAAAGGACATGGAAAAAGTAATAGAAGAAGTTAGACAAGCCATGCAGGAAATGCACGAAACACTGAATCACCATTCAGTGAATGTTTCTACAGATGCAAATCATTCTTCTGGCACAAGAACTGATCAAAGTACTAGCATAGATGATGCCAAAAATCCAGCCATAGAAGATTCATCGTTGCCTCGAGATGTTAGCTCATCTATCATCACTTTTGAAGTCATTAATCAAGAACTAGAAGTTGCCATTATGCAAATTTTTGACTTTATCATGATTCTTGGCAAAGAAATGAAGACTGTCACAGAAGCAAGTCCTGATGGAGATGGGCTAAATAGAAAAATTAATGAACTTTCTACTAAATATAGTGAAGCAACGGAGATTTATATGAATCTGAATGATTTTGTTCTTGATGTTTCTCAAGTATTGAACAAAGCAAGTGAGCTGCACTTCAATGTTCTTGGATTTAAAAGTTCTGAAGTTGAAACTGGTAGCTCTGACTGTATAGACAAGATTGCCCTACCAGAGAACAAGGTTGTTGTGGACTCATTACAAGAGAGGTATCCAGATCAGTGTGCACACTTTCCTGATTCTGCTTCTGATCCTGATGTTCCAAATGATGGGAATCTAGTTCCGACCTCTGATTCAGCAGCCACTTCTTGGAATTGTTCATTGGAGGAGTTTGAACAATTGAAGATGGACAAGGATAACCTGGCAGTTGAGCTTGCTAGATCTTCGGAAAATTTAGAAAGCACAAAGTCTCAGTTGCTCGAAACAGAACAACTTTTAGCTGAAGTTAAGTCACAATTAACTACTGCTCAGAAATCTAACAGCCTGGCCGAGACCCAGCTCAAATGCATGGCAGAATCATACAAATCCCTTGAAACACGTTCAGAAGAATTAAAAACTGAGGTAAATTTTCTCCTTGGGAAACTACAAAGTTTGGAGAAAGAGCTGCTAGAGGAGAAAAGAAGTCATGAAGAGGCACTTGGCAGTTGCAAAGATCTTCAAGACCAGCTTGAAAGGTACTAAAAGACACTCAATTTCTTAATTCCTTCCAAATGAGTTTTGTCCAGTCACTCGTTGAGGTCATAAAATTGGTTCAGGTGGGTTACTCTCAAACAGTTTTTATGCACATGTGAACTAAATGTATGGACCTGATTCTGTGCTATATTATTTTATGATTACATGGTTGGCTTCAAATTTCCACCTATTCTTATTGATTCATTTTTATCTGTACATTGTTTCAATTAGTGTGCAGAACTATTTCTTGTATCAATGGTTTCACTCTGTATCTGATGTGGTGATGCATTTTGTCTATGATGTTCCATTTTCAGGATTGATAATTGTGCAACAGCTGTTACTGAAGAAAGGACTGGTCAGGTGAGGCTTAAAACTATATACTTCTTTCTTTCCCCACTTTGCTTAATAAGTACTTTCATTTGGGATTTTCCTAGCTTCTGTCATACTTAAATTCATTTTTTTAGAGTAATACTTAAATTCATTTTATATAAAAGTATTTGAAAAAAATTCTCACATAAACAGTTGAATGAAGGACCAGGGGAGGGATGTTGGTCTATATATGTAGTTTAACTCGTTCAACTTTCTGAAGGAATTATAGCTAAATATGACATTTATGGTGTCAATTTATCTTGTTATATGTTTGTTAAGAATTGTGAGACATTTGTTGATAGTTGTTACTTCAATCAATAAATCATTACAATTTTGTATAGTTTAGGTAGTGAAAAGCTCAAAGCACCTATATATTGATTTCAGGAGGAGTTAACAGCTGCAGCAGAAAAGCTGGCAGAGTGTCAAGAAACCATATTTCTTCTTGGCAAGCACCTGAACTCTCTACGCCCACAAACTGACACAGGTTCCCCAATTAACGGGAGAATTGAAAAAGTCGAAGCCTCTGTAGAGGAAGAACCAACTATAAGTGGCATGAATTTACAAGATTTTGATGCATCCGAAATAGATACTGCCGCCTCTTCTCATTTGCAGAAAGCTGGCTCAGAGTCCCCAATGGATGGCTTCAATGCCTCTTTAAGTCCGTCTGATTCTGAAGCTAACAACTTATTGAGATCTCCGGTTGCCCAAAAATATCCAAAACACCGCCCGACAAACTCAGCTTCTTCAGCTTCGTCTATTTCCACACCAGAGAAAAATGCCCGTGGGTTTAGCAGATTCTTTTCCTCAAAAGCGAAGAATGCGTCTTAATCGTTTAGCATGCTTCATAAATACATATAATATCTAGCTGAAGAAATTTATGCATTTGTGTAAATAATGCTAAAAATCTATTTCTGCTTTACCATACATGTAATTTGATGATAGATTGGAGGGGCTCATTTGAAAATAGTCGAATTTGGAAATAGTTTGAAGGGTTTTGTTATAGATTGAATCGAAGAGTAACTGCTGATTCTAGCACCAAACGACAGAGACAGGAAGGCGTGCAAGAATCGTCATCCATTTCCTTGTTTCGTGCGCAGATATTGTTTTATTTCATAATACCATTCTACGTTATTGAAGTTCTTAAGGTAAAGGGTAGATAGCATGCTTCTGAATCTTAAATTGGTGCTTGCTCATGATTGTAAGATAATTTTATTACTACACAATTTAACACTATACTTATTATTTGATTTGCCGTGGATTTATTGTTTTTTTATTTTATTGCAAGTGATATTTAATATTTAGTGTATGTTTGTTATATAAGTCGTGATATATCATATCTTGTTAAATCCTAAATAGGCATACGTATTAAGTTGTGTTTGGAAATTTTAGATTGGTTGTTTGGTAGCCTATTAATAAATTTCAAAATTGATCGTTCCTTTCGTGTATAATCCTGCATAATCTCGAATGTTATCAGTTGTTAATTGAGCTCGACTGGCCCGAAAAAATGACAAAAAAAAACTTCTCAGTGATCCGTTTTGCCGTGAATGGGGAATCGGACTGGTTGGCATTCTTTACTCGAGTTGTGGGAAAAAATCATCTTTTCCAGAAAGAAAGGCTGAGTCTTCCCTAATGAGGGCAAGAAATGATTATAATTGGGCTATCCCTGGTTGGGTTATAATTTATTGATTATGATAAAATTTAATATTATTTAATATAAACTAATAAAATAAATAAATAATAAAATCAAAATTATAGTAACTCGCATGCTGATGTGACAATGTGACATTACGAGACATTGTAGCATTAATCATGTTGTTGGTCCCGAAAGAACAAGGTTTGGTGTATGGGGGGGAATACACTAAATATAAACTTTTCAGTTTACTTGACTAATTACTTAGAGAGATCAAGCTTTCGCGTGAAGAGATTGCTAGTGTTTGACTGACCAGATCGATGACTAATCTGTCCAAGTAAAATCTCTCTCGAGATAAACACTTAGCAGATAGCAAGAGTGATCTTGTTATCCAACTGAGCGTTGTGTGCGAAATATGGTGGACTTAGTCTGTGCTCTTTATTAGAAAATATTTAGAAAAACTTAGCCGAGCAGATTAATAGATTGATTAAGAATGCAGATTGAATGCTCGTGTTGGTTAGTGAATAAAACAACTGAAAGTAAAGATGCGTAAAGTAAATAACACAATTGTTTTTACGTGGTTCGAAAAACCCCCTACGTCCACGGTCCAATCCAAACTGGATCGGATATCCACTACTAGGATACTCTCTTCTTTATACTCGCTGAGAACGAGCCACAAGTTCTAATCACAACTTGATTGAAACTTATGCACGAATAAGGGTCGTGTTCCTTTACAACTTGCAGTTACAACTGCTACAAAATACCTTCACATTAATCCACTAGAAAACTACTAGCTAGCGAAAATATCTTCATTCTTCTTCTCGATAAGACAGACTTAAATTGAGTGATGTGATTTCGATTACGAACGACTTAGAGATTGGTCTGGAATGCAGAAATCTCCTTGATGAACGCTTCGATGAGTGAGTTGATTTCTGGGCAGAGTAACAATTTTGCTTTTGATCGTCAGTTGTGCATCGTACTCTTCCATACTTGGTTTCAAGCTTTTATAGGTGTAGAAGTTGAAATTCTAACCATTGGGCTTGATTGGCTTGAGATAAGAATTGATTGCCAATCAAGAGATATGAATCCAAAAATATCTTCTCTTGCCTTGTATGAAGATTGACCGATTCCATGATTATGGAAAGCAGATAGTTGATTGATCTTTTTCCTTTCTCCACACGGTTGATTGATCATCCTTCCATTCTTGATCTCTAATTGATATACTTTTCATCTCTGTGAGATCTTGGTGATGTGGCAAGCAAGATAGGATTCTTCCAAGTGAATCTAACATTAAATCGTATGCCAGATCACTAGTTGATCTGCTCCAGTCTGGTTCACTCTTCACTCGTAATCTGGTCCACATCGATCTGGATCCAGATGGTCTGGTTCTGATCTTGTTCCAAAAACAGTTGATCTTAGCTGATTCAATCTGTTTCAAAACAAATTTTGAGTGATCTTCAATCTGGCAGATCATCTGCTCGCTATGGTCTCGCTGGTCTGCTTCTCCGAATAGGCGATCTGATCAGATGACTTCTATAGGATAAGAACCTTCACATTCCAAGTCATCATCTAACCTGATCTTTCTCTCTATCAGATCAACTTTATAATGTCAGTGATCTGTTACATGTAGAGCAATATGTCCTAGCAAACAGAAAATAAATCTAAGCGTGTTTCGAAAGAACATCATCAAAACTAAATTTTGTGAAGGGTTCCCAACACATGTGCATGTTAAATTTTGTTCGCCACAGATGATAGAGCAGTTCTATAATATATGTTGAAATTGTAATAAGTTGTTTGATAGTAGATTTTATATAAATCCACTAGTAATTGATTTTGGGGATTTTTGGTGAAAATCTCGGATGTTGTATATCTAGTTGAATTGACTCACATGGTTGAATTGAGTCACATTGAAGAGTCAGATTTCAAAGCTCGCTCAAAAAGTGAAATTATTGTCTTGCCAAAGTTTTTTTATCGGGCTCTCTAGTGGAACTCAAATGAAGGGCTTAAAAAATCACATGATCCACATGTTTGATAAATTAAAGAAAACATGCAATTTCAAAACACATAACTATCATGCATCTCATGTATCACAAGGAAAAGATAAAAAGAAAATGCAAATTCAAGCCTAGGCATACTCCAAAGGATTCAAAATTTTTACATTTCTCCTTAATTTGAAGAATGGAATCAAAGAGACAGTTTGAATTCCACCATCAACCGCGAACAACAATCCGCACCTAGAACTATTTGCGAACATCTCCATTTGAATCACAGATGGATTGAACCTATGAAACTTCTAGCCTATGTCCCGCCTACTACTCAAATATTGTGTGAGCGATAATCTCTTGGGTTTTATCTATAGAAGAAACGACTGAAAAACATTTTACGGAATGGATCAATTTTCAAAAATCACATTAGTGTGGAATAGGTTTTCAGTTTCCTACTCTATTTTTAAGTGTGTGGGCTAGGTTAGATTTACAAGGAAAATGAGTTTGAACCTCCAACATATAATGTAGTCCATTAATATATGTAATAATTTCCTTATTAATGGTCTAGTCCATAAAGACAGTCAATTAATTAATCTAGGAATCAATATATTAATTGAAAATTATATAAATATTCATCAACTCCATTATATGATAAATATTGAACTAATGCTAATTCATATACAAACTAAATCTCTTTTTAATAAATTATTGCTCGCATTTAAGATTTCATATAAATTAATTAATTAAAGACTGTTGATAGAGTATATAGATTAACGTATTTATTCATGTGTGATCCGATTCAGGCCTTTATTTTTTTATGTTAGACTAAAGATTAGTCTTCAACAAAATGATATGAAAAATGTATGAAGGCTCCAAGAGTTTGGAGTTCATACCTTTGAGTAAACCGTGTGGCTTGATTATAAGATTAACTCGGTCCTGTAGTCGCGGGCAAGGCCTACAAAACAAGACCGGAGGAAGGGTTGGGGGACATGCGGCAAGACACTCCGACGCTCAAGTCAATTCATGTAGACTTAAGAGAATGTGTAAAAAGAAAAAGTGTTCGTTCTCTCTTTTGTGTAAAGCAAGTGATGGGGTATATATAGCTAGGTATATAATGGGTAAAATGGTAAAGTACCTCAGATGTACTAGGTGTAAATAGTGCGTGTACATGAACCTCAACCAACCATGTTTTACAACGTTATAATGGTCCCCACTATGGTAGTTAGGCGCTATCGCCGCATATTTCTATAACTCTGACATATGTCAGATATGGGACTGACACATGTCGGGCAGTACTAGAATCATGATTATCATACTTAGCAGAATACTAGGATCAGATTCATCAAGGAAGATTCAAGAGGTGACCCAATTCTGAGGTGAGATGAGCTCAGATGAACATTAACCAGAACTGGAAGACCTTCAAACCTTTCTTTACCTTTGCGGGTATCAGAGCCTAATTCATCTTCCAAAGGCATCTTTCTTCAATAATGAGTCTCTTCTTCTCTTTGGAAAAGTAGTGCTGATATTATCCCTGATCAGCTTCTCCCCCTAGTCTTAGAAGTGACCTCTGTCATCTTATGAGTTAGACCTCATTAATGAGCTCTGGAAAAATCCTGCCTTTCTAAGGGATTTTTTTTTAATTTCAAAGATTGTACCCTCGAGTACCACACTCTGTCTTAATTATATTATGACATGGAGGGTAAAAGTTTATAATTACTTTTTATTGTTGAGTACTGTACCCGTCTTTTCACCGTCTTGTCCTTGGGGTTTTCAACCGTCGTTCAATCCCAACCATTAGATCAAAAAGTTTTCTTTCATCCTGACACTACACGTATCAATTCTACTCAATGTTTTTTACACAATCCTGCCTATAAATCAATGCCGTAGTGCATTTCTTCGAAAATTTACTGGCATCCTCTCATTATACCTCCTCCACTTACCCTACTTTTGACTCTTCAGACTCCAAAGGTATCCTTCTTCTTGCTTTTTTCTATGTTTTATTTTTATGTAACTCACTGATCTTGGTTATCTTCGTAAGATCCCACTGAACTATTAATATATTCCATGCTTTTTATTTCCTTTACGTTGGCATGAAAATTGTGAAATTTTACTTCTTTAAAATGACCAAAAATTTTGTGTGATGTGCTATGTTCTCTCTATCTATCTAAGATTAAAACACTTACTGTTTACTGCTCTCCTCTTCCTCTTTCTCTTTGATTAACCAGGAATATTATGTATAGCTAACCTTCACATCTAGGTTTTCATGAGTTTTAGTCGTTAATCTTATTATCTGTTCCTCTATGAGATTCCTTTACTTAGATTTGAAATAAATACATAACAATTTTATTCTTCTTATTATGTCGTAGATATGGCTCTTCTTGAAAAACTTAAGAAAACTGCTGAGAAAGGGCTGCAAAGACTATGGCTGAAAGGGCCCTTGCTGAAGCACAACAAGAGCGTAGAGATAACGAGTTGACCCCCATGCGACAACAGGTTAATAATCTTCGCGTCTGCTAGATGACCTTGAAGGGGAAGTACAAATGCAAGGGCGGCTTCTCGAGGAAACCATGCAAACACTAGCAGATGAGCGAGTCAAGCATGATGAAAACATTCTGCAGCCAACGTCTCAGTCCTTTAAGAGGGGCTTTGACCCTGGAAAGGCTTCCTCGGACAACAACGCCTATAGCGACGGAGAGAAAGTTGGGGCAGAGCTCTGCCAGGATGCCATTCTCCTCTCCTCATTGGTCAACGATTGCTTCATCGCATAATCACTAACTTGCCAGAGGCTTACCTTTACTCTCACCAGTGCAAAATTCGTCTTGCTGAGCCCTTGACCTACTGGGCCATTGACATTATCATGACCAATTGTGAGAAACTAGGACGGTCTGACCGGTGGGGAGAAGTGAACGTCAATTAGGTTCTGCAGAACCTTCTGAAGGACCCCCTTACTCCCCCTAAAGATCCAAAACATGGGAGGCTTACCCCTGGTACATGGATGCGCTAAAGCGCGGAGCTCAAGAGTTTCTCAAGGTGGATCTTTCTACTTCAGAGACCAATCCACTCTGGGGGTCTGTCCCCTATCTCGGCTCCCATGGACTTCAAACCGGGTTAACAAATTATCCCAGCTTCTGCACTTGGTATGATTATCTTAAGTGTTCCTTATTATGTGTTTCTAATCTGCATTTCTGATATTTGCTTACTAATTAATTTCCCTTGTGTACATGTTGAAGGTAAAGGAAATGTGATATCTAATACTTCTAGGCTTGACTCAGCCAACATTTTACTTAAACTTATTTTTCTATATTAAGAGGCACGTGGATCCCATTTACCCGAGCATCGCCCGTCCACTTCGAAGGGAACCTCTGCAATGACGCCAGAGCCCGTGGATGGGACCCAACAAAGTACCCCAGGATTTGATGAGAGTAGGTGTTGAAGCTCTTCCCCAAATCTCTTTAACCCTTCTATGCCGTATGCGGGTCGGCTCCCTGTTGTAATAAAAAAACGTTCAAGGGTCTATTTGGTATGTTTTTATCATATTTTTAGTCATGCATCGAGTCTTATTTCGTTGTCTTTTATTGTAGTTTTGTTAGTGTTCCATTCGTTGTTACGCCAGATATTGGTTTATTGATAGGTGTCATGGACGTGTCAAAAAACAGCGTTGAATTGATGCTCTATGAAGCTAATAGTGTGTGTCGAGCATAACGGTTGAACCAGAAGAAAGAGGAAGGTGCAAAAAGAAGTTGAGGTGCATAACGGTATAAAACCTTGGGTCTTGTGCTCGCTGGACCCCCAAGGATCGCTAGAGGAGCGGCGCTGGGCAGGCAGAACCCAGATCCTAGCGCCTGCTGGGCGAGCTGCGAGGCAGAGGCAAGAGCCATAGGCCAACAACTACTGGGCCCGTGACACGTATGTGTCAGCCCGACGGTCGCTGGACCCTCCGCTACCGTTAGGGGCCATTTTATGTTGCAAATTAGGTTATTTAAACATGTTATTTGACGAGATTTACACATTCTTTTCCCCCCTTCTCCACTTTAGAACCCTAGAAAACTTTTACCACTTTATTTGCATTGTAATTTCACATCGGGACGAAGGATTGAGAGAGAGTTTGACGCTCAATCCAAGATTCTATGTAGTAAGTTTTCTTTAACTCTTATCTTTGATCGTTCAATGGATTGAATTGTCATTCTCTACCTAGGGTTTTGAATTTCTTAAATTATTTATTGATTGCTCTCTGATTCATATTCTTGATTAAACTTGTTCTTAATTGAATTGAATGTTGGATCACCATTTAATTCCCACAAGTTCTAGATGAGATTGAGAAATAATTTTAGAATTTGACTTAGGGTTTAATTAAACAATAATTCTAAACTGGAAAACGTAGGAATTGTATTCATGGTTTATTTATGATTTTCATATTGCGTGATTCAAATAAGAGAGTTAGAATCACGGCCTAATTATCGAATACGAAAGTTAGTAATTAAGCAGCTCTAGGAAATCATTAATTTACTACGAATCACTGTCATAATTGAGGAATTCTTATTAGGGTAATCTAATATGTGAGTCATGATTGCCGTTTATTTATGAATACGTAAGTTAATAACTAGACTAACTTTTAAGAAGCCCTTGATGAATGAGCAATAACATGAATATAAGAGCATTGTTTAATTGATTATAGATATTCTGAACTTTAGGCCCTTAAATTTGGTATCCCATCATTTAATTATTCCTGTCCTTTTCTTTTATTTGTTTTATCTCCTGCTTTATCTTGATTAGGTTTTAGGTTTATGTTTTTCATTTAAATAGTACTTAGTATTTGAATAGCCCTATTAAGCTTTCCTTCGAGATCTGACCGGAGTTAACTTGACACGTACAATAGACCTCATATATTTGCGAGAACCTAGGTTTACACAATTTAGGTTCACCAAAATTTTGGCGCTGTTGTTGGAGAAATCTTTAGGCATTTTGATTTAGAGTGTTATTTGTGTTCGTTACTTCCTTAGCATTGTTTTGTGTTTTCTTTTCGTATTGTGCCGTTATTTCCCGTTATTTATTTTATTTTATTTTTATAATTTATGCATTTTCTCCTGCAAGTTGCATTTGACTCGTCTGTTGTGGTGGTAGATAGTGTATACACGGGCGCCGCAGTCTGAATCTGAGTCTAGCTCCTGTTATCGACAATGTGCACCGGAGGCGTGCTCTTCAAGCAGTAATCCTAGAAGTAGAGATCGTGAACAGTGATCTCCTGCAGTTGGAATATCAGGCTAACGATAAGATCACTCAGATACCGACGATAGTGAGACTAGTTTGAGGACAGCTCCGATGGCGGCCCGAAACATGAAGGATTTTGCTCGACCAGTTATTGGAGGAACTGCATTGCCTATCGTCTTGGGTGAGGCAGCCCGTAACTATGAGTTCATGAACATCTACTTCAACCAGCTTCCATCCTTCTATGGAATGCCAGCAGAGGATGCATTGAACTTCATCCGGGTGTTCTATGCGATTGTTTAAACCTTTCCCCGAGGGCTGAACGAGGATCAATTGAAGATGAGATACTTCCCGTACACACTTGAGGATCGAGCTAAGACGTGGTTCATGTCCTTACCATGTCGAAGTGGTATCCTAATCAGAAGACTCGGGAGGTCAAGTCGTAGCTAGTTATCTTCACTCAGATGAATGGAGAGCCACTCCGCGAGGCATGGGAGAGGTTCAAGGGCATTCAGATGTAGTGCCCGCATCATAACTTGTCACCGAAGTTGCTCAATCAATTCTTCTATGATAGCTTGCAGCAAAATTTCCAATACATGGTGGATAATGCAGTTGGAGGAGATGAGCTCACTGTTAGACCTAAATTGTTGTTGGGAACCCCACAATATTTAGTTTTGATGATGTTCACTCGAAACACACTTATATTTAATTCTGTTTGCTAGGCCTTAATCTGTTCTACTTGTACCAGATCACTGTCATATAAAGTGAATATGATAGAGAACACGACTTTAGATCAAGGTAGTGAATGACTTAAAATGTAAGAGAAGAATACCACCAGCTGATACTCGCAATCATGAAGCATGAGGCCAGGTTGTTGAAAATTGATCTTAAAGCCTTCTATACTGATAGAATGGATTTTTATACAAGTGTGAAGGGATCACATGACGAAACTGATCCAGATGTGGTAATGGGTGGTCAAGGAGGTGACCAGACAGAGCAACCCAACACATCTAGTGCATCAAGTCAACAAGAGACAGCAGGTCAACCCCACCAGAACAACAAGCACAAGAAGCAGCAACAGAACAACCCACTCAGGAGGTGGAGAAGCCTGAGACGTACAAGAAGAAAACTCCCATCATCAATCTAGACCCCATAGATGAAGAACTAGTGGGACAATCAATTGAGGGAGAGCCCACGAATGAAATTTATACTCGTGGGATTGCTCAAAAATTGAAGAAGCATACCGGATTCTATGATCTGGAAGAACCTTTGGAGAGAGAGACCAAGTCATTCAACAATTTCTAGATTGATAACTTGATCACATTAAGAGTTCAAGACCAGATGACAGATACATGCAACGTCATCCAAGAAAAAAGTTACACAAGTTCTTGTTGATTTCAATCAACATCAGAAGGACTACGTGAACGACATGGACAAAGATCTGCGCCGCAAGCTGATAGATCAAAATAGAGAACTCAACAAAAAGATGGATGATGACAAGGCAATTGCTGAAACAGCACGAGAGAAGTCTGACCATAAGCTGGAGTATGTGGAAAAGCAAGTCCAGACTGTCCATGCTTTAGTCACAGACATGCTGGCCAAGGAAAAGGAAAGAATTGATGCAGCAGTTCAATCTGCTGCTATTACCACTGAAGTCAAGGAAGCCACCTCCACATAAATACATGCTCTGTTTTCCAAGTTTGAAGAAGACAAGTTCATGGAACTGATGAACGCCACCAAGTAAAGGTCCTTGATGATCTACTTTATCCCACTGCCTCTGAATTTGAGCACCAGACCACCAGGCTCACCAATGTTGAAGACCTCCAGAACACATATGATGGCACACTCTCCACAATGAAAAACAATTTAGAGAAGAAGATCGGAATTTCACATACTTGCTGAACTTCAAAGCGGATGCCGAGCTAAAGCTTGAAGAAATAAAGGCCGAGATCGATTCCCTTCGTACACTCATCAAGACAACTTTTAATGATGTCGAAAAGGGGGAAAGATCTGACAAAACTAGCAAAGGAGGCAAAGGAGCTGACAAGGAGGGAGGACCAGATCAAAGTCCAAATAGAGATGCTGGAGGAAGAGGAGATAAAGGAGCTGAAGCAGATAAACCAGATCAGTGATTCATGGAGAAGTTACATACCCCACCAAGGACTGATCCAACGATTGAAACAGAGCAACAACAGCAGCAAGCAGCACCCGGCAAAGGGAAGAAACCAATGGAGTCCATGGCTGATGAAGGCGACCAGATCGCAGAATTGCTGCTCTTTGGAATTAGATAAGAGCAACCCTGTGACCCTGTGTTTAGAGCTCAATTTTATAAAGATCAAGCTGAACAAGAAAGGAGACTGGCAGAGAGGGAGGCCAGAGAGAAGTCTTACCAAACACCCTTCTCTCCACCGACATCAAAACAGTCAAAACGATCATCTCAAGCCACTCCTCAGTCCAAGAAGAAAAAGAAGAAGCCCTTCACTGCCTGGAACCTGTCTCTACAAAAGAAGACATCCAAAGATGTCTGGGTACCTGAAGTAGATCAGAAGGATTGAGAGCTGATAAAGCAAGGATTCATTTTGAACAAATACTTCTTGAAGGAACCCACCTACTCAGAATCTACTCCAGATGAAGACTTCAATCGTTACATGGATAACTTCGCAGAGAAAGTGCTGATACAGAGGATCAGGATGGCCGCCAAGAATGCTAAAATCCAGATTAAGGCACCCGCAAGGGAGTACATGGCCTGTCCTATGACCCCTGGTACCAGCATTCCAGATATGACATATATTCTGAATTTTATCAATCATGTGGCCAAGATCAAGTGGTACAAGATTGATAACCACGATCCAAACTATGGAAGAGTGAGGGATGGAATATAAGACAATGTCCAGCTTACCTTTGATGCGTAGCGTAAGAAGATGAAGAAAGGAGGAGTTGACATATGGTTTACTTAGATTTCTTTATTCTTTTACCATCTGATTTTTCTTATTCGGTTTTGGTTCTGAACACTCTTTGTAATCCACCTTGATACTATCTGATATATATTCATGTGGGTTATCTGATGACAAAGTCTCATTCTCCAGAACTAAGTTATTATTCATGTTCGTTATTTTTAATAACGATCTCTTAACCCTTCTGGTTATTTAAAACCAAATCATGCTTTAAAAGCTTTATAAGAGTTATTTTGTAAAGTGTGGTTTCGACATCATCAAAAAGAGGGAAATTGTTGGGAACCCCACAATATTTAGTTTTGATTATGTTCTCTCAAAACACACTTAGATTTAATTATGTTTGATAGGCCTTAATCTGTTCTACTTGTACCAGATCACTGTCATATAAAGTGAATCTGATAGAGAACACGACTTTAGATCAGGTTAGTGAATGACTTAAAATGTAAAGGATTAAAAACCTATTAAAGTCATTCTGTTAGTTATCGTTCTAGTTGAATATGTCTAGATGTACTTAAGTGAATCCAAATCACCTTCCACATCAGCAGATCTCACGAAGATGAAAAGTTTATCTATTGGAGATCAAGTTTGGATGGAGAATCAATCACTGTGCAAAGAAGGAAAGAAGTACTACCTCCGTCCCACTTCATTAGTCCCATTTGATTATTTTAATACACCCAATTAAATATAATTTGGGACTAATGAAGTGGGACGGAGGGAGTATCAATCATGATCTGCTTTCCATATTTCAAGGAATTGGTCAACCTTTCACACAAGGCAAGATGAGATAGTCTGGGATTCGAATTCTTGATTGGTAATAAACATTTACTTCAAATCAATCAAGACCAACGGTTAGAATTTCAAATTCTAGACCTATAAAAGTTTGGAACCAAGATTGGAAGAGTACGGATACTTTAAGATCATTATCAAGCTGTTACTCTGCTCAGAAATCAACTCACTTTACGAAGCATTCATTTGAGAAGATTTCTGCATACCAGATCGTGTTCTAAGCTGTTCGTGATCGAAATCACACCACTCGATTCAAGTGTATCTTACCGAGAATAAGAAGGAAGATAGCTTCGCTAGCTATTAGTTTTCTAGTGGATTAACATGAAGATATCTTGTTACAGTTGTATACTGTAAATTGTAAAGGGACACGACCTTTATTCGTGCATAAGTTTCAATCAGACTGTGTTTGAAACTTGTGGCTCGTTCTCAGCGAGTATACAGAAGAGAGTATCTTAGTAGTGGATATCTAATCCAGTTTTGATTGGACCATGGAGTAGGAGGTTTCTCGAACCTCGTAAAACAACTGTGTTATTTATATTTTTGCATATTTACTTTCAGTTGTTTATTCTCTATCCAACACGTTCATTTAAACTGTATTCTTAATCAATCTGCTAAGCTACTTGGCTAAGATTTTCAAAGGTTTTCTAATAAAGAGCACAGACTAAGTCCACCATATTCTGCACAGGACGTTCTGTTGGATAACGAGATCACTCTTGATATCTACTAAGCATTAATCACGAGAGAGAGACAATTTGGACAGACTGTGTATCGATCTAGTCATCGATCTGGTTTGTCATACTTAAGCAATATCCCTATGAGAAAGCTTAATCTCTCTAAGAAATTAGTTAAGTAAACTGAAAAGTTTGCATTTGGTGTATTCCCCCCCACCCACCCACACCAAACCTTGCTTTTTCGGGACCAAGAAGTAGTATCAGAGAAGTGGTTCATAGGACCATTGTTTCTGTTTCATAGGGTTGAAACCTGCATGGTCAACTTGAATAGATCTTGGAAAACCTTTTTCATTCACGTGCATACTATCTACTATCATGGAATCTTCTGTTATTAGAGCTTGTGAAGAATTCTCCATTCAAGGATACAGATAATGGAGTTTCAAAATCAAGATGTGTCTAAAGGCTCATCACTGTCTGATGTAGAAAGTAATAGATGAAGGACCATTAGCTATCTATGAAGAGAAGACTCATGTCACAGAAACTGGCGTAGTAAAAGAGAATGTACTTAGAGATCCTAGACAATTCACTTCAGAAGAACGACGTGAAGTAAAACATGACGTTCTGTTGGATAACGAGGTCACTCTTGATATCTACTAAGCATTAGTCACGAGAGAGAGACAATCTGGACAGACTGTGTATCGATCTGGTTTGTCATACTTAAGCAATCTTCCTATGAGAAAGCTTAATCTCTCTAAGAAATTAGTCAAGTAAACTGAAAAATTTGCATTTGGTGTATTCCCCCCGCCATACACGAAACCTAGCTCTTTCGGGGACCAACAATTGTAAACTCTAGGTTCTCGCAAGTATACGAGGTGTTGGGAACCCCAAAAATTTATTTATGTGTTGATGATGATTATCGATACAACACTTAGTTAATATAAGTTCTTTTAAACCAAGTTATCAATATCATCTTTTACAGAACAACTCACTTATAAAAGGAGTAGGTTGTTAGTTACACGATTTGTATTATTCTTATGAGCTTTCTTGGATATATTGATTACTATTATGAAGAGTATAAGTTTATTTTAATAGTTAGCTAAAATGTAAAGGTACAGATTGATGTTAAACGATATGTCCCTATTTAGCAGCTAGCTATACTTCCTTTATTTAAACTATCTATCATGGTTTAGACTTAACATTTTTCTAAGTATAGATTTTATTAGATCGATGATGTAAAAAGGAAGTTTGAAATTTTAAACTTACTTTTGGGAACGATATGTTTATCTAGTTCTTTAAGAACAATTAGATAGTTTGTAAAAGAACTGGTGGATAGAAAAACCACATGTCCTATTGAGCTAGATGTTCTTTTGTATAGGATCAATGAAGACTTGAGCCATCTCGAACAAATGATCATGGAACAAACAGATCGTTTATGTCACTACAAACTGCGCGCTGTGTCACAACAACAGATTGATCTTAAAACAATCTGTCCCCATGTAATCTCGCTGTATGACTCAAGATGGGATCAAGAATCAAGGAGTATAAATCAAAGTTCTAATTTGGTCTCAAACAAATTAAGATTTGATTGGACAACTCGATAGATGGATCGTAGAAAATGATATGTTAGCTGGACAAGGGCTGCCGACATACCTAAATTTTTCATAATTCAACCACTCAGTGTATTGTTACATCAAAGATGATATTTTAAGCAATGAAGTACAAGAATATAAAAGTAGATGTACGGTGAATAATTCCAAGTAAGGCAACACATTGGGAAAACGCGTGAAAGGTAGGAAAATAAACATTACAGGCGGCGCGTGTAAGATCAACCATGTCATGCATTTAATGCTTCCATTAATGCGAAGAAGGACTCTTCTCTCTCTAACGGATAGTTCTAACAATGGTACTATATATACCAACGTTACTTCCAGGAACAAATATAAGAATTCAACGATTTACATTGCGATTACTAAGCTCGAAATCCTTCAAGCTTCCAACATTTAAAAACACTCCAAGAAGCCCAAAATTCTTTGAGTATTCTACCGTAGCTTGATGCTTTGCATTTCTGGAAAATCTATTTTCAAAACCAAAATTTATGATCTAGTTTAGATCTAAATAAAGTTATTTCTCTATGCGGCTCGTACTCAACGAGTAAAAAGAAAGGAGAACTTTACTAGATTATCGATCTAGTTCTTGATTGAGCTGTGGATGACGTAGGGATAGTTTATCCCGAACCACGTTAACTACTTGTGTTCTTTATATTTCTTGTTTACTTTGTTTATTTATCTTCTTCATATCATTCTCTTAAATCAACTTGCTAAGATATTGAGTAAGAAAACTTTTTTCACAATAAAAAGAGCATTAACCATCAATCTTCCGCACAGAACTTAGTTTGAGTTTAACTTGTTTAAGTTATTCTTAATATTAGTTATTCACACATCAATGCCTTATTTGTGTGAGTTTAGTTCTTCCTAAAAGAAGAACTAGACTTGCTACTCAAGCTATCTTAAGTAATGAAGTGTGTTTAAGCCTTGTTTATTAAACTAAACTGAGAAAACTCTAAAAGTTTGAATTGGTGTATTCCCCCCATACACCAATCTTACTCTTTCGGGACCATCAAGTGGTATCTGAGTAGTGGTCCATTTTGACCATTGTTTCTGTTTCACAAGAGTTAACACTCTGTGTGGTCATCTTGGATAGATGTAGGAAAACGTTTTCACAACATAACACTTGCATTTATATAACAATCTACCTTTAATAATGGAAGGTCAATTAGTGTGAGCTTGCGAGGATTTTTCCATTGCTGGATACGATGACTAGAGCTTCAAAATTGAGATGTGTTTGAGAGTTCAACGCATGAAAATGTAGAAACTTATCACCAATGTTCCAATCAAGATCATGCATGTAATACCCCGATAATTAAAAACCCGAATAAAAGAAAAATTTATGAATAAACGAGGGATTCAAGATCCGTTGAAAGTTTAAAGACTTAAAGAATAGAACTCCTAATGTGAGTTAAAAATTATTTCAGAAATTTCTGAAATCGAGAAAGAAACCGAGAAAATTCGATTTGACGTTTATCGTCATAATTTAAGTTCGAGAACTCGTATCGAAGCAGCGTCTGTTTTTCCATTCAATTATTTTACGATACAGAGATAAGGTGAAAAGTTAATAATTCCGACTTTCGGAAGAATGATGTATTTATCGAGAAATCACTATTCATCATTTCGAACGAGACGAGATAATTTTATTATCTTTTAAAGTTAAGTCCGGAATATTTTTCTAAGAGAGCCGTGATTTTCCGGAATGTTTTCGAGAATATTATTTTATCGAGAAGTCGAGAACCCGGACTATTAGTAC
>JAPKLX010000585.1:0-21946 GCA_026898415.1 Leonotis leonurus | reverse complement strand
AGCGTAGTTACAGATATGGATAATACAGAAAGGAAAGAAAACGGTACAGTACCAAGTTTATGAAAGGAAAATGAATGTTTAGTATACACAAGTTATTTCACGGAAAACCCTTGTGTTATACTGTGATGCATGAAAAAAAGATAATTATGATGGTTTTCGGCATAACGTACTGAGTATTCCAATACTCAGCCCTGCTTGTGTTTCCAAAAACTTGCAGGTTGAGATAGGTGGCTTTGGCGGCGGTGCTGAGAAGAGTTGCTTGGCTGTCAGATGTTTTATTCAGAGTACGAACACATATCTTCATATATGTGTTTCCAATTTAAGTCTTCCGCTGCAACACTCTTTGATAGTGTTAAATGTTTATAGCTTGACTTCATGAACCAGAGCTTTTAAAAATAGTATTTTTACTCATGTAACTTCAAGTTTCGGTTCAGGTTTGGTTGTCTTCCAAAATTATTCCTTTTGTTCTAGTTGCTTTTATCACACCCCGCAGTCACGCCCCAATTGGCTAATCAACTTAGGGAAAACCTATTAAAGAATACGAAAGTTATTGGCTAATCAACTTAGGGAAAACCTATTAAAGATCTGGTTTGATTGAATAAGCATTGACCTAGATTAGAGATGATCTTTACTCTAGACTTCAATCACTTTTGGACCCCCGTTTATCGCTTTTCAACTTAGTTTAGAGTTCTTCTATCTCATTCTGATTAGAGTGTTTAGGATTTTATTCTTTGCATTTTAGTACTAATGATTGATAGCCCTGCATAGCCTTCCTTTGAGATACGACATTCGGGTTGACTAACACGTATTGCACTTCATTTAATTAACTTAGGATACATTTTTAGTCGAACAGAAGTTAATATAATAACTGGAAGTATATTGGCTGGAAACATTCCTCGTGCCCGATACTGATTCCCTTTAACGGACAGTGGGTCTGGACTTAACAACACCACGTACTACAGTTTGATTTTTAGATTAACACTACTCACTCAATTCCAGTGTAGGACATGATCAACAAAAAAGAAGTCGTTGTTGAAGAAAAACTGAAGAAGACCATGGAGAACATGAGCAAGATCAACAAAAGCCAAGAATGAGTTGGTATGATCATTGACATTCAAAGAAGAGGAACAACTGGACTAGGTTACACTGGAAAAATAAGTGAAACCAAGTTTTTGGCTGAAAGGAAGAACATACCAGATCAAGTCAAAGATCTGAAGAACAAGAAGAATCAACCTCAAAAGATGATGATGAAAGAAACAGGAGATAAGAGGTATTATCAGATGAAGGGTCAACCTGCTCACTACGTCAAGACAGACAGAGACCAGAAACAGAATGTCTCTACCAGAACATCATCAACCAAGAAGAAGAAGATCAACTAGGATAATGTTGAGAGAAACCATCCATCTGTTTACAAAGCCATATCAAGAATAGATGATGCAGGAAGATAGATTACCTGTTACATGTGTTCCTAATACTAAGTTAATCTGGGTTCCTAAAGGAACATTTTCTACTAACCAAGCACCCACTCGTTGAAAGGGTAGCTAGGTCTATATAATTGTAGGATCGAAGAACTGCATGAAGAGGACAGGTAGCAAAAGGAACTATTTGGATCATTGATAGTGGATGTTCGAAGCATATGACATGTGACAAGAACTCTCTATCAGATTATGTGGAAAAAGAAGAACCACAAATAATCTTTGGTTGTAACTCAAAAGGTTATACCAGAGGATATGGTAATATCAAGATTGGCAAGACCACCATCACTAATGTATCTTATGTTGAGGGTCTTAGTCACAGTCTGTTTTCTATTAGCTAATTTTGTGCAAATGGAAATAAAATTGTTTTTGATGCTAACAACTATCTTGTGAAAAACAAGGGAAGAGATGAAATTCTTCTTATCGGAAAATTGCAGGATACATTGTACATTGTGTAGTGGACAAACCAGCTCGAGACATGTCTAGTTACTAAAACAATCTTTGAGACAAGCTGGTTATGGCACAAGCGACTTAGCCATCTGAATTTCAAGTCAATCAACAAGATTGTAAAAGAGAAGCTAGTGGAAGGATTACCAGATCAAGTATATGACAAAGATCATATTTGTGAGCATGCCAAGCTGGAAAGCAGACCAAGTCATCCTTTACCAGCAAAGCAGCTCACTCAACTTCTAGAGTTTTGGAGTTACTACACTTAGACTTATATATGAAGAAAGTACACTCTGATTATCATTGGTGATTACTCAAGATTCACTTGGGTTATCTAAACCAGTGTTTCTAAACCAGAAGATTGAGGGATATTGCAACCAGATGGGTATAACTCACAAAACATCTGCAACAAGAACACCTCAATATAATGGAGTAGTTGAGAGGCAAAATAGATCGTTAAAGGAAGCAGCTCGCACCATGCTGAATGCAACCAGATTACCTAAGAAGTTCTGGGCAGAAGCCATCTACACGGCTTGTTATATGCAGAACAGATCGGTGATAACTCTCAGACATGGGAAAACACCGTATGAGATCTGGAACAACAGAAAGCCCAAGATACAGTATTTTTGCACTTTTGGTTGTACGTGTTACATCCATAATAATGAGAAATCTCAATTGAAAATCTTTGATAACAAAGCTGACCCTAGAATATTTCTAGGATATTCTGGTGTTAGTAGGGCTTATAGGGTTTACAATAAGAAAACTCATGTTGTGGAGGTAACACCTCATATTTTATTTGATAAAACTATTCTTGAATACAGTGAAACAAGTGATGAACAGGTTCACAATTAGATCAACAATAGGAGATCAGGAGGGATATTACTTGAAGATATCCTGATTTGGAATTCAACAGAAGGGGATGAGATTGATGTTCAACCTTTTGCTGAGACCAGTACACAACAACGGGGAACTACTCACATCGATCCCAGATGTTGGTGAACCAATGGAAGTAGATAATTCTGAACCTTCTGAAAGTCAACTTGAAGATGAAAATCCTTTCCAAGAAACTTCGACAACACACCCTGAATTTGAGGAACCAACAAAAGAGCCAGAACATGAGATATCAGAAGAAGAGATGCCCAGTAGAAGGAGATGTATACAAGAACACCATATTCCAGATCAAGTTGTTGGGAACCCATCAGATCATGTGAAGACCATCAGATTCATATGAAGCAATACAAGATGCAGATTGGGTTATAGCCATGCAAGAAGAACTGAATGAGTTTAAAAGAAACAAAGTCTTGTATCTTGTAGACATACCAAGACACCAGGGAGTTATCGGTGTTAAATGGGTGTTCAAGAACAAACGAGACGAGAATGGTGAATTTGTTAGAAACAAAGCCAGATTAGTTGCAAAAGATTACAATCAACAAGAAGGCATTGATTTTGATGAAACATTTGCACCGGTTTCCAGATTGGAAGCAATCAGATTGTTCCTGGCATATGCAACATACAAGAGACTCAAAGTGTACGAGATGGATGTCAAAAGCGCATTCTTGAATGGTATTCTTGAAGACGAAGTGTATGTAGAACAACCACCTGGTTTTGAAGAAGGCAATCCAGACCAGAAGGTGTATAGATTAGCCAAAGTTGTTTATGGATTGAAACAAGCACCCAGAGCGTGATATAAGACATTATCAACATTTCTACTAGAATCAGGATTCAGAAGTGGTTCTGTTGACAAGACGTTATTCATAATCAAAGTCAAAGAACATATCCTTTTGGTGCAGATATACGTTGATGACATCATTTTTTGATCTCAATCTGGTTATCTATGTGACAAATTTGCTGAACTTATGAAAAATAAATATCAAATGTCCATGATGGGCGAGATGAATTTCTTTCTAGGTTTGCATGTGAAGCAGCTACCAGATGGTATATTCGTTAATCAAGCGAAGTACATCAATGACCTGATCGCCAAATTTGGAGTCAAAGTTAGTAAACCTGTCAAAATTCTAATGCAGACCAATGGGAAGATAGATCCAGATCCAGAAGGAAAACCAGCAAATATAACTCAATATAGGGGTATCATTGGTTCTTTACTATACTTAACTGCTAGTCGACCTGACATTACTTTTGCAGTTGGACTATGTGCTAGATACCAGGCCAACCCCAAAGAGTCACACATAGAAGTAGCCAAGAAGATATTAAGATATCTTAAAGGAACATCACATATTGGATTATGGTATCCATGTGAGGACAACTTTGAATTAACATGTTATTCAGATTTAGATTATGCTGGATGCAAGTTGGACAAAGAGACAACATCTGGAACGTGCCAGTTTCTTGAAAACAAGCTAATTTCTTGGTTTTCAAAGAAACAAACATTTGTTTCTACATCAACAACTGATGCAAAATATATGGCCGCTGGAAGCTGTTGTGCACAGATACTCTGGTTAAAGCAGCAGCTCAGGGATTACTAGATTGATGTAAAGGAGATACCTATTTTTTGTGACAGTTCGAGTGTTATTGCTATAACACAAAATGCAATTCTACACACGAGGTGCAAACATGTTGATGTGAGACATCATTTTATAAGAGATCATGTAGAAAGGAAGCACGTCCAGATCGAGAAGATACACACAGATGTTCAACGAGATGATATACTGACAAAGGCACTACCAGAAGAAAGATTCAAAATGCTATGTGGAAAGCTAGGATTATTAAATCTTGTTGAAATAATCAAATCGACACCAGATCGTCAAAACCAAATCATATAGCGGATTAAAGAAATACAAATCACAAATGGTGGTAGTCATTGAAGAAAAGAATGAAGTATAACAGATTACCATCGAGATTGTGAGAAACATATAGTCAATCAGTTTGACAGTCAACAACATATTGAAGTTATGAGAACCAGATCACAACTCAGTTCATGAGAACCAGATGGTGTAAGAAGATGATACCAGATGGAAGTAAAAGTCAGATGATGTTAAGAGCGAAGATCAGACTGACTATTATGAACAAATGTCAAAATTTGATGAGAATAGAACATGCCACGTGGAAATTAATTTTCCAATAAAGATTACTTAGTCAAAGGGGAACTCGAAAATTAGAAACGTTTCTTTGACCTAATTACCTCCCCAACTATAGTCTATAAAGTTTATTTTCTGACATGGATTTGCTAAATCTTCCATAATTGTGATGATTAGTACAGACTTTGGAAACAATGATCGAGGAATATCCCTGCCAAAAGAAGAAAAGGAAACTCGCAGTGGTTAGAAAGATATACACGCTCCATCCTACAACCCTAGGATCTAGCACGTGTATCAAACGCGGCACAAGGCGGTAAAAGAAAAGCTGAAGCGAGAAAATCTAAAAAGGGAGACTTTCATCTTAACCTTAATCATCTTATCACTTTCATCTCAGCTGTTGAATTCTTTCTTATATATATGTGTCGTACGTGACCTTAACTGTTCACCTTCACTTTCACCTCACTGCGCACTACTTCTGTTCTAAGCACTTAGGCATTTCTAGAATTCTAAAACTGCTTTCAAAAGCTTTTTAAATCTCAAACTCTTCTAAACAATGGCACCACAATGATCCTTGTTTTTGCAACACGTTGTTGAGGTTTGAAAATTTCTTTCTCTTGAACCATTCGCTGTTTACGAAACCCATGGCTTCCAAAAGCTGGAAGAAATCTTCGCCATTGTTAAGCGCTGTAAAGGTTTTTTTTTATTGATTATAGCCTATAAATTGCTAAGCATGCTTATATAGAGGGCTTACTGTGAGATTGGTTTCTGGAAACATGTTTAGACTGTGTTAAGATATTTTCTGAGTACATGTTGGATTTTAGATTATTGGCTATATATATGTATGCTCTTTCATAATTGTGATATGAGATATATGTTGCTAACATGATTGGTGATTATATGTTATTCATTGCTGGATTTCAACTTTCGTAGGTTTCCATAATATTGTAACTGCTCATCCCAATATGTATTTGGCCAAACAATCTACTACCTTCTATCTTACATGGCACGACGAGAAGGATGGCCATGAGGCAAATGTACTCATGCCCATTGGTGATAAGACAAGCAAGACTACTTATGATGTCATAGCCATGATCAATCAAGCTTACAGACTGAAGGATGAATGTACGGACCTTGCTGAGATCACTGTTGCACAACTTCAGGAAGATGTGGAACAAGTGATGGTGATACCTATATCATACACTGGAAGGATGTTCCAGAGAGCACTGCTACAACCAGGCTACAAGCTGGTGTTCGAGTTCGTCCAGAGCATCTACATGACTCACAGTGGGTCATACGACTAGGTTACCCCATAAAAGTTTAGAATATTGACTGCAGTGGTTCTAAACTTGAAAGTCAATTGGAGTAGGATAATTTTTTACTTGTTGGGGAAGGAAGCAAGACTTGTGAAGTGGAACAGAGATGCCAAGGGCAATGCTGTGTCCATGGAAGTAAGGAGGAATTTGAGGCATTCCACCAAAATTAGTTTCATGGTGGAAAAATTCTTCAAGCAACAGGTATGGGAAAATGCAGTTGTTGGGAACCCTGAAGCATATTTAGTTTTGATGATGATCTCTCGAAACACACTTAGTATTTCTTTGTATTAAGCTGTTCTGCATGTAAAACAGATCACTACATGTAAAGTGAATTCTGTTAAAGAACAGATTAGGAGATAACTTGTGTTGTAAAGGAAGTTTTCCTATAGAAGTCATTTCTATAAATAGTTTAGGATAAAGGCCAAGATTTCACGCCAAGATGGAATCGATCTGCTGTAACAGACAGTGACCAGATCGATGACCAAATCGATAGTTACAGTGAAGCACTAGATCGATAGAGTCATCAAACTACCAGATGACATAATCCTACTCATCATATCCTCTTGCCACATCAAGATTAAAGCCTATCCAACAGGGATTGGAAAGAAAATCTTCGATTGACACAAAGAAGGAAAGAAACCGTTAGCAATCTGCTTTCCATAAAACTGAAGATTGAGCCAACGTTTCTACAAGGCAAGAAGAGATATGATGGATGTCATTGACTAGAAATATACCATCAATCTCACGCCAATCAACAACGGCTATAATTTTAAATTCAATGCCTATAAATACTTGAAGTTCAAAATCTGGAAACATACAAGACACACGCGCGCTACATTGAATTATACTTTCAAACTATCAACTTTGATCCAGACTTAGAGCTTCAAGAGAATTGTGATTCTACATCACACCAACCCACCTCGATTCAAGTCTGTCTTATCGAGAAAAAGGAGATCACCCTGCTAGCTAGTAGATTTCTAGTGGTAACGTAGAGGTAATCTGTTGTAAAGGGACACGACCCTTATTTCGTGCATAAGTATCTCTCTAGTTTTGATTGATACTTGTGACTCGTTCTCCACGAGTATAAACAAGCAGAGTATCCTAGTAGTGGATAATCTGGTCTAGTTTTGACCAGATCGTGGACGTAGGGATTTCCCGAACCACGTTAAACAACTGTGTTCTTTATATTTCTGCACATTTACTTTCAGTTGTTTATTATTCTAACCATCTGCACTATCATATAATCAGCATCTCAATCAATCTGCTTAACGATCTGAATAATTCTTAAGGTTTTCTAAACAAGAGCACTCACTAAATCCACCATTATTCCGCACACACAACACTCAGAAAGTAATAAGATCACTCTTATTATTAGCTAAGTGTTTACACTAAGAGAGCAATCTGTTTGGACTAAACTGTAATCGATCTGTGTATGAATCTGTTTAGTCATCTGCCGAGCAATTTCTTATACAGAATAGCTTGAACTCTCTAATAATTTGTCAAGTAAACTGAAAAGTTTGTATTTGGTGTATTCCCCCCCCCCCATACACCAAACCTTGCTCTTTCGGGACCAACAAGTGGTATCAGAGCAGTGGTTCAAACGACCATTTTTTTTGTTTCACAAGGTTAAAACCTGCGTGGTCAACTTGAATATATCTAGGAAAACCTATTTTCATTCACGAGCATACTATCTGCTATGGAATCATCTGTTGTCAGGGCTTGTGAAGAATTCTCGATTCAAGGCTATAGAGAATGGAGCTTCAGGATCAAGATGGCACTCAAAGCCCATCACTATCTGATGTGGAAAGTCATTGAAGAAGTGACAGTAACCAACGCAACTTGTGTAACTACACAGATAGTTCCCAAAGATCCAAGAAAGTACACTGCAGAAGAACGACGTGAATCTAATCTGGTTGACTTTGCTAAAGGAATCATATCTAGCACAGTCAAAGGGGTACATCTGGCTAAAATCCAAGATTTGGATACTGCCAAAGAGATGTGGGAAGCCCTAAGAGACTTGTGTCTAGGATCATAAGTTATGATAGAGAACAAACTGTCTCTAGCCTGCAATAAGTACGATGAATTCAAAATGAAACCAGGCGAGACCATTGAGCAAATGAAGATGAGGTTCACTGGAATTCTCCTTGAGATATCTGCATTCAATAAGAACAAATATACTCAAAGGGAAAAAAATATGAAAGTACTCAGAGCTCTTCCACCTAGCTGGGAGATCTATGCTGCAATGCAACCACTTCGTGCAGATTTTAATTAACTGTCTACAGAAGCATTGTTTGATCACCTTGAAGGTCATGAATGTGATATACAAAGAATTCGTGGACCACATCATCTGTCCAAAAAGGCATAAAGCAGCTCTAAAAAGGACAAAGAGGTAGCCTTCAAAGCGAAGAGCAAACCAGATGATCTTTCTGAACCTACTACTCCAAATGAAGAGAAGGGATATGACAAACTACTAAAAGAGTTTTCAATGATCGCCAAGCGTATGGACAAAATGGAGATCAGATCGAAGAAATACCGACGCTTCTATAAAGACAACAGAAATAAATTCTATAAGAAGCGTGACAATGATCGATCTGATAAAACAGCAGACAGGTAAAACCTCTAAATCATCTAACTTAGCAGATTACACGTGCTTTGGTTGTGGCAGAACAGGTCACTTCAAAACAGATTGCCCTGATCTGTCCACAAGCCAAAGAGAAGAGTTGAGAGCAAAAAGAGATCGTAAACTCAAATACGAGCGCAAGGCCATGATAGCTGAACAAGATTCAAGCAGCTCGAGTCATTTTTCAGATAGCTCATCAGAGAATGATGAAGCATTCTTTGCCAACGGTGAAGAAGGTTGGGATGAATGCTATGTTGGACTTGACAATGGTCTAGATGAAGTTGAGGTAAATTCTTGTAACTCTACCTCTTCAAATGATATTGATCTGGAACAGGAAATAGAAAATCAAGCTGAATACTCATGGGATGAGGTAAATGAGATGTTCAAAAGCTATTCTAGCATCAAGAGATTGTTTAGAGAAGTTGTTGAAGAAAATGACAGATTGAAGAAATCTGAAGACATACTGAGCAGAGCCAACACGCAATTCGTTGCTCAAATAGCTGATCTGGAAGAACAGATCAAGAGAAAAGACAGTGAGAGTCATTCACTGAATTCAAAAGTGAAGGATCTTATTACAAGGAACAACGTTGCTGAAGAAAAAATAAAGAAAGGGAAAGAAATGATTTACAAGAGTGATGAACGTGCCAAGTTGCTAATCAATGTGCAACAACAGGGCACATCTGGTTTAGGATATCCAGGTCACTCAGAAAAGTCTTCTAGTACCATAAACTTTATACCAGAAAGGAAGCAAATACCAGATCAAGTGAAAGACTTGAAAAATAAGAAAGGCCATCCTCAAAAGATGATCATGAAAGGGACTGCAAACAGGCAATACTATCAAACAAAGGGACAACCTGCCTATTACACAGAATCAGATCATGCTCATAATAAGAATGTCAATAGGACATTACCCAACAAGAATGTCAACATGACTGTACCTATTAAGAAGGGATTGAAGAATGATGGAGTAGAGAGATATCATCCATCTGCATTTCATTCTATGTCTAAAGTTGATAATGATGGGAACATCATTACCTGTTATATTTTTGTTCCTAACCGAAAAATGTTCTGGATTCGAAAGGGAACATTTGCTAATAACCAAGCACCCAAACGTTGAAGGGTAGCTAAGTGTAATTAATTTCAGGATCAGAAGACTGCAAGGAGGAACAAGATAGCAAAAGGAGCAATCTGGATAATAGATAGTGGTTGTTCGAAGCACATGACCTGTGACAAGAACCTACTATCAGATTACATAGAGAAACCAGGACCTCAGGTCACCTTTGGATGTAATTCAAAAGGATATACCAGAGGATATGGAAACATAAAAGTTGGCAAGACAACCATCACTAACGTATCATATGTTGAGGGTCTTAGCCACAATCTGTTTTCTGTAAGTCAATTCTGTGCTAACGGTAACCAGATTGTTTTTGATACTAATAACTGTTTTGTTAAGAACAAGGAAGGAGATGAGATACTCCTTACCGGAAGATTGCAGGATAGATTATATATTGTTCAGCTGGTTATGGCACAAGAGATTAAGTCATCTAAATTTCAAGTCAATCAACAGGATTGCCAAGGAAAGGTTAGTGGAAGGACTACCAGATCAAATATATGATAAAGATCATATATGTGAAGCATGTCAAGCTGAAAAGCAGACCAGATCATCTTTTACAAGCAAGACAGCTCACTCAACATCAAGAATACTAGATCTTTTGCATTTAGATCTGTTTGGTCCAGTCAAACCTCTAAGCATAAATGGGAGAAAATACACCTTAGTAATCATAGACGATTACTCAAGATTCACTTGGGTCATCTTTCTGCTAAAGAAGAAAGAGAATCTAGACAAACTCCCTGACTTTTTACACAAGACCACCAAACAGAAGGAGATGAGTATAACCTCTATCAGAACAGATCGAGGAACAGAATTTCTCAACCAAAAGTTTGAAGCATACTGCAACAATATGGGGATCACTCATCAAACATCTGCTGCTCGAACTCCTCAATAGAATGGAGTTGTTGAAAGGAGAAACAGATCTCTAAAAGAAGCAGCTCGCACAATACTTAATGCAACCAATCTACCAAAGAAATTCTGGGCAGAAGCTATCTACACAGCCTGTTATACTCAGAACAGATCATCAATAACACTCAGACATGGAAAGACTCCATATGAGATCTAGAACAGCAGAAAGCCTAAGATCTCTTACTTTCGCACTTTCGGTTGTTTATGTTACATACACAATAATGGGAAATCTCAATTGAGGACTTTTGATAACAAAACTGACCCTGGAATATTCTTAGGATATTCTGATGTTAGTAAAGCATATTGAGTCTACAATAAGAACTCTCATATTGTGGAGGTAATACCTCATGTTGTTTTTGATGAGTCTATCGTTGAGTACAGGTCACTAGATGAAAAACAATTAGAAAACCAGGTGACTACAAGAAAGATGAATAAACTACTACTTGAAGACATTCTTATCTGGAATTCAAAAAGTGATGAAGAAGAGATTAACACTCCACCTATTGCTGAAGAAATCATACAGCAAGGGGGAACATCACAACATGATCTGGATGAAAACAGATCACCAAGCAATGAAACAGTCATTGTAGAAGTTAATCAATCTGAAAATCCAAATCCAGAAGAAAATTCTAATGAGAATCCATTCCAACCAACTTCTATATCACACCCTGAATTTGAGGAACCAACCGATCAACCTGATCCTGAGATATCTGACGAAGAGATGACCAGGAGAAGGAGATGGATACAAGATCATCCACCAGAACAGATTGTTGGGAACCCAACAGATGGTGTGAAGACAAGAAGAATGCATGGAGAAAGTGCCTTGTTAAGCTGTTATCTCTCTCGCATTGAACCATCTGATGCTCATGAAGCACTACAAGATGCAGATTGGATAACAGCAATGCAAGAAGAACTCAATGAGTTCAAAAGGAATGAGGTCTGGTATCTCGTGGATAGACCCAAACACCAATGAATGATAGGTGTAAAATGGGTATTCAAAAATAAACGAGATGAAAAGGGTGAAGTAGTCAGAAACAAAGCTAGATTAGTAGCAAAATGCTATAATCAACAAGAAGGCATTGATTTTGATGAAACATTTGCACCTGTAGCCAGATTAGAAGCAATCAGGCTATTCTTAGCATATGCTGCACACAAAAGGTTCAAGGTATACCAGATGGATGTCAAAAGTGCTTTCCTCAATGGTATCCTTGAAAAAGAAGTCTATGTGGAACAACCACCTGGATTTGAAGAAGCAGATCCAAACCAGAAAGTATACAGACTGACTAAAGCAGTCTATGGTCTTAAACAAGCCCCTAGAGCTTGGTATGAGACATTATCAATATTTCTACTAGATTCTGGATTCAGAAGAGGACCAGTTGACAAGACTTTATTCATTATTAAAGTCAAAGAAAACATCCTCCTAGTACAAATCTATGTAGATGATATCATTTTTGGATCTCAATCCACCTATTTATGTGACAAATTTGCTGAACTCATGAAGAATAAATACCTAATGTCTATGATGGGAGAAATGAGTTTCTTCCTAGGCTTACAGGTCAAGCAGCTACCAGATGGAATCTTCATAAATCAAGCCAAATATATTCAAGATCTACTTACAAAATTTGGATTGAAAGACAATAATCCATTAAAAATCCCAATGCAGACCAATGGGAAAATTGATCCTGATCCAGAAGGGAAACCAGCCAATATTACACAATATAGAGGGATCATAGGATCACTACTATACCTAACTGCCAGTCGACCTGACATCACATTTGCAGTAGGTGTATGTGCAAGATACCAAGCTAATCCCAAAGAATCTCACATGGAAGCAGCTAAAAAGATATTAAGATACCTTAAGGGAACAACCCATTTAGGATTATGGTACCCATGTGAAGACAATTTTGAGCTAACTGGATACACAGATTCAGATTATGCTGGATGCAAGTTAGACAGAAAGTTAACTTCTGGTACATGTCAGTTTTTAGGAAGCAAACTGGTCTCTTGGTTCTCAAAGAAACAGACATCTGTTGCCACTTCAACCACAGAGGCAGAATATATGGCAGCTGGAAGTTGTTGTGCACAAATACTATGGCTAAGACAACAACTTAAAGATTACGAGATTGATGTCAAGGAGTTACCCATCTTCTGTGATAGCTCAAGTGCTATAGCTATCACACAAAATCCTGTTTTGCATACCAGATTCAAACATGTGGACGTAAGACATCACTTTATAAGAGATCATGTTGAAAGAAAACATGTACTGATTGAGAAAATACACACTGAAGTACAGAGGGCTGACATTCTCACTAAAGCATTACCAGAAGAAAGGTTCAAGATGCTTTGTGGTAAATTAGGACTATTAAATCTTGAAGATAGAGCCAGATGACATAAATCAGATCTAGCTCAAAATTCCACCAGGGAACTTGAACCAGATCGATACAAACAAGATTGATGAAAACAGGACATTCCAACTGGGAATTGACACCAGATCATTC
Organism: Leonotis leonurus; assembly: GCA_026898415.1. Taxonomy (NCBI): domain Eukaryota; kingdom Viridiplantae; phylum Streptophyta; class Magnoliopsida; order Lamiales; family Lamiaceae; genus Leonotis; species Leonotis leonurus. The sequence continues at coordinate 8,538 of JAPKLX010000585.1, read as the reverse complement.
AAATAGAAGATTGATAATTAGATCGTTTAAATTCCAACCGGGAATTATTAACAGATCATCAAACAAAACTAATGCCCAAAACTCGAGAGTGGCATAAACAGATCGATGTTATTAACAACAGTTTGTTAATTGGGAGATCGATTTGGACCAGATCACTTGATGCCACGTGGATATTAATTAAATCTTTTATTAAAATTCCCACTACTTGATTAAGGGGGAAAGTCAACAATATATGGCGACCATATCAACCTAATCATAGTATATATATCTAATTACTGACATATATACACCAAATCTTTTATTTTTGATGATTAGTACAGTGTTTGGGATACGTGATCGAGGAGATATTTACCTATTCAAGAAAAAGGAAGAAAAGTGACGGCTACAAAATCAACGCGCCTCACTACAACCGTATGATCAAAGCGCGTGTATCAAACGCAAAAAAAGAGATGAGAGTAGACCTTAAGTCTATCACTCAAGAGGCGGGAAAAAGCTGAAAAAGGGAAGTAAATCAATTAAAATATTACACTTCCCTGTAGCTTATCTACCTATATATATACATTTTGATAAGGTGGTTCATCTATCACTCACAAACACTATTCTTCTTCCTTCAACACTTAGAGAAAATTTCACTCTCGCAAACTTTTTCAATCTTCAAAAATCACTCTGTTTCTTACCAAAATGGCACCCAAATCTTCACAATTTCGAGAGCAAGTAAACTTCTTGAAACCCTACATTCATCAAGATCTGTTTGCAGTACTAGACACCTTCGGTTTCCATAAAGTGGACAAGGGCTTCGACCTTGTTCGATGCTGCAAAGGTTTATTTTTTTATGAGATGTCTCTTATTTTTAACTGCTCTATATCATGCTTGTTATGCAAATTCCTCGAAACTTATAGTGAAAATTGTCTTTACCCAATTGCATGTATATGTTCACTTGTACTGTGGTATAAATCATTATATTCTGTAAACTGCTATTGAGTACTAATACTTCATTGATGGAAGGATAGTGCTCACATCTGTTCTTTTGATTTCTTTGTAGGATTTCACAATATCATCACCTCACATCCTGTCCACTTCTTACCCAAAGAAGTAGCTTCATTCTATCTCTCGTGGCAGGGAGAGAAGGGTGGAAACGAGGCAACCATCAGGGTTAGCAAGGGAAACACCCTCAGCAATACCACTTACAATGTTCTAAACATTATAAACAATGTTTACAAGTTGAAAGATGAAGGTCTGACCTTGGCAGACATCAGTGAAGACCAACTCCAGGAAGCAGTTGAGCTGGTGATGGTAGTGCCCATGCATTACACGAACAAGATGTTCCAAAGGGCACTACTCGCTCCCGAATTCAAAATCATCTTTGAATTCGTCCAGCGAATCTTCTTGAACCACAATGGTTCTTATGACCAGGTCACCCCTGAGAAATTCAGAATTCTAGCGGCTGTGGTGCTTAACTTACCAGTCAACTGGAGTAGAATTCTATTCGATCTCTTGGCGAAGGAGGCCAAGATGATTATGTTTGTAAAGGGAGGGAACCCTGGAATAGAGGTGAAGAGAAGCAGCTTAAGACACTCCACAAAAATCAGCTACATGCTGGAGTCCTTTTTCAGCCAGCACAAATGGGACAATTCTGTGGAATTCAATGATAGATTGAGATTCCCAAAGGATCAGCACCAGATCGAAATGTCAATGGGCATTTCCGCAAACCTAATTGCAAGGGTGAAAGACCCTGTGTTTGTTAATGCGCTGATGGAGATGGGTAGCTCTAACCCCATCTGGATCCCACCATCTGCCGCAGCCGAGAAGTCCACTAAAACTAAAGTTACAAAAGAAAAACCCATCGAGAGGACCCCCACCAAAAGAGTAACTAGGAGGGCGAGCTCAGCTGACATTGACGCCTCCACAGTAGCTCAACCACCCAAACTTAAACTTAAACTTAACTATTACTGAATCAACAGTCCCTCAACAGGAAGTTGAGGAGGAGGAAATGTTAGTTGCTGGACCACCAGAGGATGTGGCTCCCATTTCATCCTTGGACCCCAGCAAGGATTTTTCTCCAGCTTGTACTGCAAGTCTATCATCTGCTGAACCTTTGGAGCAGATTGATGAGGAGGCAGAAGGAGAAGATGAATCCTCAGAAGAGGATGTGGAGAAGAAAACAACAACATAGGTTGTGAAACTATTGGAGACAGAAGCAGATAGAGCAGTACTCAAACAATTTCCAGGCATCCAGCTCACTCCTGAGAGCTATGATGCAGCAAAGAGAGTAAAACTTCTGCTACTTATCAAAAACAAAGAATTCTACGTCCTAGACGCCCTTCTCAAAATCAAATCCATGGACAAACTCAAAGCTGAAGAAGCTACCTTTTTGAATATATTCGAAGTCTCCTCTATTACAGAGTTGAGAGAATCATTTCCGTAGAATATACTTGCTGTAGCTCAGCTCGAAGCTAAACAACTACAGATCGATCTGAGACCTATTTATGAGAAAGCCGACATGCTCCAATTTTATGATAGTGTGACTGAGGAGGAAGAAGTTGAAGAAATTGAAGTTGAAGAAGCTGAAGCTGAAACAGAACCCACTAATGCTCACCAACAGGGTGCATCAACACAAGTTTTATAACTAGATCAGCACATGGCTGATGCTGGAGACCAGACCATGACATCCACTGCACAGGCTGAGGGGGAACCAACCAAGAAAAGCTCAATTCAAAGTGCAGTGGTTGATCAAGCTCAAGCAGAGCATGAACCAGCAAGACAGAGAGTGGGAGGTATACCAACAGATGACATATAGACCCCATCTGTCGCTGCAAGAATGAATGATTTTGTTGAGATGACAACCTTAGAGGATATATTGATGACCCAACATCAATCCCTATCCAATACCCAAGTCAGGGACTTAATCTCCAAAAAGGTTGATCAGTACATGTATGGGACACTCTCTACAGTCCAGGACGAGGCAATTCGCATTCTCACAGAGTTCAACAACCATCTAAAAACTCACGTTGACCAGGTTGACTCTGATTTGAGAAGGATATGCAGACTGAAAATTGAGGAGCTAAGTAAAAAGATGGATGATGATCGAGCTGCTGCAGAAGAGAGGAAAGCACAGATCAATCAGACCCTCTTTACAACGGAGCTCAAGGTCAAGGAAATGTACAAGATTGTAACAGAATTCGCACAAAAAGAAAAGGACATGGTCCATACAATTGTCAAGGCACAAACAGATAGTATAGCAGCTGATGTGGTAAAAGAAGCAAATGCAGAAACTAGGGCCATGTTAAGAAGATTTGAATCCGATGGCAAAAATTTTGTTGAAAGGAAGATGTGTGAACTGGGCTACCCAACAAAGACAATGATTGATTCATTCTTTGATGAAATTGGGATAATAAAAGAAGATCAAGAGGGCTACAAAATCGATCTGCTCAAAACACAAATATCCTTTCAAAAGCAGATCGACGACTCAAACTTAAACATCACCTCTCTGCTCACTCAAAAGATATAATCAGAGAAAGAGGTCAAAGAGATAAAAGAAGAGATCACCTCCTTACGGGCACTCATCAATATGTATGTTGATGATGTCGAAAAGGGGGAAGGATCCAGGAAGGGGAAGAAATCCTTGATTGCGAAGGGGAAGTTGCAATCATCTGGTGTTACGGAAGAAGTGGAAAAGGCTCAACCTGAGCAGCCGAAAGCACCAGAAACTTCCAGCCCACCATCTGCTCCATCTTCTCAAATTAAAAAGACAATCTCAACCCCTAAAGAGAAAGAAAAGATCTGGATCCAGTTGGTTCTCGTCTGCTCCAATCAGATCATCAAAGTCTAAAGGAGAGACCAACTGGGTCCCAGAGAATCTAAAAGAGGGATGGGCAGGACTTTGCTATGGCTTCATTATGTGCCGCTACTTTCTAAAAGAGCCTGCATACAGCAAAGGGACACCCAATGAAGCTTTTCAACACTATCTGGATCTAAATGATGCAAGGGATCTGGTGGAGGCAATAAGAGAGGCTGCAGCAAAGGCTCAAATTCAGATAACTGCCCCGGAGAAGGAGTTCAGAACTTGCCCCACCATACCAGGGACTGACCTCCCGGACAAGACATTCTTGCTCACATTTATAAATCAACTGGCGGAAAACAGAGGCTACAAGATTGATGCCGAGGATCCAGACTACATTAGGGTGAGAGAAGGTGTTTATGAGAGTCTGCAGTTGATTTCTGATGAAACAAGGGCGAAGATGAAGAAACAACAAGAGGAGAGAAGGGAGAGCAGATAGTTATACTTTTTCATATCTTTATGATCTGTAACTCCTATTTTTGTCTTGATGAACTGTAATCTGATTATCCTTTATCTATGGAATTTCATTGAGTTTCTGATAACAACCTCTAATTGTCCAGAACATATATAAACTGCTTTAAATTGTTATAACCTAAATAACGAAACATAATCAATCTGGCTATCCAACCAGATCACTCTTAATATATTAGGATATAATTGTAAAGTGTGGTTTCGACATCATCAAAAAGGGGGAAATTGTTGGGAACCCTGAAGTATATTTAGTTTTGGATGATGATCTCTCGAAACACACTTAGTATTTCTTTGTATTAAGTTGTTCTGCATGTAAAACAGATCACTACATGTAAAGTGAATTCTGTTAAAGAACAGATTAGGAGATGACTTGTGTTGTAAATGAAGTTTTCCTATAGAAGTCATTTCTATAAATAGTTTAGGATGAAGGCCAAGATTTCACGCCAAGATGGAATCGATCTGCTGTAACAGACAGTGACCAGATCGATGACCAGATCGATAGTTACAGCGAAGCACTAGATCGATAGAGTCATCAAACTACCAGATGACATAATCCTATTCATCATATCCTCTTGCCAGGTCAAGATTGAAGCCTATCCAACAGGGATTGGAAAGAGAATCTTCGATTGACACAAAGAAGGAAAGAAACCGTTAACAATCTGCTTTCCATAAAACTGAAGATTGAGTCAACGTTTCTACAAGGCAAGAAGAGATATGATGGATGTCATTGACTGGCAATATACCATCAATCTCACGCCAATCAACAACGGCTAGAATTTTAAATTCAATGCCTATAAATACTTGAAGTTCAAAATCTGGAAACATACAAGACACACACGCGCTACATTGAATTATACTTTCAAACTATGAACTTTGATCCAGACTTAGAGCTTCAAGAGAATTGTGATTCTACATCACACCAACCCACCTCGATTCAAGTCTGTCTTATCGAGAAAAAGGAGATCACCCTTATTTCGTGCATAAGTATCTCTCTAGTTTTGATTGATACTTGTGACTCGTTCTCCACGAGTATAAACAAGCAGAGTATTCTAGTAGTGGATAATCTGGTCTAGTTTTGACCAGATCGTGGACGTAGGGATTTCCCGAACCACGTTAAACAACTGTGTTCTTTATATCTCTGCACATTTACTTTCAGTTGTTTATTATTCTAACCATCTGCACTATCATATAATCTGCATCTCAATCAATCTGCTTAACGATCTGAATAATTCTTAAGGTTTTCTAAACAAGAGCACTCACTAAATCCACCATTATTCCGCACACACAACACTCAGAAAGTAATAAGATCACTCTTATTATTAGCTAAGTGTTTACACTAAGAGAGCAATCTGTTTGGACTAAACTGTAATCGATCTGTGTATGAATCTGTTTAGTCATCTGCCGAGCAATTTCTTATACAGAATAGCTTGAACTCTCTGATAATTTGTCAAGTAAACTGAAAAGTTTGTATTTGGTGTATTCCCCCACCATACACCAAATCTTGATCTTTCGGGACCAACAGCAGTGGAGTTCAATCCCAGATTGACCATTCCCAAGGATCAACATCAGATCGAGATGTCCCTGGGAATCACTCCTGCACTTTTCAACAAAGTTTCAGATATAGTCCATCTCCAAGCGCTGATGGAAATGGGTAGTTCAAATCCCATCTGGGTGCCACCCACCAAAGGGATAGAGAAGAAGCAGAAAGCACCCGAGGAGAAGGTGCAGAAGGATAAGACCCAAAGAAAACCACCTGCCAAGAGGGTCAGTTCAATTGATACTGACACATCTACAACCACTCAACAACCAAAACAGAAGAGAAGGAGGTTGAGGAAAGTGCATGAATCTCCACCACCAGCTGAAGAGTCTCACCCAGAGACAGCCACTCACCAACCTAAAGAAATTTTCCAACCAGAAAGTTCTATTCCTCAACCAGCTGAGGAAGTCCAACTTGCCACTAAGACCCCTCAGTTTGTCGAGCTAGAGTCTAGCTATGATCCCAACCCGAGTAAAGACTTCTCCCCAGCTAGATCGATTACTCCCTCACCAGATCGTATGCAGAGGATCAATGAGGAGGAGGAAAAAGAAGAGGTGGATGAAGAGGAAGAGAAGAAAAAGCAGGCTGCAGAGGTGATTCAATTACTGGAGAATGAGGTAGATCACTCTGTGCTCCATGATTTTCCAGGAACCAGTCTGCATCCTGAGAGCTATGGAGCAGCCAAGAAAGTGAAACTTTACCTGCTGGTCAAGGACATCGAGTTTTACATCTTTGATGCATTACTATAAACCAGATTGATCGAGGATTTGAAGAAATAAGAAGCTACCTTACTGAGTCTACTCCAAGCTAACACAGTTGGAGAGATCCGAGCAGAATACCATAAGCTGATATTAGCTATCATGAACCACGAGGCCAAATTGTTGAAAGTTGATCTTAAATCCTATATTGATAGAATGAATTTTTATACAAGTGTGAATGGATCAGATGAAGAAGTTGATCATGATATTATAATGAATTAGACAGAGCAGCCCAACACATCTGGTACAACAAGTCAACAAGAGACAACAGCTCATCCTCAACCAGAACAACAAGCACAAGAAGCAGCAACAGAACAACCCACACAGGAGGCTGAGAAGCCTAAGAAGCGCAAAAAGAAAGCTCCCATCATCATTCTGGATCCAGTTGATGAAGAACTAGGGTGACAAACAGTTGAAGGAGAACCCACAAATAACATATATACTCGAGGGGTTCTAAAAAACTAATGAAGCATGTCCGATTTTATTATTTGGAAGTGTTGGTCCCGAAAGAGCAAGGTTTGGTGTATGGGGGGGGGGAATACACCAAATACAAACTTTTCAGTTTACTTGACTAATTAAATCTGAGAGATGTAGCTTTCTGAAACACAGATTGCTCAAGGTGATAAAACAGATTGATTTTCTAATCGATCTTGTTCTATCCAGGTAAAGTCTCTCAAGTGAGTTATACAAGGCAGAGAGAAAGTTTAGACTTAAACTCTAACAGTGTATTGTGTGCGGAATAATGGTGGACTTAGTCGGTGCTCTTGTAAAGAAAATCTTTTGAAAATTTAATCGAGTATTTAGAAGATAGATTAAGAATGCAGATCTGAATGAGTATGATAGATGCAGAATAAAAACAACTGAACATAAAATGCAGAATTTAAATGGCACAGTTATTTTTACGTGGTTCGGGAAACCCCCTACGTCCACGGTCTAATCCAAACTGGATTAGATATCCACTACTAGGATACTCTTCTTATTTATACTCGCTGAGAACGAGCCACAAGTTCCAATTACAAACCTTATTGAAACTTATGCACGGATAAGGGTCGTGTCCCTTTACAACTTACAGAAAACTACTGTAAACAGGTTATCTTCACGTTAATCCACTAGAAAACTACTAGCTAGTAAAGATCTCCTTCTTCTCTCGATAAGACAGACTTGAATCGAGGTGTGATTGCGATCACGAACGGTTTGAAGCTTTTGTCTGATTTGGAGATAGAATGCTTGAGAATGTTTCTACAGTATAGTGCTTGCATATATTTCAGACTTTGAAACTTCAAACATATATAGGCTCTGAATTTGAAATTCTAGCCGTTTGTTGATTGACGTGATTTGATTTGTGGATTGTCAATCAATTATATCTCTTCTTTCCTTGTAGAGTTGTTGATTGAATCTTCTATGATTGGTAAGCAGATCATCTGTGATTGCTTTCCTTTTCCATGTCAATCAGTGATTCAATTTCCAAATCTTCAATGGAAAGTCTTTAATGCTTCATCGACAGGTTTGGTTCTGCTCTTTCTGGTTTGCTTCTAACCTTCTGGTTGTGTCCTCTCTGGTCTAGTGTCTTTCTGGTTGAATATTGACTTAGACACTTTCTGGTTGAGGTACTTTCTGGTAGAGCATTCGTTAACCACTTTCTGTTCGAGGCATCTTCCATCTTTCTGGCTGAAGCTTCTCTGGTTCAACTTTCTGTTAAAGTTGACTAGCTTCATTTTCTGTTTGAGACTCTCTGGTTTAGCATTCTGTCTTGAGACTTGCTGGTTTTGAGTCTTTCTAGTTTAGCATAGTTGTCTAAGACTTGCTGGTTCAGCTTTCTGTTAAAGACTTGCTGGTTCAGCTTTCTGTTAAAGACTTGCTGGTTCAGCTTTCTGTTAACAGACTTGCTGGTTCAGCTTTCTGTTAAAGACTTGCTGGTTCAGCTTTCTGTTAAA
>JAPKLX010000200.1:513777-547951 GCA_026898415.1 Leonotis leonurus | reverse complement strand
GTGTTTCGAAGGACCATCATCAAAACTAAATTTAGGGTTCCCAACAACCAATAATAAAAACTGGTGACAAGATGTCCTTTTAAAATTTAAAAATTGGAAAATATTTGATAAGTACAATAAACATGAATAGGAAAGATTAAATATAATACTTGAGTTACTGTCATGTATGGTTAAAGAGAAAATTACAAGAGTATGAAGTTAAATAAGGAGGAATCAAAAACCTAAAAGAAAAGGGAAAAGAGAATTATTTGAGGCTTCTTAACAAGCTAGGGGTAGAACAATGAAGTGGAAGAATGGAAGAAAGAGCGAGTGTTAAGGAAGGAGAAAGAAGACAAACACACATGTGCTCTTTCTCCCAATGCATTAAGCTGCCATCGAAGATATTTCCTTGGCATGTTCCTGCTGATTCATTCAGACTCTTGTTAAATAAAGCTTAAGTGGGACATACCACAATCTAGACACAAAAAGATCAAACAGAACATCCTTAGTTGCCACAAGTTGCATGCTTTGAGTTTGTGTCGAGGATGTTCAATTGCTTACCAAGTGTAGGACATCAATACTGACAAGACGTGCATCGTCTCCCTCAATTGTTACCAAGAGTACATTTCCAGCAACATCTACAGTAGTTTTGTTGTTCACTATTTCTTGCCTGTTCGAATATTGTAGGTAGACGGTTTTCCCTCGTACCTGAGCAGGCTCAGAAGATGATGCATAATATGATATCATAGCAATAGCTTGATTCAATTCTGCCTGTAAGTCATGAAAAGATATGTATAACCGTATCAGAACATGGATACTATCAAGAATTCACAGAGCAAGCAAAATTTTAGACATACAAACTCGATAAAAGCTTGGTTCCGATTTGCTCCAACATTACACTTTGTGTTGACAACCTTCCCAAATGGCTTGCCCAGCTCGATCAATTCCTCTTCAGTGCATTCCCATGGTAAGTTCCTCAAATGGAGAACTTCGGATGGAGGTTGGGTGTACCAAAACTGTGGCTGGCTGGAAACAGATGACATTCCTAGTTGTATATAAGATGCAGAATGCAAATTCAAAGATGTTACTAACAAATTGACCACATCACAGGACTGATTAACTTCAACAAAATAAATCAGAAACTTGGTTGTCCGTACCCACTCCATTTTTCTTTCAGTTGACTAATTCCTATAATAAAACACAACAGAAAGCTTCACAAGCAACCTTATTGAAACACCACCAAACAAGTCGGGGATGAATCTGAAGAAGCAACTTCTGGAAACAATTAATAAGTTCCAGAATCCAAATGCTAAGACAAACTTCAAGAAAGAGGAAATGGACAAAAGAAGAGGTTCACTTCATCAAATTGAATTTAGTTACTTCAAAAATGACATTAATATTTCCTATGTCTATCCACTGAATCAGCACCGTACATCAATGCTAAAGAATAACTTCATTCTACAATGCACAATACATCTGAATATAAACAAACTCAGTAAATAACCAAACATCAACATAAAATTTAATTAGCAAATTCACTGTAAACTAAGTACATGTACCTCAAAACGGCAGATAAGAAAGTAACCCTCCCTCGCCGCCATCTTTTAGCTTAAAAAACGAAAAAATTCAACCAATCAACTACATAGAAACCCAATTGAAACTAATGAATTCAGTATTAAAATCAATCAACAAATAAATAAAAGAACAAACCTGTTGCTGCGGAGGATAATTTGAAGAGTAAGGTCTGGAAGCATGACGACGCGTCTCGAACAGTAACTAAACCGAAGGCGATAAGAAAACCAGACTAATAGTTTTGGGGGTTTTGCTGGATTTTTTGCTTTTTTGCTGTTTTCAATAAAGAGAGGAGAGGGAAGGGTTCATAGGTCGGAGATCCGACGGATATAAGCCAGAATCACCGCCAGCGACAACAGGCGGCGGCGAAGCCTAGATGAAGGGGAGGGATGAATTTGGAGGGTAGGTAGATGAATTTGGAAGCCTGAGGGAATAATTGCAAAATTAGGGTTAGGAGTAGAAGATCGAGAGCAAGAAATTAGGAGTAATCGAATTTCGGGAGTTTTTTTTTTAAGTTTTCTATTTTACAAAAAACACTAATATACATGACATTTTTTAATAAAGTGTCATGTATATTAAATTAACACTAATATACATGACATTTTAATGATATTGTCATCTAAGCAATAGATAGATGACACTATACCATAACATTATTTAACAAAATGTCATCTATATTTTTCCTGACATTTCATACATCACATTTTTTTTTCAAAATGCCATCTATGCAAAAAAAGCGCTCATAGATGACATTTTTTTCAAAAAATGTCATCTATGATCAGTCATCTATGCTCATTTTTCTAGTAGTGAACATACATTTAGTATTTTAGTGTTAGTGTTGATGTTATTGTTGTTCTCGATATTGTAATAGCTCAACACTTGTTTTGATTATTCTTTTTGGCCGTAAGGCTTCCGTGTAGGTTATTAATTGATAACCTACGCAAAAATTATCTCGTGTCTTCTACTTTAGCTTCCGCAAGTTTTGACTTAGAGTAGTTGATACACTTTCAAGTGGTATCAGAGCCATCACTCGACACACTGAGTGTGGTCTTGACAGTATCACGACTCTAACGCATCAATGGATCCAAACAATGTGGGAGTATTTCGGCCTCCTGTCTTGGATGGCTCGAATTACTCGTACTGGAAGACACGTACTCGCTCTTACATTAAGTCGTTAGACAGAAGAGCGTGGATTTCTGTGGAAAATGGGTGGTCACCACCAAAACAAACTGACGAAGAAGGAGATGTGGTCCCAATACCACAAAGTGCATGGTCACGTGATCAAGTTGAGGCTGCTACGCTCGATGATCGTGCGCTCAATGCAATTCTCTCGGCTGTTGACATTAACATGTTCAAGCTGGTCAAGAACTGTACCTGTGCTAAGGATACTTGGGACATCCTGCAAAGGCACTGTGAAGGTGACACCAGCGTTAAACAGTCACGTCTACGTATTCTCGCCTCGCAATTTGAGAATATGAAGATGGAGGAAGATGAAGACATTTCCAGCTACACAAAGAAGATTCTTGACATTTCAAATGAGTGTCAAGACATGGGAGATGCGTTGAGTAACAAAGTTCTTGTCTCCAAAGCACTTCGCACTTTACCACCTAGGTTCGATATGAAGGTAACAACTATTGAAACATCACAAGCTGTGAATACAATTGAGTTCACGGACCTCATGAAACCTTTCAAGACCTATGAGATGAATCTAGAGGCAAGAGGGACATTCACGAAGAAAAAAATGGTGGCCCTCACAGCAGACACAATATCGTCACCTTCGTGCAGTAAGTTATAATGGAGTCCAGTGAATCCGAAGAAGTGGAAGAAATCCATGAAGGAGACGATGTTGCCATGATCACCAAGAAGTTTAATCGAATGGCGAGAGGGTTCAATCGAGACAAGAAAGAAAGACCCAAGGAGCGAGATGTACCACGTCTGGAGTACTATCAACCCCCAAAAAATGATAACAATCAGAGAAGACCTCCTGTTAGGAAAACACCTCACAACGAAGTATTCAAGTTCAGCTCCTCTAAAATTGACGGCGTACAATGCCATGAATGTAGAGGTTTCGGGCCCTTTGCAAATCAGTGCGCTCACTTCGGAAAAGGGGTAAGTCCTATTGGGTGTCCTGGAATGATGATGAGCACGAGTTCTTTGAAGACGTTGATGAGAGATTGTTCGAGAGCATAACACTACATGTGAAAATGACATCTCAGAACAAATCAGGCCAAAACGCTGATGTTGAAACTTTCTCTGAAAGGTATGATTCTAATTATTACTCTACATTGTTCTGTTTAAATGCCTCGGTTGATGATGCAGGAAGTGTTGAGGATGACATAGACCTCACATATGGTGAAGAATGTGATGACAATGTTTTCACTATAATACAAGGATTAAAGAGGTTGTATGATGAGCTGTTGGGAAAATGGAAACAACAAGCACGAAATCTGGTGACCTCAACAGCTGAGATAACACGACTCAAGGAAGTTCAAGCAAAACAGGAGGTGTTGATCACACAACGTGACATAGAGCTCACCAAAGTGAAATCCCAACTTGAAGAGGCACAACTGACCATTCGCAAGTGGAATACTGGGACTTATTCGCTTCAAGAGATTATGAACAGCGCAAACCCAAGCAAAAGGGGCCTTGGATATGCTGCACCAACTATGTTCTGTCGTGGGTCCACATCGACAGCAGAAACATCCAATACCAAAGCAGATGTTGTGCTCACAGACCCACCAACACAGACAAAGCAAAACACCTCTCAAGCAGGAAAATGTAAGAAAGGTAAGAGAAAAGGTAAGAGACGTAGAAGGAAATATATATGTCATTACTGTCTAAAACTAGGCCACATAAAACCTTTTTGTTATCAAAAGAAAAAGGATGAAAAGTCATACTTTGTGCTGCCACAGCAACCCAAAATGATATAGGTAAAGAAAGCTGATCTAACATGTAATGTTGTGTACACATCATTGAAAACTAACATTTCAGGTTCTTGGTACTTTGACAGCGGATGTTCACGTCACATGACAGGTAACAAAACATTCCTTTCCAACTATGAGACTTATGATGGAGGAAATGTTTCCTTCGGTGGAGGTTCAAAAGGTAAAATCATAGGGAGAGGTACACTTAATGTTCCTGGTTTGCCTGCTTTAACAAATGTCTATCATGTGCAAGGGTTGATGACAAACTTAATCAGCATAAGTCAATTATGTGATGGTAACATGCTTGTGAAATTCACTAAAGATGCATGTGCAGTATACAATAACAGAAACTTGTGTATCATGACAGGTCAAAGGTCGTCAGACAATTGTTATATGACTGATAACCTAAAATGCAACAAGGCTCAAGTTGATGATGTTATACTCTGGCACAAACGATTAGGCCATACTAACTTTTGAAATCTTGGCAGGTTAATCAAGATGGATGCAGTTAGAGGACTACCCAAACTTGGGAAGGCAGACCAGATTGTCTGCGGAGACTGTCAAAGAGGAAAATAATTGCATGCATCACACCCTGCTCTACAGTACCATGAGCAACATTTTAGAACCAACCGATGCTTTGAACTTCTGCATATGGATCTTGTAGGACCCATGGAAGTTGAAAGCATTGGTGGTAAAAGGTATGTATTTGTTGTGGTAGATGATTTTTCCATATTCACATGGACCTATTTTTTACGTGAAAAATCTGAAACATTTAAGATATTTAGAAATATGTTTGCTCGTGTTGCGAATGTATTTGATGCTAGAATATCTCGTATAAGATCTGACCATGGCCGTGAGTTTGAGAATTCACAATTTACAAGTTTCTGCAATGAAAAGGGAGTATGTTAGGAGTTTGCAGCACCAAAAACTCCATAGCAGAATGGGGTGATCGAATGCAAGAATAGGACCTTGATTGAGATAGCTAGGGTTATGCTGAGTTCAAAATAAATGGCGAAACGTTTTTGGGCTGAGGCAGTAAACACCGCATGTTACATCAACAATCGAGTCAACATACGACCAGGCTCATTCAAAACACCCTATGAGCTACTTAAGGGAAGAAAACCTAATCTAAAATATTTTCGTGTTTTTGGGTGTGTATGTTTTATCCTAAATGATCGTGAGTATCTAACAAAGCTTGATGACAAGAGCGACAAAGGTGTATTCGTTGGGTACTCAACAAACAGCGTAGCTTATAGGGTATTTAAGCTTCGCATCAAGACAATACAAGAATCTGTTAATGTTCTCTTTGATGATGCAGGTGATATGAACAAGGAGGTGGAAGCAGAAGATGACGTATATCAAGGGGGAGTTGTTCTACCTCCTGTTGAAGCTCAAACTGCTCCACCCAACACAACATCCAGCAGTGCTGAGGAAAACAATGGTACACGACAGGAATCAGAAGACGAAATAGATGAAGTTCAAGAGGTTACTCATCGCAGAGAACCTCCGGGAAGAGTTAGAGAAAACCATACACTGTCTCAAGTCATAGGAAATGTTGAGGACGGTGTTCAGACGAGATGTAAACAACTGATTAACTATAGAGACTTGGCATGCCTGTACTCTGTGTGCTCTACAATTGATGGCATAACATGCTTTGTCTCCAAGTTTGAACCAAAAAATTTCAAGGAAGCATTGACTGATGAGTTTTGGATAAATGCCATGCATGAAGAACTAAATCAGTTTGTTCGTAGTGATGTTTGGTACCTTGTTCCCAGATCAGCCAACAGAAATGTTATTGGCACAAAGTGGATCTTCAAGAAAAAATCTTATGAGAAGGGAACAATAGTGCGAAACAAAGCACGATTGGTGGCTCAAGGGTATACTCAAGTCGAAGGGGTTGACTTTGATGACACATTTGCCCCAGTAGCAAGACTTGAGTCCATTCGGTTGTTGCTTGCTGTTGCATGCCATCTCAACATCAATCTATACCAGATGGATGTGAAGGCAGCATTTCTCAACGGTGAACTCAAAGAGGAAGTCTATGTTGAACAACCCAAAGGATTTGAGGACCCCCACAAGCCTGACTATGTCTTTCGACTGAAGAAAGCACTATACGGTCTAAAAAAAGCACCACATGCTTGGTATGAACATCTCACAAACTTTCTTCTCAAATACGGGTTTGTGAGAGGTGTGGCTGACCGAACATTGTTTATCAAAAAGGAAGATCAACACATTCTTATCACTCAAATCTTTGTTGATGACATAATTGTTGGTTCCACTTCACGTAACATGCTTAATGATTTTTCAGGTGCAATGTCTACAAAATTCGAGATGAGCATGGTGGGAGAACTCACATACCTCCTTGGACTTCAAGTTAAACAAGGACAAGATGACATCTTCATCTCTCAAAGAAAGTATGCCAAAGAGATGATAAAGCGTTTTAACCTTGAAGGAGCCAAACACATGAAGACCCCCATGGGCTCTACAGAAAAGTTGACTAAAGACGATGCTGGAGAGGATGTTGACCCAATACTCTACAGATCAATGATAGGGAGTCTGCTTTACCTAACATCCACTCGTCCAGATCTGATGTTTAGTGTATCTGTATGTGCCAGGTATTAAGCCAAACCCAAGGTATCCCATATTAAAGCTGTCAAAAGAATCATTAGGTATGTTGCTGGAACATTAGATTTAGGAATCTTTTTTTCTAAAAACATGAATATAAGTTTTCCTTCATGTGGATGATAGGAAGAGTACAATTGGAGGTTGTTTCTATCTAGGTAACAACATTGTGTCATGGCATAGCCGTAAGCAAAACTGTGTTTCTTTATCCACTGCTGAGTCAGAATATGTTGCAGCAGGCAGCTGTTGCACACAACTATTGTGGCTTAAGCAAATGCTTAGTGATTATGGCCTAGAAAACAATGAACTAGTTGTGTATTGTGATAATATGAGTGCTATAAACATTTCCAAAAATCCTGTTCAACACTCAAGGACAAAGCACATTGACATAAGACACCATTTCCTTAGAGATTTAGTGGAACAAGAGGTGATCAAGCTTGAGTATGTGAAAACGGAAAACCAAGTTGCTGATATTTTTACAAAACCCTTGGATCATGAGAGATTTGTATACTTACGAAAGTCTCTTAGTCTTTGTTTTTGTCATTAATAGAGTGTGTTGTGCTACACCCAGATTCATATCATTGTTATCTATATCAAAGTGTGTAGGTGTGTGTCTAACTTGCTAGTATAACATCTTAGTCAAACATGATCTGTCTACGGACGCCTGGTGTTCTTTTATATATATGTTTTTATGTACCGGTGTGGTAAACAATCCAAGAAGTTTGGGGGGCACGGCGTTCGCTGCGACGATGCTACCTTACAAAATGATTGCAACTGCGATTGCTTTCGAGGGTGAAAGGCTAGGGGCACGGCGTTCGTTGCGACGATGCACTCTATGCTCACTAACTCTTGGATTCTTGTAGTTCTGCATCTATTTTATCTATATAAACCAGGTGAATGTTGCAGAAGAGTTGACACAACAAAGCAAGTTAGACTGTCTTTTCAAATGTTGTTCTCTAAAATTGTTTTCTCAAACATCAGCCATTTGTGTTGTCCGTAACACTTACTTTAGCAATTGACCTCCACATCGCTTATTTCTCTATTTTGATAGTGAGTTATAACTGTCGAGTAGCGTGTTCTGAGGGTTTGTCAGGTTGGAGATGAAACGGCATAACTTCCTTTTTTTGAATTGAACCGTCGCCAGACTGTGTTCTATCATTACTTTCTCTGTCACACGAAACCCTAGAAACCACCCTCTTTCTCTCTCTCTCCCCCAAAATCAGCACATACCCCTAGAATGATACGGTTTCTTCATCTAGAGTTAAAACAATAACTCTAGTTGTCGTTTCCCTCATCCAAAAACCCTCCATTTTACCTCTCAGATTTTGGTTTTTTCTCTCTCAAAAGTCTCCTGCCATGGCAAACCTTCCAACTCCCGACGTGACTGCACTTCTCCAAGCACTCCTAGCCACAAACCCTAATCTTCTCCAGGTACAACAACCTGCTCCGGCACTCCCCGCCGTCGAGACTCCACCGACTATAGTGGCGACTCCGCCTGTTGCCATGGAAGAAACCACTGCTACTCCCATCCTTCCATCCACGGCCGAACCAACTGCGGTTCCGGCTGTTGAAGAATCTGGCCCTCCGATTACCACTATTGCCGTAGTGAAACCCGTACCAGCATCTCCACAATCCCGGTCGTCGTCTCCGCCAGTAGTTCCACCGCGGAAGCCAACCACCCGGGGTTCAAGACTGTCCACACACACCAGTCTTTCCAAGAAATCAAGGATTTGCGGAGCACAACAACTGAAATGCGAGAATAGTGGAGACATGGGTCGAACAGTTGCTATACTTATGGAGTCAAACCCATGTAGTCTATCTATAAATACTAGAATCATTCATTCAGTAGATAGAGGTTTTGATAGACGATCTTTTGCAGATTAAGTTCGTAGTTTTAATTCTGTATGCTCTTAATTCATAAGAACATACATTTAGTATTTTAGTATTAGTGTTGATGTTATTATTGTGCTCGACATTTTAATAGCTCAACACTTGTTTTGATTATTCTTTTTGGCCGTAAGGCTTCCGTGTAGGTTATTAATTGATAACTTACGCAAAAAATTATCTCGTGTCTTTTACTTTAGCTTCCGCATATAATCACTTAGAGTAGGTAGATACACTTTCAAAGTTCAGTAAATAATTAATAGATATTAGGATGCTCGGTAACTACTTTTTTTTTATGCTATAAAGATGGAAAATGATTTATTACATTCATTACATAATTAAGAGATGTGAAGATACCAAGAGACACAATATAAACTTAAACGAAATAAAATAAAATACAAGTACATAGTTAATTAAAAATAGCATACAATAAGCAAACTACATTATGCATAATTTTTTAAACGAAAATTAATCTATAGACGACGAACTATTTAAACGGGTTTTACGATGCACAAGACGACAAACTATGTAAACGGATTTTTAGCAGAATTTAATTGTTTCTTTGCTGGTGGATATATAACCTCATCATCATTGCTAGAAACATAATTATCATGCTCATCTTGAACATCACCAGTGGTAGAAGAGCTAATAAGTATTACGTCTCATTACCTTTGACTTTGGCGTCGTCATCGGTGAAGAGTAAAGCCAACTTTGTGAACTCAGGCTCATCATTCCAGTAGTATGCCTTAGCAATTTTATTTTACTGATTCATATTTTTAAAAATGTGAGATATTAAAATGTCAAAGGTGAGATATTAAAATGCCGATTGCAAAGGAAAAATAAACTTACCTCAAATATTGTAATCCATACACCAGAGCTTGCAATGACACGATGATTTTCGCTATCCCACATTGCTTTGGGAGTACAAGCAATAAGTTTGAATGTGTTGTAGTGGTTGTCCATGAAGTGAGTCCTCCCAATGACGTCGTACAAGTTTAGACTCATACCAAAACACTTGTTTATTGCATCCTTCACCAGAATAAGAGGAGTTACCGGTACATGATTCAAAATCCAACCAAGATTTTCTTTATAGTATGCTAGGATGGACAATAAGAGATCATCCATGTCTTGTGTCCATTTGCTTGAGTGAAAAGAGAAACTTTATGGAGGAATATCAAAATTAGACATTATGATTGATACTTTGTGGAGAAACTTTCCGAGTGAAAGAAGAAGATTTTCTAATTTGATTATGAGATTGAAGCGACAAACGAATTACACACTATTTATAATGAACTACAAACATTGATTTGGTATTGCATTGTACACTTTTGAATTAGTTATTAATGATTCAATTTTGTTTCTTAGTAGACATGTCAGCATGCACCTGCAGTAAATAAGTTGTAAAGTGGTAATACGTGGCAAGTCCACTATATTATGCTTGCATGTGTCTAAATCATAAACTAGTCAAAGTTGCAATGAAAACAAACAACAATAAAAGTCGTACTCGTGAGCAATGATCTGTTAATTCATACAAGCTAAATACATAACAGACAACTAAAAACTAGTTAAAGTTCTGAAAGTGTATCAACTACTCTAAGTCAAAACTTGCGGAAGCTAAAGTAGAAGACACGAGATAATTTTTGCGTATGTTATCAATTAATAACCTACACGGAAGCCTTACGGCCAAAAAGAATAATCAAAACAAGTGTTGAGCTATTACAATATCGAGCACAACAATAACATCAACACTAACACTAAAATACTTAATGTATGTTATTACGAACTAAGAGCATACAGAATTAAAACTACGAACTTAATCTGCAAAAGATCGTCTATCTAACATCTATCTACTGAATGAATGATTCTAGTATTTATAGATAGACTATATGGGCTTGAATCCATAAGTGTAGCAACTGTTCGGCCCATGTCTCTCCAATTCTCGCAGTTCAGTTGTTGTGCTCCGCAAATCCGCCTAGGATTGTGGAACTACTTCAATCTGTTGTTGACCCCGAGATTTGTGGATCAGAATTCCACTTCGCATGAAACTCTCAACTGCCTGGTAAGACTTGGTCTTTCCTCTAGTCTCTGAGCATCCTTCACGTCTTCGTGCATCTGCCAAGTCATCCTTCCACGTGGTTGTCGAGTTGGATGCTAAGTCAACACCAGTTGTTATGTTGCGTCAGAAGCTAAGTCAACATTCCTGTGAAGAACACAAAAAACACACATGTTAGGTCAACATTACAGATAACAATATATCTTAAATACTTAACAAACTCCCCCTATTTTTGTGCCTTCTTCACAACACCCTTTTCTTCACTAGAACTCCCCCTTAGTATATGCCTGCAAAAACGTGCCAACAATAGCAACAACAACAGCATTGGAAAGATAACAATTCAGGCATTTTACAGTATGGTAAGCAGCACAAGAACATCCATCCCATTAAAAATATGCTGCATCAAAAAACAACATCCACATCATAAAAAGTAAAAAGACATAAAAAACATAAATTTTTGTTTTTGGCGCACCCCACATCACAAAATAAATGTTTTTGACCACAGACGGTCATCGCAAAAATAAATGTTTTTGACCACAGACGGTCATCATCCATCATCCTCACAAACGCTCATTTCCATCGTCTTCTTCATCCTCAACGTCTGCTCCCTCCTCATCTGCGCCCCCTGCTGCTGCATCTTGTTGTACTGGTGGTTCTCCCCCTTGTTGTGAAGACAGGCAGGCTTGGAGGGACGGAACGAGCGCAGCCAGGGTATTCAGAGCACCAATTAACTGTAGAACAGTCTGTGGTGGCAACTGAATACCAGAGGTACCCGGCGCGGGTGTAGCAGGGTTGCGCCAGGGTAGATCAGCAACTTTGCTCTTACTGAATATGGAGATGTGAATAGACATGTCAGCATGCACCTGCAGTAAATAAGTTGTAAAGTGGTAATACGTGGCAAGTCCACTATATTATGCTTGCTTGTGTCTAAATCATAAACTAGTCAAAGTTGCAATGAAAACAAAATACAATAAAAGTCGTACTCGTGAGCAATGATCTGTTAATTCATACAAGCTAAATACATAACAGACAACTAAAAACTAGTTAAAGTTCTGAAAGTGTATCAACTAATCTAAGTCAAAACTTGCGGAAGCTAAAGTAAAAGACACGAGATAATTTTTTGCGTAGGTTATCAATTAATAACCTACACGGAAGCCTTACGGCCAAAAAGAATAATCAAAACAAGTGTTGAGCTATTACAATGTCAAGCACAACAATAACATCAACACTAATACTAAAATACTAAATGTATGTTCTTATGAATTAAGAGCATATAGAATTAAAACTACGAACTTAATCTGCAAAAGATCGTCTATCAAAACCTCTATCTACTGAATGAATGATTCTAGTATTTATAGATAGACTACATGAGTTTGACTCCATAAGTATAGCAACTGTTCGGCCCATGTCTCCACAATTCTCGCAGTTCAGTTGTTGTGCTCCGCAAATCTGCCTGGAATTGTGGAACTACTTTAATCTGTTGTTGACTACGAGATTTATGGAATATAATTCCACTTAGCATAAGACTCTCAACTGCCTAGTAAGACTTTGTCTTCCCTCTAGTCTCCGTGCATCCTTCACGTCTTCGTGCATCTGCCAAGTCATCCTTCCACGTGGCTGTCGAGTTGGACGCTGAGTCAACACCAGTTGTTATGTTGCGTCAGAAGCTAAGTCAACATTCCTGTGAAGAACACAAAAATACACATGTTAGGTCAACATTACAGATAACAATATATCTTAAATACCTAACAAACTTAATAAATCATGCGAACAAAACATGTCTAAAGTACCAAAACTAACAAATCATGAGAACAACACAATGATTACCAAAATATGCATGTACATAGCTAATATTCAACGCAACCGATTGAATACTAATAAGTTACTTCGGCAGAGGGAATATCAAAACATGTCTAAAGTAGCTATCGAGGACGCCACTTCAATTCTAATGATAAAAAACATACTACTGAAGATTTGCAAAAAATATATATAAGTTCACTACTTGTTCTTCTCGTTCAGTAGTCGCATCACATACATAGTCTTTGCTTCTTCTGGGAAGCCCTTAAAGATTTCCAGTCTCTCCACATTCTCGGCAAGAATTTCACATATGTTAAACTTTTTCGTGAATTGTTAAATTTGGTATATTGCCCAATCGATTGAACACTTTTTCCCTTTCTTTGCCTAGGTCTCTGTCATAACCAATCCTCTTAGCTAGAGTCTCAAGACGTGCATTAGTGTTCCTACTAATTGCCCCCCCCCCCCCCCAAGACTTAGAGTACACTATCGAGCCCAGCAGATGCTTTACATTTCAACCACTTCTTCAACATTTTCATTCTCACATACACTATTTTCCTCATCATTGTTTAAGAAGATATCGTCAAGGTCCACGTGGTAGTCTTCATATATGTCAAAGTGGATTGACTGAGGATTATTCAATATGTCATTGGCTACGTCCATTATCTCTTCAGTCACTTCCCCCGTAGCCCTATCATTCCCAAAAATTAGTTTGTAGTCATTGGCCACGACTTGAATCGCATAATTCAGGAATTAGCATCAATCTGAAATGAAATAAGTAATTAGTTAAAAAGTCTACAATTGTGGAAATTATGCATCTGAAAAAGAGACTCCCATGTGGCGGCGTCGGGTGGAAGGCCCTGCCATTGGACAAGAACTTGTTTCTCTGGAACACCCTTTTGGAGGATAGTGCGAGAAAATACGATGACCAATGGCAACATCATCAACTAGGAGGGGGTTGAGGGGAGTAGTGTCGGGACCCACAAATGGCTTGAGCAATGAGACGTGGAACACTGGGTGAATGCGTCTATGGGAGGGAAGGGCAAGACGATATACGACAACACCAATCTTCTTAAGAACACGATACGGTCCATAATATCGTTTAGCCAATTTAGGAGAGCCTCAACGCATTACCAAAACCTGACGATAAGGTTGCAATTTAACCTACACAAGATCACCAACAAAAAAATTCACATCACATCGATGTTTGTTAGCTTGTTGTTGCATAAGATGTTGGGCCAAAGAGAGAAGAGATTTAAAAGCAGACAATAGTTGATCACGCTCAATCAGTAGCGAGTCAAGAGCATCTACGGTTGTAGAGGTAGAAACGTAGCGTGGAATTCTAGAGGGAAGACGTCCATAAACAGCCTGAAATGGACTCATACGAATGCTACAATGATAGCTCGTATTGTAGTGGAACTCTGCCCAACCAAGATAATCTGAAAAATGCTTGGGACGATTAGAATTCATAGCCCTCAAGTATTGCTCCAAACATCTATTAACCACTTCGGTTTGTCCGTCGGTCTGAGGATAATAAGAAGAACTATGCTTGAGTGAAGTTCCACTAAGTTTGAATAACTCAGCCCATAAATGACTAATGAACACTGGATCACGATCTAAGAATGGACGAGGGGAACCCATGTAGTTTAACAACCATATCGGTGAATAAACGGGCCACTTTAGGTGCAGTGAATTCTGTAGTTAAAGGTCCAAAGTGAGCAGCCTTCGTAAGACGGTCGACAACTACAAGAATCACCTAATAGCCATGAGAAGTTGGTAGATGAGTGATAAAATCCATCATGAGCTAATTCCAAACCAAGGCAGGAATTGACAAGGGCTGTAAAAGACCAGCAGGGGCCATGGTGAGATTATTCACCTGCTTAGATGTAACACAAGCACGAAATAATACCTCGACATCGTGGCGCATGCGGGCCAATAATAAAGAGAAGAGAGACCGACGAGGGTCTTTTTAACACCGACATGACCGCTGACCGGGGAACAATGAAATTCCTGCAGCAAGGCTTGTTTCAGAGTTGAAGAGGTGAGAAAATATTTTTTCTTGTAGAGTAGCAAGTCGTCGACCATTGAATAGTCAAGGGGTAATTCTTCGACATGAAAATGACGATGATAAGAGACATAAGCATCGTCGTTTTGATTTTTTGGCGCAAATCATCGAGGAATGAAGATATATGGACGCTTTGTATCATCAAACAAGTAGGAGAGAATTCAAAATTCTCCAAGAGGTAAATGGCAGTAGTGTACTCCAAGGAAGAAGCCTCCAGTGCGCGGGATATTGCATCGGCCACAATATTATGGTGCCCCGACTTATATTCAATAGAAAAATCATAGCCTAACAACTTATGAATATAACAGTGTTGATCTGGGGTATGTAGATGTTGGCGCATAAGTTCTTTTAGACTATGGTGGTCTGTACGAATAGTAAAGTGACTACCGACTAGATATTAACGCCATTTACCAATTGCTTCGCTGATGGCGTGCAATTCTTTGATATAGTGGAGGAACGAGATAGTCGATTTCCCAATATACGACTATGATAAGAAATTGGAAAATTGTCTTGTAAAAGGACTGCTCCTAAACCCACATCAGAAGCATCAGTCTCAATAACAAATGGCTTTGAAAGATCTTGCAATCGCAAGAGCGGAGTGTATGACATAGCATATTTGAGGGCATCAAAGGCATGAGCAGCTGCAGGTGAACATGTAAATTCATCCTTGCGTAGGAGATTAGTGAGAGGTGATGATGGAGGAGGCCAAGATAGCATAACCTTGATTTTATTTGGGTCAGCATAGACCTCACCGGCGCTGACAATGTGACCAAGGTAATAGACAGATTTGGTGCCAAAAGTGTATTTAGAGATTTTCACATAAAGTCGATGAGATTGGAGGCAAGAAAGTACATCCAGCAAATGTGAAACATGCTCTTCGTCGAATGGGCTATAAATAAGGATGTCGTTAAAAAAACGACAACAAATCGACTGAGAAAATCGTTGAGAATGAAGTTTATGGTTGCCTGAAATGTAGACAGGGCATTAGTTAGGCCAAACGGCATAACGAGGAATTTAAAATGACCGTCGTGTGTGCGAAATGCCGTCTTGAAAATATCTTTATCATGGACACGAATTTGGTAGAACCCTGCACGCAAATCAATCTTTGAAAAGATCGTCGAATTGCCCAGTTTGTCAAGGAGTTCATCCACTGTAGGAATGGGAAATTTATCCTTGATAGTAACAACATTAAGAGCGCAACAGTCAACGTAGAAGCGATAAGATCCATCATTTTTCTTTACCAACAATACAGGAGAGGAAAATGGACTTTGACTTGGGCGAATAATTCCTTGGTTGAGAATTTCACGAACCAACCGTTCCATTTCATTTTTTTTTTAAATAAGGGTATAGGTATGGGCGGACATTAATAGGTTTGCGTCCAGGTTCGAGGTGGATGCGATGGTCGAACATGCGACGTGGTGGGAGATCATGTGGAGTTTCAAACAAGTCACTAAACTATTTGAGAATCGATTGGAATGAAGATGTAACATTCTGAAGATCGATGGTGGATGAGGGTGCGTTGTTTCCAGGATCATCATTAACAAGCCAAAGCTCATAAATATTGATAGCCTCATCAGCTTGCAAAACGGATTGCAACATAGAGAAACTTATTTGAGGTGAAGCTAAAGATGCATCTCCCTCTAAAATCACACGTTGGCAGTGCCATGAAAATTCCATATGGCTACATCGGTAATCATGTATAACTTTTCCCAACTCTTGCAGCCACTGAATTCTGAGAATTAATATCCGGTCCTTTGATTGGCAAAACAAATAACTCCAATTGAAAAGTCGTACATTGTAAGTCAATGGAAACCTTAGTGCATTTGTGTTGGCAAAGAATTGAATCCCCGTTGTCGATATTCACACAAAAACTTGGAATGGAGAAAATGGTCAGCTTAAGTTTTTCTGCAAGGACCAGTGTGATGAAATTATGAGTGCTACCATTATCGATCATAACGTGAAATTGTTGCTTATGCAGGCTACCCCATAGTCAGAGAGAACGAGGCTGAGTAGTTCCTGATAGCGAATGGAGGCTTGAAACATTTTCCATAATAACACCATAATTAGGTGGAGAATAAGATGAATCAGACGGCTCATGATCCTCCTTGGAAAAATTGACATCGTCAACGAAAATGAGCAGAACAGTTTATGGAGTCTTGCGACGGTGATACGGGTTCCATTTTTTTGTCACAATGGAAACACAATCCACCCTCACACTTTTCGCGAGTCTCTGCTTGAGTGAGACGTTGGATCGGAACAGAGGGTGAGTCACTGGCGTGGGGTGGAGATTGGAGAGGCGGCGGGAGGTCGAAGCGAGGACGATGGAGTAGCAATAGTTGTGATTGGGGAAGAAACCGCTCGAGCAATTGGGCGAGACAATGGCTGAGCAAAAGTATGAGAGTCTGATGGTGTGTCCAAATATTTGCTCTCAATTGTACGAGATAGGGCAAATGTCTCATTCAATATCGTTGGCCGATTCAGTTGGAGATCTCGGCGGATGGGGGGTTGCAAGCCTAAAATATAGAAAGAAATAAGAAAGGGTTCATAGATGCCTTTAGTACGACCCTTCGATGATTCAAAGGTGGATTGATAGTCAGCAACACTCCACTGTTGAGAAAGTTTAGCCAAAGTACCCTCGGGATCTTCGAACTGAGAATCACCAAAACGAGACTTTACACGGAGCAAGAAATCGGACCATGAAGAGATTAGATTATGGGATTTCAGCCACTGAAACTACGTGAAGGCTTTACCATCAAGGTGGAAGGCAATAATTTGAAGGCGTTGAAAATCCAGTGTGTTATGATAGCTAAAGTATTCCTCCATTTTATAGATTCAAGAGTATGGATCCGAGCCGTAGAAGTGTGGGACTTCGAGGCGAACAAACGACGGGTGGGGCACTTGTGAGTGGTGTACGACTTCACCATCAAAGGGAGTGGATTTAGAGGTCTTGAGTATCACCATAAATTCATCCAATTGTTTCTGAAAATCTGACTGTGATTGACGTAGTTGCTTGTCGACTTGAGCGCTGAGAGCAACAAATTGCGCTTGGAAATCGTTGGCGTCGAGTGCCATTAAACAAAGTCAATGAAAGCACCAATTAATACGATATGTATTGATAATCACGTTGGGGAGAACGTGAAACTCTTATAATTCTCTCGATCATGTAAGAATAGTCGTCTTTTCAAGATACATTTTTCTGTCCAGCCCTAGAAACAATAAACTCTAGCCTTTTATATGAGAAGTCTTTAGGAAACAATAAAATAGATGCTAAGAAAATGGGCATTGAACAAACCAATTTAAATAAGATTAAAATACTAAGCATGAGGTAGTCTAATTAATATAACGTCCATGCCTTCGTGTCTCTCTACGACCATGTCTATGGGCAAGGCTTGGCTCGACTTCAATGTGCGAATGTGCCTCATCTTCAATATTGTCAAGTAGTCTGTCTGTTGCACTAATATGTGTATCGCTTTTCCTCAACCAATACCACTGCTATCTTTATGTTATGTATTCAAATTTTGTATCTCTTAAATTGTTGAAAGATAATAAAACAAGTTTATAAGAAAACAAAGAGGAGACAAGTTTATAGCATAATATCTAGAGCTTTCCATTATCATATTATGGGGAGCTCTCTATTTTCATAATACAGAGATCGCATAAACAGAAGTTTAAAACTTTGAAGGAAAATATGAACGCCCAAAAGCCTTGGATGTAAAGTTTTTTCATGATGAGGATTTCACTCAAAGTATATTTGACACTATAACTGGCATAAGGGTATTACAACATATATTCTTAATCCCAAAATGACTTCTACATAAAATAAAAGCAAAAAATAGCATAAGAGATTATGATTTCCTTGTTAAATTTTCATCTTTCTCCCATGGGAGTAAGACAAGTTTTCAGAATCATCATTTGCACAAAATGACATGAATAAAAAACAAAGATATAGAATGACTAATGAAAGATGATGAGATCGGAAATTAAAGTGAGAAAAATATACAATTGTATAATTGCAAAAAGAAAAAGGCAATTGGCGTTTGATAGGGTTTGAGAGCGCTAAAATGAGGGACTGCATATATAGAAGATGAGTGTTGGGAAACAATTAGGAACCTTTTTGATGATGCTAAAGTTGTTAGATTGATTTTGATGATGCTTGTGAAACCATTATAGTGTTTTGATGATTGATTCATTCTGTGCATGTATTCAATGTTATGTGATGCTTATGATTTATTGTTTTAGTGTCTAACATAGTTAGACTCTACAGAAGACTAAGTGTAAAAGGACAGATCGAGTCCAACGGACAGAAGAGCAGAGCAGATCGATCCAACAGATGCAAGCAGACCTGGTCACAACAGACCTGGTATGTGAGTAGACCTGTTCGAGCAGAAGCAAATCAACATAGTGAGCTGCTCAAAACAGATTGGAGGAAGCTATAGATCTACCTAAATGGATCACAACTAACATGTCTGTGCCACATCAGATGACAAGTTGGACAAACTCCAATGGCTAGAAGTACAGTCAGAAGCCAACGGTCAAAAGAGCATTTAATGTTATCTGCAAACGTTGCAAAGACTCACAATAGATATAATTCAAATCAACCTATAAATTTTTAAGTCCACTCCATAAGAAGGTGTTCGGATGTTCGCCCATTCACACATTTCCCAGACAAGCTAAAAGGTTCATCAACTCTCTTCAGTCTTCCAAAAGTGATGTATTTTAGAGAGAGTTAAACACCCGTATTCTGGAGTAACCCACTAGAACTTCCATAGATATTATTGTTCTAGTAACAATTGTAAAACCGAACCGGATCTCTTACTCGATGAGTTTAAATAATAGAGTTGTAATCTCGTTCTCAACAAGTATAAATAAGAGAGAGTGAGCTTGTACTCAACGAGGATAAATAAGCAAGGAATCCAATGTTAAGGGATTCATCGATCTAGTTTTGATCGATCGTTGACGAAGGAGATTTCCAGAATCACGTTAAATATTGTGTGTTCTTTTATTTTTGCATTGCATTATTTGATTCCATTATTAACATTTCACCAACGAGCAAATCAAAATTTGCGAGTTGTGCATTTGAATAATATCTTAAGGAACACTCGATAGTAATAACAAAATATTTTCTAAATGTAGAGTAGACCACCATAGTCACAAGCTTCCGCACACGATCTGTGTTTGGACAACAAACCTGTTCTACTCCAGTAGAGAAACAAGTGACCTGCTCCTTTCACAAATCACTCATGCTCTGTGTCGAGAATCCTACTTGGACAGATTCACTCTCTTTAAATCAAAGGTGCAGATCTATTACAATACACAACCATCTGTCATGTATAGAAGCTGTCTTGACCTGTTGTTCTAGCGGCACACAAAAATTGTAGTGTGTTGTATTCCTCTCCTCCCATACACCACACCTGCTCTATCGGGACCCCAACAATGAGGGACTATATTCATAAAATCGAACAAAAATCGCAAAAACCTTAGACTAATTCATTAAAATTGCAAAAATCCTAGACTAATTTAGAAAAATTGTAGACATCTAGTGTCAATACTTTGTTCATTTGAAGTCATTTTTGAAGTGAGAAAGAAATTGATTACCACTCCATTTCATTGGTTCTATCATTTTAAATGAAAAATAAGGCACACTGAATGTGTGAATACGAAATAATTTGGTAAATGCTAGAGTATTTGAAAATGTAAAAGAGAGTGGAGGTTAGTTTAGTAAATTTGTGTTTATTATCATGTATTGTATCTAACAAACCAAACACCAAATAAGATATCTTGTCTTATCATTCTAGTCTACCAAACACATATATTATGAAACAATCTCTATTATCCCTATTACCTATCTAATATTTATATATCTTATCTTTATCTTAACAAGCGAATCAAACAAGCCCTCAAAATATACAATTACATGTATGCCATCATAAGTGCACTGATATTATTGTGACGGCTAAGGTGATAATAGACATCGGAATGATACCATAGTATTTCACGACGATATTGTCCAAGTCTGTTTGAAATGTGAACTTTATTCTACAATGAGCCAACCGTATTACCTTACGTGATCATCAATCCTCACACATTCTATAATGTATAAATGTGATTTGTTTACAATAAATAATCGATAGATAATAAATTACAAATCAATTACAAAATATTTATTCTCATTCAATAAAAATTAAAACAAGTCTGCAATACTCATGATATAAAATATGTTTTGAAGTATATAAACCTTAACAAAAATGAAATTCAATTCCAAATTTGTGTATTTTCATTCATTAAAACTTTAAAATATTAGACTATTTTTCAAAAAGATTCAATTATTAACATTGTTACAAAGATGTCAATTTCAAAAAGCTTCAACTATTAACATTTTACAAAGATGTCAAAATTAGCGTTATCAGAAAAGGATGCTAATACGTAATCCGTCCCAATAAGCATGAAACAAAACTTTTGGTCACGGTTATTAAGAAAAGTGTATAAAATAGTATAAGAGTGATAAACATGGTAGGCTGCACACTTTTTTAAAGTGATAATTTTTACTATTTTAAAAATGTGTCAAATTTTGTGGGACTACTGATTTTTAAATTACTTCATAAATTTAAATTTTAAATTCCTTTATAAAATATATGGCATGTAAAAACCGCGTTGTTTTAGCCTAAATTAATTATTAGATTTGTCATTTTTATAATTATATCTGATAAGCAATAATGACTTTTTTTTACCATTTATTTCTTACCATTTATTATATGACTGATATCTTTTAGACAAGATACATATATATTTTAGAATTTAATCTTATAAATGGCCTTAAATTATATACTTCACATACGTATTCATACATGTTTGATGAGGTCATGGCTGCTACTAAAAGTCAACTGTATTTGTTTCTATAGGTCTAATTAGGCTCTATACAAAGGTTGAATTTTACTCAAATAATCACTCAATTGCAAAGTTAACATCTGTTATGTAATTGTATAATATAATATGATATTAATTATGCAAATATAATGCAATAGTAGTTATTATATTCAAAAATATCGGCTTAGAGTTCTATGACTATTGACATTTTCTCAAATATGCCTTATATGTATATGTGATTTATGAATACCCCATTCACATTTTTTGGCCGCCCTGTTATGCAAGTCCATTTCAAATTGGGATTGAATACAAATTGAAGAATTTTGACTATTTATAAGGTAAAATGTCAAAGATGGCAATGTCGCATTAAATATAGCTCTAGTTGGATTAACAAATATTACTTCAAATATTATATAAAATCGCGAATGATGGCCCAACACTAATTAGGTGATTGATATTAAGGTCATAACACATAAGTAGATATAAGTGATATAACAGTATGATCGATAATTGTTAACTAGATAATTCGATAAATATGGACATGAAATTAAAGGATTAGTATTCCTGATACATAGTGTTTGTGTTAGTGTCTTGTCCACACAAAAGTATCGTGTTGGTGCGAGTACTTGGATTCCTGTAACAAGATGAAGTTTTTTATACTTTTACTAAAAAAATTATTACAATCATGTTTGCAGAAATACTGTCATGTCATTAATATATATGTTTAGTTTACTTAACACAAGTGGAGTTTGTTTAGTATGTTTACTAATAAATTCATGACGCGTGTCGTGTTCTGGTTGGCTGATGAACTGATACGCGCGGTTTGTAAATTTTGTACGCGAGTTGAAGACTGGGAGATGTATCACTGTCTAGGGCTGTCAAAATTTACCGAAAAAATGGTATACCGTGCATACCGTATCGAAAAATACCGCAAAATACCAAATATAAGGTATACCGGAATTTTTGGTAAGGTATGATACCGTACCGAACTTTTCGGTAAGGTAAAGGTATAAATTTTTCAAATACCGAGGTATACCGTCATATACCGTACCGTAGTATATAATGGAAAAAAATGATATATATTGTTGTTTTTGTATATATAAAATTATATGTACATATATATTCAATTTTAATCATAACAAAATAATTATTTATAAATTATAGTTAATAAATATTAGTGACAAATTACAAAATACATGATTTTGTTGATAATTGAAAACATTGAATAAGACATAATTTTTTGTTACATAACTAAATAGTTGTGGTATAATTTTACTAAATTATTTTTTAAAACTAACACATCAATCTAAATAATTATAATAAAATAAAAATAAATTATTTTATATGATAATATAACTATGTCTACTTAATTTTAAATATAATATAAATTGTAATATATAATTAATGAAAATAACTTAATTTTTTAGTATAATATATCACACATATATGACCAATTAATAAGAAAATGATTCATATATTTAAATCTAGTACATATATAACAATATAATAATATAATTAGTTAATCTTTTAGTAATTAATTATATGATATTAGTGATTAATCTCGAAAATTATGTTATTATAAAATAATACTTTGTATTTTTTTATATTTTTAATGTTATTTAAGGTGTCATTCATTATGTTTTATATATGCACATATTTTAAATAAATAAATTTTTAGTATACCGCCAAAGAAAGGTATATCGAAGTAAGGTAAGGTATACCGAAAGTAAGGTATACCGAAAATTATGGTAAAGTAACGGTATGAAATTTTTCATACCGAAGGTAAAGGTAAGGTATAAGGTATGACGATTTTAGTAAGGTATACCGTACCGTGACACCCCTATCACTTTCTATGAGCATCAATACGACCCCCAACTAAACAAAATTAAACAAAACATGGATGTAAGAGGATCTTAATGGAAATAAATTGTTATAACTGAGAATCCATTTGTATCTATATTGATTTCTTATAAAACTATATATATGTGTGTGTGTGTGTACGCTTTTATTCCAAATAACATAGGATTCTAATAGCAATGAGATTAATGAATAATAATCTCACAACCACCTCCTAGCAACCCTAGCCTTCAAACCATATCTCATTGAAAGCAAAGCAGAAACACTCGGACTAACACTTTGTCCTTCCAAAACCTCCACATCAAAGTTATGCAACATGGTAGCCACAACTGCCTTCATCCGTGCGATCGCCAACTCCCGCCCCGGACAAGCCCACGGGCCAGATCCGAACCCAAGGAAGCAACTCGAAGACATGTGCTTCACCCCTCCACTCTCGCTAATCCACCTCTCGGGCCTAAACTCACTGCAGTCTTCTCCCCATATCTCCGATGACCTTCCCATGGCGTACGAGCACATCACCATCCTAGTCGCCTTCCGAATCCGATGCCCACTCGGGAGCAAATCATCCTCGACCGGGTCCCGTATGATAACCGGCGCGGTTGGAAAAAGCCTCAAGCTCTCGGCCAAGGCACAATGGAGGTACATTAGCTTGCTCAATTCCTCCATGTCAGCAAAAACGTGTTGCTGAGGTGGCGAATTGCGCTTTATCTCTTCTAAAATCGTGTTTTTCACATTAGGGTTTGTTGAGATGAGGTGGAAGAACCACGTGAGGAGGGCTGCTGATGTGTCCCTCCCTGCAAAGAAGAGGGTCATGATATTGGCAGCTAGGAACCCTTTGCTGCTTCTCTCAGCATCATTAGCAGCTATATAAAACTTAAGCACGTCAAAATCGTCTCCCAATTGATCGTTCTGTGCTTGGTCGTGCTTCTTCGCCACGTAACCATTTAAGATATGGTAGAGAGTGATGCGTGCTTGCGTCATGGCCTTCTCCTTCCCGATCCCTAGCCATCTCTGTATTTTCCAAACCTTCTCGGGAAGGATGTTTCGCCAGAAAACGGCGTCGGCTATGGCGTCCATGGAGTTCAGAACGGGGCAGTCGGGAAACCCTATGCGGAGGGAGGCCGTGTCGTATCCGGTTGCCAACAAGCACGTGGCATCGATCATGAATCTGCAAATTAATGCATTGTGTGTGACGCGATTTTCTTTTTCTAAAATTTATTTCAAGTAATTGAAGGATAAATAAAGAATCATCATTTAATGTCTCTAAATTACTCTCTGTCATATCTCAATGGTGTATTTAATTTTGAATTCCACTCATAAGTCGTTATTTTATGAAATCGAAAAAAAAAAAAGCTCATATACTATTAAACAATAAAATATTCGGCTTGTTCCACTCTATGCTGCTAAGGGTTGTGATTGGTTGTAGCTACATCTCTTACTTCCGGCCTCATTTCGGTTAACCAACTGTATAAGCGACTCTTTTTAGAATGTTTAAATTAAATGATTAATATCTGGAGATATTTGTTTTTATGTTTTTTTAGTCTTCATCAGATCCCTTTATTTTAGTAGGCGCCAGTCTTCTTCATTTATAAGTTCCTTCAAATTGATTGACAAATTAAGTTATTTGAAAATTTATAAGTTTTATATATAAACTCTTGAAGCTTATAAGCTGTTTAAAAAAAAATAAGTAGCTCCACCCTAATTTATTTGTCCATGAAACGACAGATTATTTATCCAAACACCCTATTAAGGTATGATATCTTTTGAGCTCAACTCTTGAGCTCAAAGAGCTTATAAGGTCTATAAAATAAATTTAGTTAAATACATTCTAAGTGAAATTTGTCCTACCTGTTGAAGAGCTCCTGCAAATCAAGGACTGGAACTTCTTGCTCGGACAAGTGGTGGAGTACCGGAAGGAGTCCATGCTCGAGTGTGTGTAGGAGTATCTTTGGTGTAGAGTTATGGAAGGCGCTCTCCTTGTAAAAGCCATGGGTAAACTTCTTGCCCTCCTTCCACTCGTTCATATCCTTGATGAACACCGCATCACCAAGGAAATCGAAGGCCTTCCGGAACTCGGACCCTCGTTGGTAGATTGAGGATCTCGAGTTCAGAATATGTTGCACATTGCGTGGATCGCAAGTCACCAAGAGATCGACGCTCGTGTACCACGACGTTTTGCAAAGGATTGTGCCCTTGTTTTCTGCTAAGACTTGTGTAAGTTTGTCGTATAATTCATGGCTTTTAAGGTATGCTATTGGGAGTAGCTTCATGAGAGGCCACTTCCATGGGAGGAGAGGGCGAATTTTGTGAGGTATGAAGAAGGTTAGGAGGAGAGAGAAGAGTATGATGATGGCTATAAAGATCATATTTCTTTTGTTCCTAATTCTAATACTAGGTTGTTATATGGATGTGTTGTTGCTGAGTGCCTTTATTTATAAGATTGAAGAAATAATTGAATAAATGCTTTTCCCTCTTGACTAGGAGTTGGATATTTATTTTGAATGTAGGTTTGACTTGACTTTGTAGATTGATCAAGTTAGTCGACCGTGTTTGAATTAAGATCAATACTTTTATTTTAGGGAACGCAAGTTTAAGTCTGCCACTTTAATATTTCACTACAAATTTTAAATATATATATAATTTTAGTTTTTAATATTTTAATTTAATATTATAAATTTATCAAACCAATAAAGATATACTCTCTGTGTCCCATTAATAACGATTCATTTTCCATTATAGAACGTTCCATTAATAATAAATCATTTCCTTTTTGGCAAAGATTAACATATGGACTGCTTTTTAATTTTTGTGTAATAGACATGGATCGGATGTTTCTCGATTTTCATGTAAAAAAATAAATGGATCATTATTAATGGACTGATGGAGTATATAATTATTTTTATTATTTAATAATTAATTGAATCTTAAGATTCACAAAGTCTAAAAATATGGAATATAAGCTTTTAAAATATTAAATTTTGAAATAACAGTTTGTTATAATTTATTATATTATACTCCATTTTAATCATAATTTTTTTATGTTTTGTCGTATCGGTCCATCCACGAAAAAAAAATACATTTCAAAAATTTCTATTATAATAATTAGACTTGCTCTATTAATATAGTGACGGGTTAAAATATTAAATCATATGAGATTCAAATTTTACTTAATATAATTAATTATTAAAAAATTATAAATTAATTAAGTCAATTTCAAACTCTATTCTATACATATTTGTACACAAAGTCAAAATATATTAATAAATCTCGTATAAAACGTGAAAATCTTTTAAAATAGAAGGAATAATAATCCCTCCGTCTACTAAAATAGTTTACATTTTATCATTTTGTGATGTCCACGCAAATGATTTACATTTGAAAATTTTCTTTTATAGCAAGTGGACTAAACACATCCACTTCACACAATTCAATTTAAAACAATAATTTAAGTGTGACCCAAATTCCACTAGATACTTACAACCAATTTAAAACAATATATGAAGTGGGACCCTAAGTCCACTCACTACACATCCCTATTGTTCGTTTTCTATGCTAGTCGTGTGTTTTCATGATTTGCACGTAGGATGAAGAAACGAGGGAAATATGGAGCTAGAAGTTGTGTCTTATGCGTCGCCTATGCAAAACCGAGTGGAGCGGGAAGAGCCGAGGAGTGCACGAGAGAGGGAAAACCAAGTCAGAGAGGCAATGGAGGAGCCAGTGCCCACTAGCACCCCAGCGCCCGCTGGGGTGCAGCTGCAGAGATTTACAGAGAGCAGAGACCAGCGACCGCTAGCTTCCTAGCGGCGAGCGGCAGTTGGCTCTGCAGTCATTACGTGTCAGAGAGGCTTAGCTAATGACCGCTGGCTGGCAATTGAGAGCGGGTTTTTAACATATTTTTGGGCATCATTTTCATACGGAAGAAGTTGTACTCGAATACTTTTACTCTAAAAACAATTTTTATTGCTTTAGTAGTTAGTTCTTGGTGAATCCAAGTGGATTGGAGTGCTTTCCAACTTAGATTGTGAAGATTCTTAGTAAGTTCATTATCATTTACTTTTCTATGAATTTTTCTCTACTTATGGTTGGCTAGATCTTTTCTAGGGTCTAATTATCTCAATCTATTACTTGATGCTTTAATTCGATCTTTAATTGGTTGTTTGATTCATACTTAAGAGTTTATGTGCTTGATAAGCATGTATACTCTAGATGTGGAACAAATTGATGAATTACTCTACTTCTATCATTTTGATTGAACAACCAAGCCTTATAATCAGAATTGTAAAAAGAAAATCGTGTTTTGAATTTGACATTCTTGTAAGTGTGATTTGTACACGTGAGTGATGATCACCGATTAGCTTTAAGAACACGTAGGTGGTTAGCTAATCAACTTAGGAGAATCCTATTAAAAGCATGAGGTTGATTGAATGAGCATTAAATGTAGATTTTAGATGATCTTTACCTTAGGCTTTAATCCATTTGTTTACCTCGTTTATTGCTTTTCATTAGTTTGATAATCATCATCATCTCAATCTGATTTAGAGTGTTTATGTATTATTTTAACTTCGTTCAAGTGCTTATATATCACAGCCCTGCATAATCTTCCATGAGATTAGACATTCGGGTCGGCTAACACGTATTACAACTTCAGTTTAATTAACTTGAGATACATTTTTGGTCGAACAAAATCTGGCGCCGTTGCTAGGGAAGTCTATAGGCATATTGGTTATTAGTACTTGTGTGTGTGTTTGTTTATTCCTTCATTTGTTGTGTTTGTGTTGTTTTGTGTGTTTATTGTGTTTCGTGATTGTGTTTTTTTTTTTTTCGTTTTGTTAGGAGTTTTCAACCGCAAGAGTTGGTCAACCAATTCTTCTATGAGAGCCTCCACCAAAATTTCCAATACATGGTGGACAACGCAGCCGGAGGTGATATTGGAAACCGAACAGCAGATGAGCTTACTGATGTCTTTGAAAACATGGCGATGAACTCACAGAAAAGAAGCTCCAGAGGCCTGAAGAAGAAGGTTAATGAAGCATCTTTGAGTATTGACATGGTGAGGCAATTGGCGGAACTAACGAGCCAGGTGCTAGCCATTCGAACTGCAGATGAGCAACTGAGAAGGAGTGCAGATAACGAAATCTGTGCATACGAGTGACATATGGAACAGGAGGAGCAAGTGAATGCTCTTCAAAATTTTCAACCACGCCCGAAGTTTGATCTATACTCTGATACTTATAATCCGGGGTATCCGTATCATCCAAACTTCTTGTGGAGGCAGCAAGCACCGCAAGGAAAACAAATGCCACCTCAGCGGGGTTTCCAGCACTCCCAACAATCGCAACAGCACTTCTTACAGCCACAACAACACCAAGCTCCACCTCAAGGCCCTTCTAAATCATCGATGGAGGATAATTTGAACAAGTTCATTCAAGCAACCTATCAGAGGTTCGAGACGATGGAAGCCTATGAAGAGGATTGAGACCCAAGTCGGGCAGCTAGCTAGGACAATTGGAGAGCTTGTCCAAATGAACAAAAAGGATAAGCTTCCAAGTCAAGTCAAGAAAGCTCAAGCAGTGACAGTGCTGAGGAGTGGAATGGTTGTGGACAACAAGGTGCAAATTTTGGATGATGAAAACGAGAATGAGAAGGAAGAAGAGAGCACTCCAGTAACTCCTCCTGAAGAGGATATCATCTTATTAGCCCCTCCTGAAGAGAAAGGAAAAGGAGGAGAGTTACATAAGGCCACTAATCCTTATAAACCTCCTATTCCTTTCCCGAGGCCATTGAGGAATGAGAGGCAAGACCAGCAGTTCTTGGACTTCTATAAGATGCTCTCGAAGGTTAATGTTAACCTTCCTCTCTTGGATGTAATCCGCAATGTTCCAGCATATGTAAAGTTCTTCAAAGAACTTGTATCCAAGAAGAGGTGATTTGTTGATGATGAGAAGATCGTGGTTTCTGAAGTAGCAAGTGCAGTGTTGAAGCATCAACTTCCACCGGAGCAGACGGATCGAGGTAGTTTTGTGATCGTGGTTTCTATATTCTTGAGATTAGGATTAGGTAACTTGAAGCCTACTAGAATGTCTTTACCGCTTGCAGACAGATCAATTAGGTATCCAAAAGGAATCATAGAAGATATCCTGATTAAAGTAAGAGATCTTATAGTACCTGTTGATTTTGTTGTTCTTGATGTTGGTGAGGTACATGAGTCTGGAAATGAGCACACTGTTCTTCTAGGTAGGCCTTTCATGTCAACCACTAACACACTTATAGATGTTAAAAATGAAAAACTTCAAATGGCTATGTTAGGTGAAACTATTTCCTTGTCTGTCAGGGAAATATCCCCTCATCCTGTACAAAGTTTATCTGATACCTATTATTTCATTGATGCTATTGATACCTTGGTCGAGAAGGTGTTTTTGCAGGATTCTGATGATGATGAGATAGCAGACAGTCGAGAGGAGGACCAATTCCTCCACTCAAGTGTGGGGGTGATGGAAGTTGTAAAAGGTGAAGAGGTGAAAGAGCCATTGAGCAGCCCGGTAGAACTTAAGGAGCTTCCCAAGCACCTTATGTACATCTTTTTGGAGGATGGAGAAACAAAACCAATGATCATCTTCGCCGAGTTGACGAAGGAGCAAGAAGAGGAGCTCGTATGTGTTTTGAAGGAGAACAAGAAGGCTTTTGGTTGGAGCCTTTAGGACATCAAAGGGATTAGTCCATCAACGTGTATGCACAGGATTGTTCTCTAAGAGGGAGCAAAGTCATTTAGAGATGACCAACAGAGGTTAAACCCCAACCTAATGGAGGTGGTAAAGAAGGAAATCCTTAAGCTTCTCGCTGAAGGATTGATCTATCCGGTGGCTGAGAGTGAATGGGTGAGCCCCGTTCATGTTGTACCAAAGAAATGTGGCATCACGGTGATGACCAATGAGAAGGAAGAGATGGTGTCAACTAGGATTACTACTGGTTGGCGAATGTGCATCGACTACAGAAAACTAAATGCGGCTACCCGTAAGGACCATTTTCCCTTACCCTTCATTCATCAAATGTTTGATATACTAGCTGGACATGAATACTATTGCTTTCTTGATGGTTTGTCTGGTTAGGATCAAGACGACTTTAACTTGTCCTTTCGGCACCTATGCTTATAGGAGGATGCATTTCGGCCTGTGTAATGCTCTGGGAAACTTTCAAAGGTGCATGCTCTCAATTTTTTTCTGAAATGATTGGTGATTTTATTGAAGTGTTTATGGATGACTTCTCTATCTTTGGTAATTCATTTCATGATTGCTTGAAGAAAATTGACCTCGTGTTAAAGAGATGGATTGAAAGTAACCTTACTCTTAGCTGGGAAAAGAGTCACTTTATGGTTACTAATGGCATTGTGTTAGGTCATGTCGTCTCTAGTAAGGGAATAGACGTTGATAAGGTTAAGTTGATGTTATTGAAACCTTAACCCCACCTGTGAATGTTAAAGGGGTAAGAAGTTTTCTTGGGCATGCGGGTTTTTATAGAAGGTTTATTAAGGATTTTTCCAAGATAAGCCAACCTTTGTGTCGTTTACTTGCTCAAGATGCTCCCTTTGTGTTTAATGACGAGTGCAAGCATGCTTTCAATACTTTGAAAGAAAAAATCATATATGCTCCTATTGTTGTGTCTCCTGATTGGTCAAAGCCGTTTGAGATAATGTGTGATGCTTCTGACCTTGCTGTAGGAGCTATTCTAGGGCAACGTGTTGACAACATGCTACGTGTAATTTACTATGCTAGTTTAACCTTAAATGATGCACAAGTTAATTACATTACAACTGAAAAAGAGATGCTCACAATAGTGTTTTCCTTGGATAAGTTTAGGTCCAACATCATAGGGTCGAAAGTGATTTTACATAGTGACCACGCAGCACTTAGGTACCTGCTTCCCAAATCTCAAGCTAAGCCTAGGTTGATTAGGTGGATTCTATTGCTTCGAGAATTTGATTTGGAAATTAAGGATAGGAAAGGGAGTGATAACCCTGTTGCTGATCACCTTTCGAGATTGGAAAACATTAAGGACTCATTGATTGTTTTCAATCATGATAAAGTTTCTTATGAGTTTCCTTATGAGCATGTATTTTCCGTGACTTCATTCCCATGGTATGCCGACATTGTGAACTATTTGGTCGCGGATAAGTTCCATGATGAGCTAACCTCACAGGAGAAGGCGAGATTTCTTCGATCTTGCAGGTATTATTATTGGGAGGATCCCTACCTTTTCCGTCTAGGAAAGAATGAGGTGATTAGGAGATGCGGCCGGAAGAGGAGCAACAGAGTGTGCTGTCGTTTTGCCATGAAGCAGAGTGTGGGGGACATTTTGGAGGCCGTAAAACCGCCTTCAAAGTCCTTCAATCGGGTTTGTATTGGACATCTTTGTTTGGAGATGTGCATTCATTTTATGCTTCTTGTGATAGGTGTCAGTGGGTCGGGAATATAAGCCGACGAAATGAGATGCCCTTAGTCAACAGTCTTGTAGTAGAGAATTTTGATGTTTGGGGTATCGATTTCATGGGGCCATTCCCTAATTCCCACGGTTTTGAGTACATTTTGCTTGTCGTAGATTACGTCTCTAAGTGGGTTGAGGCTATCCCCACAAGGACGTGTGATGCTAATATTGTCTTGAAATTTGTGCAGGAGAATATCCTTAACAGGTTTAGATTTCCCAAGGCAATTATTAGTGATGGTGGCAAACATTTTTGCAACAAGCTTTTTGAGAAGCTGATGAGAAAGAATGGTATTAGGCACAAAGTGGTAACTCCTTACCATCCGCAAACATCTAGGCAAGCGGAGACAAGCAACAAGCAGGTGAAAGGAATCTTAAAAAAGACTGTGAAGCCAACTAGGAAGAATTGGTTTTTGAAGTTAGGAGATGCCTTATGGGCATACCGAACCGCTTTCAAAATAGTTCTTAGTATGAGTCCCTATAGGTTGGTGTATGGAAAAGCATGCCATCTTCCCGTTGAAGTTGAGCACAAGGCCATGTGGGCTATCAAGGAGACGAACATGGAGATGCTCCGTGCAGGAGAAGAACACTTCTTGCAAATGTCCGAGCTTGAGGAGTTAAGGGACAAAGCTTTTGAGAACTCCAGTATTTACAACGATAGGGTCAAGAAACTCCATGATCAAAAGATCTTAAGAAAGCATTTGGAGCTGGGAATGAAAGTACTTTTGTTCAACTCCCGACTCCGACTCTTTCCGGGAAAATTAAAATCCCGTTGGAGTGGTCCATTCGAGATCACGGAGGTATATCCATATGGCGTAGTTGAACTCCTAAATCTGAGAACTAAGGAGAAGTTTCGGGTGAACGGGCAAAGAGTGAAGCAATATCTGGAAGGAGAGGTGCAAAAGAGAGGAATTGAGTCTCTAGTGCTCGATGATGCTAGTTGGTGAAAGAAGTTGAAAGGTGTTGAGCTCACGACATAAAACATTCGTGCTTTATGATGATAGTTGGGAGGCAATCCACGTTAAACCTTTATATTTTAATTCTTGCTTTTGTTTGATTTTAG
The DNA here is from genome assembly GCA_026898415.1 of Leonotis leonurus. Lineage (NCBI taxonomy): Eukaryota > Viridiplantae > Streptophyta > Magnoliopsida > Lamiales > Lamiaceae > Leonotis > Leonotis leonurus. The sequence goes on along the minus strand of JAPKLX010000200.1, from coordinate 514,799 downwards.
GTTTGTTTGCTTTGTTTTTAACGTGTTGAGAGAATCATGGTAGTGCTACTTTGTTGTAGGGAAGTCGCGGAGTGAAGGATTCGAAGAGGAAGTAAGGAGTTGGCGAAGAAAGGCTGAAATTTATAACCAGCGACCGCTGGGAAGCCAACGGCCCCTGGCACAAGCATTCGGCAGAGTTCAAAGGTAGAGGGTCAACGACAGTTGGGAACTCAACGGCCGCTGGTGCAACCCTTCGTAAAACTTCAGCGAGGCATAGACAGCGACCGTTGGAAACCCAGCGGCCGCTGGCCCTGGGTGTGCCATGCGATTTAAACCCCTTTCTTTCCCTTTTCTCCCACTTTCAACCTTTCCTCCTATTCCTTTCTTCTCCAAACCGAAACCCTATCCCCAAATTCACCAAAATCCATCTTTCAACCTTAGAATTTCACTTTCAAACTCTCAAATCCTTGCTACCCATCCTATCTCCAACCTTTCCATCCAAATATTTTCCCATTCCCCCCACCAAATCCTTAAAACCCAAATTCCCTGCATTCTTCAAATTCTTCCCAATTACTCCACTTCTCATACTTCTTTTACTCTATTTTCATATCCCTAGCACCAAATACTTCTTAAATTCACAATTTCAAGGAATATCCGGCACCGATTTGAAGAACCCGAGGAGTAGAACGAGTAACCCAATTCCCCAAGGGAAAACATTCAACGGAACTTCCACAATTGCAAATTCGTTTTTTGAACCGATTGAAGGTCAAATTTACTTACGCTTAAAAGCTTTGTCTTTCAATTATGGTTATAATTATGATTGAGATTTGTTAGCTACGTTGAATGTTCGATCTCAATTACGTGCATATTTAAAAACCTTGGGCCTTTTAAAGCTTGATGATAGTGGGAGTTTTGATGGTTATATGGAATTGACCTATGAAATGATTTCTACTTTTGCATTTGGAGATGGTCATAATTCTTTCCACTGTAGGCTTTTTGTTGTGTAAAATGACGAACACAATTTATATTGCGCAAGTGCACGC